>CM032326.1:24032257-24480532 GCA_019022515.1 Quercus aquifolioides
TAAACTCAACAAAAACGAATTCACCATAATGTTTCTGAAAAGATTTGAAGGAAAAAAGGAACACAAAAATCTGCTTCAGCCTCCTTTTTGCTTCAGCCCTCTCTTTTTTTCTGTTTCAGCTTTTTTTTTTTTTTTTTTTTTTTTTTTTTTTTTTTTTTTCTGTTTCGGCGCTCCTTTTTCTTTTCTTCCGTGTTGCCCTTTTTTTCAGCCCAAAAGCATTCTTCTCTTCAGCCCAAAAGCATTCATCTCTTCAGCCCAAAAACATTGCTCTTTAGCTGCTTCACATTTCTTTTATTTGAATAAATCTTCATTTTCTTTAAATCTGTAATAAAATTTAAATAATAATAATAAAGTCCAAAATCAACAAAAATAAATAAAATTAGACTAAAGTTTAAAGTTGAGAAGTGATAAATTATGCTAAATTATGCAAGTCATCATTTTTTTTTCCCAAAAAAAATTGAGTAGAATTCTAACCTATGTCGTTCGCTTTATAATGATTGCTCTTTATCATAACGTCTAGACACCAATCGGTTTTAGCTGTAAGTGGGGTTTGAACCCTAAATATTTTATTCGACAACAAGAGACTTTACTAGTTACATAACCTTATTTTGAAGTGTGGCTCTTGAATCTTGATATTATACGATCTCTTCAAGCTTTGGGTCCACACCAATTTCGTCTTGGTCATATCATTATGGATATTCAAACTATGCTTGCTGGCCTTAGCTGGTTCTATCACCTATGTTAGCCATGTTCGTTGCGTAGCAAACTCTGTTGCACAGTACTCTTTATTCAAGTTTGTCAAACATATTTTTGATGATGTTTTTTGGATTGAAGACTCACCTCCTCCTGCTATGAAGACTTTGTATATTTTGATTTGGCTTATATTCAATCATAAATAAAATTGTTGTTCCTGTTTCAAAAAAAAAAAAAAGTTTACTTGGCTGAATATTAAAAACAAAACCAAAAGTACCAGCCAACTTTGGGAAGCCCCTTCCGACCATTCTGACCCAATATTTTCTGCTCCAGTTCGACCAATTCTAATATAGTACTCCATAATGAAACTGGGCCTTGCATATTCTTCCAATCTCGGCCCAAAATCTAACATTTCTATTTTTTATTAAATTTTTAAGAAACAAGAACATACACACAACTATGCAAGGAAAATTGAATGAAGTTCTAATATAAAGACACTAAAAAGTCATGATAAATTTTAACTTTTAAGAGAGAATAAGACAAATTATACAATACACAACGCACTTTCTTAAGTAATGTGAGACAATTATCAAAATTTTTTTTTTTTTTAAAAACACACTTTTTCACGCAAAAAAAAAAAAAAAATGATAACAATAGTATCTCCTTTTAAAAAAATTTGGGTGAAGATAAAAACCAAAAGTTAACTTGTTTTTACATCTTGTATTGTCAAATTATTCATTGCATTTGGTGTAATTTAATACACTGTCCTCTTATATAAAGATGGATATCATATGTGCCTTTTTCAATCAAAATTTATAAAATTTTCTAAGCCATGCTTGCTATTGAAGTTTCTGGGGCATGACAAAAACCAAAAGGCATTTATATTGAAAACTTCGGGTACAATAATTTTATTTTAACTAGTCCCACAAGCATGAGTTGACAAAAACTTTGGGTTA
The DNA here is from genome assembly GCA_019022515.1 of Quercus aquifolioides. Taxonomy (NCBI): domain Eukaryota; kingdom Viridiplantae; phylum Streptophyta; class Magnoliopsida; order Fagales; family Fagaceae; genus Quercus; species Quercus aquifolioides. Next base: position 24,033,907 of record CM032326.1, read on the forward strand.
TGAGTTGATCCGTATTTTTCACATGCATAATAATAATAATAATAATAATAATCATCATCATCATCATCATCAATTTGTTTTCCTTTCAATATAAACAAGAGAACAAATAAAAATTTACTCAAAAATAAAATTTAAATAATAAATAAATTTTTAAGTTTACAAAATCCATAGTTCACAATCACCATAAAAGAATGAGAAAAAAAAAATGTTGTGAACCATAAATACTAAATGTGCCTGTGAAATCGTTAAGAATGAATATGCATATTGTCTTATCTAAATCTGATATGTGGGGAAAAAAATCACTCGAAAATGGGTTGGGTATACGGGTTAATCCCTTTTTACTTTGAGTTAATAAATACGCAGGTTGGGTTGGGTATTTTTTTTTTGGATGAGGCCAGGTTATCAAATTTGGTTCCAATTTTGCCCAAGTCAAAATATGTGAAAGTATGAATCGTACATGTTTGAATTTCAAATTTTTTTTGAAAAAGTTTTCAATATCATTGTCCACCGGCCTAAAATATCAAGAGCTATAACAATTCAAAATAAAAATAAAAATAAAAATAAAAATTGTACATATGTTTCTTTTGGGAAATTTAAAAGAATTAATTAAACTAGCAAAGTCACATAAAAGATATATAGATCAAATCCCACTTATACCAAAAATAAACATCTTCATGCCTTAACATGATGGCAAAGAATAACACCATAAGTTTTAAATCTTATCGTTTCTAAAAACAAAAAGAAAAAGACACGATGCCCGTAGAGGCATGATTGTCCATGGGTTAGCAGATGGACTGTTTGTGGTTATAAATGGGGCTGATCAGCAAATCGCAACACTATCAGCAGTTTTGGTTGACCTCAGAAAAAATAATGTGGTTGGAAGTTGCACACACATTGAAGGGTACCTCTTGTGGATTGTGGTCCATGTAATTTTCGGCTTTGATTGATTAGCAACATTTTGAACAATTGGTTTCTTTATTCAAAATCCATTGTAAGGGCTTAACTTCAAGGCGCCGAATTCAGACCGAACTTGATGAGGTTTACTTGTCTTAATTATTCCTTATACACCATTAGTTTTGGAATATACATATATATTTTGGATACATCAATAATTGGAAGGTGAGAGAATTTGATTTAAAATATCTCTTAAAAGCATCAAGAAGTATCGACAGGTTAAAATACAGAGTTCTTAACCTAACTATACATAAAATGCGTTCCAAGTCAATTAAGGTAACTCACAAATCTTTCCCACTCAAATATTATTCCATTTAAATACCTTATTATAAATTGGCTGGTGTGTCTAGATAAGATTTGATTGCGTTAATCTGCCCCATACAATAACTTTAGTAGAATAGTATTGAAAATTTTGTGTATTTTTAATTATAACCCATAAAAAATAAGAAAAAACCAACAGCATGCTCTAGGATTCCCTGCATAATATAATTGAAGTTTGAAGCTTCCCAGTTCAGCATGGTCTGGCCTGGTCTTGCACTCTTGCGTTGACATAGCATGAGGAATAATAAACAAACTAGCTAAATAAATATACAAATCAATTAAGCAAAAATAAATGCTGGCCATTAATATAAATGAAGCCAGTCTCAGAATTCCAAGACGTACAGCCCGAACCCACCATATATATACTTTCTCACATCTTAACCTAACACCGCTAGCTGCTTTGACTGCCATTGATATGTACCTAAAGCCAACGCGTACCCCACCCGATGCTCAGCCTTTCCCTTTATCCATGTGAAACCAACGTAGGAAAGTGGGCGATGTGAGTAATAGTTATGCATGGAGGGAAAAAGAAAAAGGATAAAAAAAGAAAGGGAAAGGAGAATTTACCTTTAAGGAAGGTTCATCTCATTATGAATATGTTACTGTTGACACACACGTTGTCGACTTTCAAAGCTCTAAGCCTGAACCTAGCAGCTTTTTTATTTTTGGGTTGAGAATCTGAACCTAGCAGCGTTTGATTGTGGAATATGTTACCTATTTGTAATTATAATATTCATTGCCCTCTTTCGGTCTTTCGAGTCCTCTTCTTTTTCCTCTTACATTTTTGGGTTATAAGTTATAACTCCAATAATTTTTCAAAACCTTGAGTGATTAGATTATTGTAATTAGTAATTAGTAAGAACCTATTTGCTCCATTCACGTACGTCACTCTCATGGAGCAACACGCTCTTATTGGGTGTGGTGAATTGGAAATTAACAAAATTCTTCTCTAAATCATGTGTGATGATTTATAAAACCATTAACATTTATTAATTTACATAATTTATTAAATTATTTTAAAAAATCACATGATTTTGTTGGTTGTTGCATCTCAATTTGTAAGGTCTTGAAGCAATTAAAACATCAGGACTAATAACTCTTTCCTTATGTACGGAGTAGACAAAGTTAATTGAAAGTTTTAATTTAGACCCCTTTGTTTATTAAATTGATTAATATACAAATATATGGAGATTAAGTTTGGATTAAACAACTACAACCACAATGAAAAACCAAATTTGAAAAATAAGCAAATAGCACAAAAACACCATTTTTGGCGATGAGGTCAAAAACTAATTTGTTTGGATTTGTAGAACCAACTCCAAGGAAAAAAAAAAAAAAAAACTCTCCAAGGGTAGCTCTACCCCAATAAGGAAATCTACTATATGAAGAGAAGTTTTATAGTCTAGCTAGTTCATACTCATGATTCTAGCTCTACTTGATAGAAAAACTTACTAATGTAAACCCAAAATAGCTATAGACATTCTCAACTCTTTGTATAAGAATTCTTTCTCGCAAACCTCGTTCATGATCACAATTAGATCCTTTGACTGACTCCAATGATCCTCTTTGAAGGTTTGATCTTTGCAACAACAATATTGAGACTATGAAACAATGACTTTAGCTCTTGGTCACCAAAACAACAACTTCATTGTGTATATTGGGAAATTTTGACCCCGGTTGATAGAATTAACAAGTTTTAAACTCAAATTGTTAATTAGATTTATTATGAACAAACCTTGTTAAAACAAGTTAACATCAATATCATGCATAGCGGAAAATTAAATAAGACAAGATATGATGACCCAGAAAAACCAATGAAACAAACTTGTTTCACAGTAAAAATCTTGGGGGGGAAACCTTCCTGAAAAACAATCTACTATAATAAAGAGAAGTTTCAAATCTAGTATAAAACCTTTGTCTCTAAACTCTACAATCCCCGTAGATGAACTTACAACAGAAATCTTCTACCGCTTCAGAACCTCTGAACTCTTCAATATATGAATGCCACCCTTTTTGCACGGATCTAAGTACGTGACTAACCAATGATGCACGACTCCCAGCACGTGACTAACTCACCAACTTGAAGAAGATGTTGGCTGCAAAATTCTTCACTTCATCAACAATGAAGATCAATAAGCACTTGGTTACAAAACTCTAAAGCGCAAAGATGCAGTAGCTTCTTTCAAAGAGAATAAAGCACTCAGTCACCTTTTGCATGTGTTCTCCTTGTATTCTCATATGTGACGGCCTTTAAAATAAACCTTATATATGTCTAGGGTTGTGAGAAAAAAAACCCTATACAAATACATAAGCATGGGCCAAAAATTAGATCTGAAAAACTGATTTTCGTAATTCTCGATAGATAGTATCTGTCAAGCAGTTGTCGAGACCACGATAGATAGCTATTTGTCAGGAATCTGTCTAGTTTTAATGAACAATCTTTCTTCACTTGTTTCTTGGACATATTTGCATGGTTTCAATACTAGACTTGAACTCTTGTTATTTAAAGTATTAAACACATCATAGATCTACTCAATTACAATTAAAGTGCATTTTGTCAAAGGATTAGCCAATTCTAATTTGACATATGTTCATAACATCAAATCATATATGTCGTAATAATGTATATGGACTTTTGAACTCATGAGTTAATTAATTCTGGGTTTTGATTTTCTCTTTGTGAAGAACATGACTATAGCCTCCAAAATCTCTAAGTAGTCATGCTTATAATAGGGTCTTTCATACTCTCTCCATCCCAATTTGGTTGTCCTATTTGAAAAGTCAAACTTTTTAAGGGAATATCATTTATTATCTTGTCTGCCTTATAAAAATGTATAAGTTTATAAAACTACCCTTAAATAAATTTATCAATTTTTTTAAGAGTTATTCTTAATGAGACAACTAAAAATGTGCTCCAATTAGATTATTTTTTTTTTAAATATTTGTTAGTTTTCTTTTCAAATAGTTTTAAAAATAAAGTAGGGGTATAATAGGAACATTAGTAAATTAATGACTTTTATTTTTAGAAACATGACAATATTTTGGGACATTCCAAAATGGAATAAAGGACAAACAAATTGGGATGGAGGGAGTATATGTTTTCATGTAGGGTACGAAAACCTAAATAACACAAGATTTAATGAAGGCGAAAATGCACTTTTCGTCCCTACATTTTGGGTCAATTCCCATTTTGGTCCCTAAATTGATTTCTTTACAAATTTCATCCCTAAAATTTGAAAATCGTTTTTAAAATGGTCCCTGCCGTGAACCAACAGACGGAACCCTCCTACGTGGCAGACGGAGTGCCCTTCTTGCTGACGTGTCGCTGATGTGGCCATTAAAATATTGTTAAAATAATTATTTGGCATTTTTAAATACCACGTCAGCGCCACGTCAATTTTCTCAATTTTAATATTATTAAAAATAAAAGCCAGACTTCTCAATTTTAATTTTAATTAAAAAAATGAAAAACAAACAAAAAAAATTTACTTTTTTTAAGCCGTAAAGATTGAACAAGATCAAGAGAACACCTCTGTTCTCATCTCAAACAAAAATAAAAGCCAGATTTCTCAAGCTCTGTTCTCATCTCTCACTCTCTCACACACACTGAACACCTCTCTCGGTCTCAAGAGCCAAACAGCATGACCACTCAAAAATCAAAATCAAGATCAAGAGAACCCACAATCTCATGATCCCTAATCCGGCAAACCCTAACCCTTTAAATATATATATATTTTTGATAGACCCTAACCCTTTAAATTGAAGACCCAAAAACCCATCCCACGATCAAACCCCAGCAACCCAAGACGAATCAAGTTGGTTTGTGACTGTGCTGATCTAGCTCGGGAGTTGAGGTTGTTGCCTTTTCCGGTGAAGAATAGCGCCGCCGCTTCGGTGGTTTGGGTTTGTGAACGATTTGGAGACGGATTCTTCTCCACCACGCACCGTGTGCCGATCTGAACCCAAATTCTCTAATCTCAAAATCTTATCTCCGCTCAAAACCTTACACCCAATATTGACCAACGGCGAGCAAATCAAGAGGCTGATCTTCGAGGTTTTGATCATGGAGGCCATGGGGTCTTAATGCCGTGAAAACAATGGGAAAAATTTGGATCTGGGTCTGTGTTTGTGTTTGATCTCTTTTTTTTTTTTTTTTTTTTTTTCGTTTGTGTTGTTGTGATCTGGGTCTATGTTTGTGTTTGATCTCTGTTTATTTCTCTCTCTTTTTTCGTTTGTATTGTTGTGATTTGGGTGTGTTTGTGTTTAATCTCTATTTCTTTCTTCTTTTTTCTGTTTGTGTTGTTGTGATTTGAGTGTGTTTGTGTTTGATCTCTGTTTCTTTCTTCTTCTTCTTTTTTTTCGTTTGTGTTGTTGTGATCTGGGTTTGAGTTATTGGTTGTTGGGTTTGTGTTCTTGTAATCTGGGTTGAGTTCTTCCTTGCTGGGTTTGATTGGGAAGAACACAAAGAACAAGTGTAATGTTCTTATGAAAATTAATAATAATAAGTAATATTTTTTTTTAATTAAATTAGATTTAAGGTTTTTTTTTTTAAATTTTAATTTCTTTTTTATATAAATTTTCTGATGTGGCATTGAGTAAAAAAAATTAAAATGCTGACGTGTATTTAAAAATGCCAAATAATTATTTTTAACAATATTTTAATGGCCACGTCAGCGACACGTCAGCAAGAAGGGCACTCCGTCTGCCACGTAGGAGGGTTCCGTCTGTTGGTTCACGGCAGGGACCATTTTAAAAACGATTTTCAAATTTTAGGGATGAAATTTGCAAAGAAATCAATTTAGGGACCAAAATGAGAATTGACCCAAAATGTAGGGACGAAAAATGCATTTTCGCCTTTAATGAAAACACATTGGATTCACTTTTCACAATTCTCGATTAATCAAGTTTTAGTTAAAGGGTAATCACAGTTTTTCTTTTGGTTGATCAAGCATGATAGTCGAAACCTTGAATATCTCTTTTCTTTGATAAGAATTTTGGACTTTTTGAACTTGCTCACATTACAAACGAATACAAATCCTCTGTACCACTTTTTATGTTCCACTTTATGTTTCACCAATTACAACTTGTCATGTGTTTATTTTTTTTTTTTCCATTTTAAACTTTGATTATTTTATAAGGAAAGTTAAACAAATATATAGTAAGTTGTAATTGGTGGAACATAAAGTGGAACACAAAAAATGGTATAGAAGATTTGTATTCATTACAAACTCAATAAGATATTATAAAGTAATGAAACTTGCCAATTTAAAACACATTAATGTCAAAAGTCTTATATAACTCAATTGGATGACACTTCTTATTTCTTAATATTCTACATTTAGGGTTTAAATTCCTATTTCCCCAACAAGCAAGTTTAAAAAAAAAAAAAAAAAAAACTCACATTAGTAAATTTGAAAAGTGAGTTAAAGTAAACAATAATGATACAGGTAACGGTAATCACGTTAGTCAAAGACGAAAGTCCTAGTTTTAAGCTAATTCCAAACTCCCATACGTGATACATGTTACCAAATTGCTCTCAATTGACCCAGTAACTTTTTTTTTTTTTTTTTTTATGAAATTAATTAAGAGTAGAATTTATAAGCCGGTTCCAAACTTCCATACGTGATACATGTTACCAAATCGTTCTCAATTGACCCAGTACCTCTTTTATTGAATTAAATATGAATAGAAAAATATAGCTGCGGCCAAGAAATGCGTGGAAACCCCATTTGCCCCATGAGAAGCTGTCGGTACCAGGCTACCAGCTACAGCAACATCAAGATCTAGAGCCATAAACAATAGCTATCTACTAGTATTAATGTTTTTGGAGATAGTAGAAAGTCAATAGCTCAATACCCAATTACTTGGCACTCTTTGCAACACCGACGCCTCACCCTTCTCCACCCAATATGCCCATTCGTTCATTCATACATTTATTATCTCCTCAGTAAAGTCTCAGTCCATTTATTAATTTGAGCTTTTCTTCTTCCTAAACTTTGGAAAAGGTCCTATTTATTAATACACACACACCCTCTCTGCCTTTCAATTTCCGTGTGTTGACTTTCCTGTAATGAACAGCTTTGTATAGCTTATCTCCTCTTTTTGGTATAAAAGCCGCGACACAATTTGAGGTCACATAAATTCTTGCAATTGATTTCTTGTACTTTTGATTTCTTTGAATCCATTTATCATTATTCTCCAAACCTTTCAGCTTATAATTATTATCCTCATCTTCTATTGAAAACCACCTCCTATTTTGTCTCACAATTATACTTGACTTTAAGGATCCAAAACAGGCTTGTCTGAGATGGAAGAAATTGATGTTCCTGCTCATTTTCTCTGCCCGATTTCAATGCAACTTATGAGAGATCCGGTCACCCTCTCAACTGGGATAACCTACGATCGGGACAACATTGAAAGATGGTTGTTTTCTTGCAAGAACAACACTTGTCCGGTAACAAAGCAAGTTTTGTGTGATACGGAGCTTCTTATTCCGAACCATACTCTACGCCGGTTGATCCAAGCATGGTGCACCCTCAATGCTTCTCAAGGAATCGAACGCATTCCAACCCCGAAGCCACCAGTGGACAAAGCCCAGATCGTCAAAATCCTCAACGAGGCAAAGAAGGTCCCAAATATGCAACTCAACTGCCTCAGAAGACTTAAAAGCATTGCAGTTGAAAGCGAAAGGAACAAGAAGTGTTTAGAGGCAGCTGGTGGAGTTGATTTCTTGGCTTCAATCATAGTCAGAGAGAATGGAAACGATGATATAATGATAACTGAAGCAGCTGTTGATGTTCTTTCTAATCTTAAAATCTCAGAAACAGATCTCAAGAATCTCATAAACAATGATGGTGAATTTGTGGAGTCTCTGTTGCAAGTTTTGAAGCGTGGAAACTATCAATCTAGAGCATACACAACCATGTTATTGAAATCCGTTTATGAAGAGGCTGATCCGATCCAATTGATCAGCGTTAAACCCGAATTCTTCTCTGAAATAGTACGCGTTTTGCAAGACCAAATCTCGCAGCAAGCCTCTAAGGCCGCATTGAAGCTTCTTGTGGAGCTTTGTCCATGGGGAAGAAACCGAGTCAAAGCTGTCGAAGGTGGTGCAGTTGTAGTCCTGATAGAGCTCCTTATTGAGGCATCAGAAAGGAGGGTGTGTGAGCTTGTGCTTGTTGCTTTGGACCAGCTTTGTGGTTGCGCAGAAGGGCGGGCGGAGTTGTTGAAGCATGGAGCGGGGCTGGCGATTGTGTCAAAGAAAATTCTAAGGGTTTCTCATGTGGCAAGTGATAGGGCAGTAAGAATTTTGTCCTCAGTTTCTAGGTTTTCTGCCACTTCTAGGGTTCTTCAGGAAATGTTACAAGTGGGTGTTGTATCCAAGTTGTGTTTGGTTTTTCAAGTTGAGAGTAGTTTAAAGACCAAGGAGAAAGCTAGGGAGATCCTCAGAATGCACTCTAAGGTTTGGAAGAATTCTTCATGTATTCCTGCTCATTTGGTTTCATCTTATCCATCTTCTTGATAATAGCTACTTTCGTGTACATAATGGAAATTAGTCGTGCAGAGGAAAATTAAGCTGCATGCGAATTTCTTGAATCATATACATATGGATTTGAAGTGGCGTCCAAAAAAGAGAGAAATGTTTTCAATGTCATAGCTTTGTTATTCTTTGAGAAGCATCTCGGCTGTTTTGTTTGTTTTCTTTCAAATAATATTTATTAGATTAGATTAGACATCAATTGTAATTAGAGTTTTAATTCAATAAGGATGTAAAAATATTTATTTACACCCTCCAATATCATTGTGTCATATTAGGGACAAATACACACAATCACACCAATGTTGCCCTGTTTTACCCGGTGTGAAGATGCAACTCAAGTCAATCTGTTAGAATTTCTGTCACACCTCAAACCCAAAAGGGTCTGAATCATGAAAAATCGAGCCTTCAAGAGAACTTGTATGGGATTTTTTTTTTTGCTCATTTGATAAAGTAAATAAATATAATGATCTCTTCACAATACAAGTCAGAGCTTTATGACACATTTACAAGCAATACAAACTACAAATCATGTGCCTCCAAAATTTACCCGAATATTCCAAACACCAAACGATTTATCAAAGAACTCCAATGTTCCAAAATCTACAACCTCAACAAAATTCTTTGGCTAACAAACATCAAGAAAGCCCAACCTCTAATAGATTTAACTACTACTTCCTTAGAACAACTAGACCGAATCACCAACCAATAATAATGCGAGTCTCCCAATTCAGCATATCACTCCAATCTCCACCAAGAAGACAAGCTCCACTCCCAAAGTGTAGCTAATTTATCTGTAAAATTGTTGGAGAGCGGAATGAGCTAAAACCTAGTAAGTAGCATAATTAATAGGGGTGGGGTGAATGCAAGTTCATGATAATGAGCATTTTACAAACATGTTATAATTTTGGAGATTTCCATTTGAATTCGGCAAATTAAATTTCCTTAATATCATGACAAGAATGATAAATATATTGTAGCACCCAACTTCCCAAGGTAACTATGAAACTACATATTAGTCAATGTGAGCCATAAGTATATCCAATATCATATCAAAACCAGAAACCTCACCCAAAGTCACATGACAAAGTCGTCACACAGACAGGGTCGTCACGTAGACGGGGTTGTCATGCAGACGGGGTCGTCACATAGACAGGGTCGTCACACAGATGGGGTAATCACCAATATCATGGCACAATGACAAATCCATATCAAAAGCTCACAAGTTAATGTATTTGAAATATACAGTTCACTTCCAAGAGATTCATAAAATATTTCAATAACCAAATATCCATAATATTCTCAAGGTCCTCAAAACCATTTCTTGTCACAAGTATTTTGCATAAATTTTCCAAATAATACAAGCTAAGATAAAGCATCTTTAGAATTTGTAAATAATGCAATAAATTCATAAAATCAATTCCCAAGAATTTTATAAAAGATGCTTATCTTTTCCAAGCTAACAAATCATGCATTTCCCCATTTGCATTACCAAACATGGTGCACTTTTCACAAATGAAAACATAGTTTTCATAAAAAATTTCCCAAAATGTGTTTAACCCAAAAACGATGCTTTATACAATATGGTTATTTTCCAAAAATCCTATTAAAAAGCTACTGACCTCAGAAGGCCAACCAATTTTACCTCAACTGGGCATCCCAAAATCAACTGATCCAGTCACTAGGCCCATCATCAAGAATATCGGAGCCTTAAAATCATTGTTTGGGGCGGCCAAAACTCATGGAAAATCATACTTGTTGGATTCAAGCTATTGAGGAGGTTATTTGAAGTGGTGGTAAGGATATAGGACCTTCAATGGATCAGCCATGGAGGGCGGTGAGAACAAGAGAGAAAATACAAAAGAGAAGACAAGGGGGAGAGAGAGAATGTGTAGGCTTGGGGTGGGGGGGGGGGGTGGCTGACTTATGGGAGGGGCTTAATTACAAGTTTGCCCCAAAAGATCTTGTGTTTAATTACCACTCCACCCTTAAGGTTCCTCCCATATTTCATCTAGCCCCATAAATCACTTAAGTATTCATAAGTCCTCCATAAAATAATTAAACACAAAAAAAAAAAAAAAAAAACCTCCAATAGATATTATTTCTTTTCAAAAGAAAACTGCTTTAAAAATATTTGGGGTGTTACATTCTTCCCCTTAAAAGAATTTCGTCCTCGAAATTATGCCCACCAAGGGCTATCTTAAACATGACCAAGGACTCATTGACATTAATATTTATTTAAAATACAAGCAGTACACTCAGCTAAAATCTTAATACTTTCAATGTGGTAAGAAAGTATCAATAGTTAAAACCGAAGTCTTGAAATTATAAGTTTAACATCTATCACGAAGAAAAGTATGTCTATACTTTGAACAAAAGGTCCCGCAATGAAGACTTTCAAATGTTTTTTTTTTTTTTTTTTTTTTTTTTTTTTTTAACTCTAATAAAATACACGAGACCACCTTCCAAGAGTTCTTCAACAAGAGTCCCAGGTAAAAATAAATATATAAATAAGGAAAATAACCATAAGGAAAACATGTCCAACTTCCAATTCTTAAAGATTCATTATCAAAATGCAACATTCAAAACGCTCGATGACAAGAGTTTGGTAAAAATGTCTAATATGCAAGTTTTCCAACTTACAACAAATAAAAAAAGTTTGCAAAATATATCTCATACGCATGTCATCGATAGAAAAGGTCTCTAAATTTGTGATGGTAAATTTAACTTATAATATTTTTTTTTTTTCACAAATACAAGTCACATATGCACCATGAAGCCCCCTTTTTCTTTTGTTTGCTCAAAACAAACTTAAGAATTCAACTCACCACTTTCAGGCATTCAAAAACAATGCGTAGGTATTTCAAAAACAATGCATAACAAGCATAGCACAACAGTAACAACGAAAATATAGAAGCACAACAATTCACATCACACAAAAAGATTTAAGAACTAACAAAAGCATCAAAGAATAACAAGGACTAAACAAAGTCCAAGCCATTACAATCAACCAATAAAAAATAAACACATGATAGTTTTCACCTAAACTACCCAATAGAAACCACCTTGCATAGATTACTACAACAAAACCTAATGCTCTGACTCAAATCATGATCATTCCTAACTTCAAAAGTCTACAGAATCATAACCTATACTCTGATACCATAATTGTCACACCCCAAACCCAAGAGGGTTCGAAGCATGAAAAATCGAGCCTTCAAGAGAACCTGTATGGAAATATATATATATATATATATATATATATTTTCCATTTGATAAAGTAAATAAATATATTGATCTCTTCACAATACAAGTCAGAGCTTTATGACACATTTACAAGTAATACAACTACAAATCACGTGCTTCCAAAATTTACCCGAATATTCCAAACACCAAACGATTTATCAAAGAACTCCAATGTTCCAAAATCTACAACCTCAACAAAATCCTTTGGCTAACAAACATCAAGAAAGCCCAACCTCTAATAGATTTAACTACTACTTCCTTAGAACAACTAGACCAAATCACTAACCAATAATAATGCGAGTCTCCCAATTCAGCGAGAAATTATAAGATCCACATGTTGGACAAGTGATGTGGTCAACCATTCCACTAAAACACTTCCACCTGTTTAAAATTGTTAGTTAGAAAATTTTTTTAAACAAAAATTAATTACTGACTCAGCAATTTTAAACAAGTGAAAGTTTTTTAGTGGAATGGTGGACCACATCACTTGTCCACTAGAGGACTCTATAATTTCTCAAATTCAGCATATCACTCCAATCTCCACCAAGAAGACAAGCTCCATTCCCAAAGTATATCTAATTTATCTGTAAAACTGTTGGAGAGTGGAATGAGCTAAAGCCCAGTAAGTAGCATAATTAATGGGGGTGGGGGGAATGCAAGTTCATGATAATGAGCATTTTACAAACATGTTATAATTTTGGAGATTTCCATTTGAATTCGGCAAATTAAATTTCCTTAGTATCATGACAAGAATGATAGATATATTGTAGCACCTAGCTTCCTAAGGTAACTATGAAACCACATATTAGTCAATGTGAGCCATAAGTATATCCAATATCATATCAAAACCAGAAACCTTACCCAAAGTCACATGACAAGGTCGTCACACAAACAGGGTCATCACACAAACAGGGTCGTCATGCAGACGGGTTGTCACACAGACGGGGTCGTCACACAGATGGAGTAATCACCAATATCATGGCACAATGACAAATCCACATCAAACGTTCACAAGTTAATGTATTTGAAATATACAGTTCACTTCCAAGTAGTTTCATAAAATATTTCAATAACCAAATATCCATAATATTCTCAAGGTCCTCAAAACCATTTCTTGTCACAAGTATTTTGCATAAATTTTCCAAATAATACAAGCTAAGATAAAGCATCTTTAGAATTTGTAAATAATACAATAAATTCATAAAATCCATTCCCAAGAATTTTATAAAAGATGCTTATCTTTTCCAAGCTAACAAATCATGCATTCTCCCATTTGCATTACCAAATATGATGCACTTTTCACAAATGAAAACATAGTTTTCATAAAATATTTCCCAAAATGTGTCCAACCCAAAAACAATGCTTTATCCAATATGGTTATTTTCCAAAAATCTCATTAAAAAGTTACTTACCTCGGAAGGCCAACCAATTTTACCTCAACCGGGCATCCCAAAATCAACTGATCCAGTCACTAGGTCCATCACCAAGAATATCGAAACCTTAAAATCATTGTTTGGGGCAGCCAAAACTCATGGAAGATCATACTTGTTGGATTCAAGCTATAGAGGAGGTTATTTGAAGTGGTGGTAAGGATATAGAACCTTCAATGGATCAGCCATGGAGGGCGGTGAGAACAAAAGAGAAAATACAAATGAGAAGACAAGGGGGAGAGAGAGAATGTGTAGGCTTGGGGGGGGGGGGGGGGTGGCTGATTTATGGGAGGGGCTTAACTACAAGTTTGCCCCAAAATATCTTGTGTTTAATTACCACTCCACCCTTAAGGTTCCTCCCATATTTCATCTAGCCCCATAAATCACTTAAGTATTCATAAGTCCTCCATAAAATAATTAAACACACAAATAAAAAAAAAAAAAACTCCAATAGACATTATTTCATTTCAAAAGAAAATTGCTTTAAAAATATTTGGGGTGTTACAATTTCGACCGTCATTCAATCATTCAAAATCTAGGTTTTGACAACTTGTTGATTGTGGTCCGATTAATAAAAAAATGTTGAATTTGAATTTGTTGGTGCAAAACACAATAATAATGGAAATAACACAATGAGAAACTGAATAGTACTTCTGAATATTATTAATTTAAAGAGAAAAATTACACAACACTATTTGGATTGAGGTGCGACACTCACTCTCTTTAAGGAAATTTAATCTCTTGGTTGGCTAAACGTTGTAATCGGTACAGACTTTCTCTGACTTGTCTTCCCTAGGATACAAGTAACCTTTCCTTCCCAAGAACCTCTCTATTTTTTTAGTGTATATTGTAGTAACTTGGATTGGGTCTGAATTTGTCTATTTATTGGCTCAATGGGACTCACGAAATTACTACCCAAATTAATCTGATTAATTAAGTCTGTTATTCTGATGTAGTGGGTGTTACAAGATTAATTGTTGTATATTAATTTGATGGGCTAAAGCTACACAATTAAGGGTGAGATAAGGAGTTTCTGAAGAATGAAAAGGCCCAAACAGTCCATTTTTGATACCTCCACTCTTCACCTCCCCATTGCGTACGTATCTAGCCCAATATCTAAGACAATTCATATTAGCCCATTAATTACACAATTAAAAAGAACAAAATAGTCTCTCTCATTTTCAACGTGGGATTACACATAACAACCCAAGTGTTGACATAAGCTTTTATAGCTAGCACTTTACGGCTGTGTGCTGATCCCAATTTTATAAGTTTATTTGAGATTAAGTCCAAATCTCATAGGGAGCGGCCCCACCCCCACACTCACATAGGTGAAATTTTGTCAAGGGTGCTCCTGTAATTCTGATACTCCACTCATACGAGCTACAAATTTCATTAAGAGTATTTTACTCAACCTCTCTACATTACAGGATAAATGCACTTACATCATAGGGAAGAACAATTAAAAAATTATTTACAAAATAAATAATTAAAAAAATAAATAGTACATTTCTTACGACCATCGTATGATTCATTTTTCCCATTGAACCCAATTCTCAGGATCTCTGGTCCTTGGGTTAGGTACCCTCATACATGGCTTATGATTCTATAAAATTCATTCCCATCCCCCTCGATGTATTCTAGACCCTATCTTTTGCCAAGGCCTTGGTAAATGGATCTGCAAGATTATCATTGGATTTACTATAATCCATAGTTACGATGTCACTACTCAAGAAGATCGCACGGTACTGTACTTTCTTTTTATAGGTCTGGATTTACAGTTGTAGTAATGGTTTTTAACTTTACCAATTGCGGCAGTGCTATCACAATGAATTAATATAGGTGGAATTGGCTTTTCCCAAAGTGGAATTTCATATAATAAATCTCTAAGCCAATTTGCCTCTTCACTAGCTGAAGCTAATGCTATTAATTTAGCTTCCATTGTTGAATTAACAATTATTGTTTGCTTTTTAGACTTCCAAAAAATAGCACAACTACCTAAGGTAAAAATATAACCGGTGGTAAAGAGAGAATCACCTGACAAAGTATTCCAATCGGTATCACTAAAAACTTCAATCACAACAGGGTACTTTTTATAAAATAAGCCATAACTTTTGGTACCAATTAAATATCTCATGACTTGCTCAATAGCTAGCCAATGATCTTTACTAGGCTTGCTAGTAAATCTGCTAAGCCCTCCTATTGCATATGCAATGTCAGGTCTAGTACAATCAGTAGCATAACGCAAACTACCAATGATGCTAGCATAATCCTTTTGATTAAAAATCTCATCATCATTATTCGCAGGAAATAAATAAACACTAGAATCAAAAGGAGTAGCTACACTTTTGTGATCATGAAAATTATATTTTCTCAATATTTTTCTCAACATAATGTGATTGATCAAGATATATTCCATCACATGCTTTTGTAATTTTCATGCCCAAAATAAAATTAGCTTCACCAAGATCTTTCATATCAAAATGGCTTTTAAACATATTTTTCATCTCATTTATAACATGCATATTTGAGCAAAAAACGAACATATCATCCACATAGAGGCTAAGAATAACATGTAAATTATTCCATGATTTAGAATAAATACATTTATCACATTCATTTGATTTATAATAATTTTCAATCATGTAGGAATCAATCTTTTCATGCCATTGCTTAGGTGCTTGTTTTAAACCATATAGGGATTTAGTTAGCTTACATATCTTGCTTTCTTGTCCAGGCTCTACAAAGCCTTCGGGTTAATCCATATAAATCTCTTCCTCTAGGTCCTCATTTACAAAAGCAGTTTTTACATCCGTTTGATGAATTTTTAAATAAAAAATTGCAGCAATATTAGCAATTAACAATCTAATAGATGTAATTCTTGTTACTAGAGAAAATGTATCAAAGAAATCAAGATTAGCTTTTTGTTTAAAGCCTTTTGCAACAAGTCTAGTTTTAAACTTATCTATTGATCCATCCGGTTTCAACTTTTTTCTAAGGACCCATTTACAACCTATGGTCTTACAACCCAGTGGAAGATCTACCAATTTCCAAGTTCTATTAGATATTAGAGATTCCATCTCATCATTTACAACCTCTTTCCAAAATATAGTATCAAGTGATGTTAAAGCCTCTTTTAGGAGGTGTTTGTTTGGAAGTAAAATAGGGTGGATGAAATAGGAGATTTAATTAACATAGCATTTGTTAACTCAATTAGAGTTCTATTTTTTCTTTTAGCCACACCATTAGAAGCAAGTGAATATGGTGTAGTAGTTTCATGGATAATTCCCAAAGACTGAACAAATGAGTTGAATGCACTTGATTCATACTCACGGCTTCTATCACTTCTTATTCTTTTTATTTTTCTACTGAATTGGTTTTCAACTTCTTTTAAAAAAATCTTGAAATTTTTCAAAAGCATCACTTTTATTTTTCAACAAATAAATAGTTGTATATTTTGAGAAATCATTAATAAAAGTGATAATATATCCATTTCCCCTACGAGTTAAGATTACCTCAAATTCACATAAATCGGAGTGAATTAACTCAAGTAATTCGGTATTTCTTACAACACTTTTATGAAGCCTTTTTGTAATCTTAGATTGATTACAAGTTTCATATTTTTCAAAATCTTTTGACAGTCTTGAAATTAATCCTAAACTACTCATGATTCCCACATATCTACTATTTATATGACACAAATGAGCATGCCAAAAATTAATAGAAGAAAGCATATAAACTAAACTGGCAAATGCTTTATTATTCTCAACATTCAATTTAAACATTTCATCACAAGCATAACCTTTGCCCACAAATAATCCCTTTTTAGTGATTATATAATTATTAGATTCCATAGTTTGCTTGAAGTCAGCCTTGTTAAGCAAAAAACTTGACATCAAATTCTTTCTCATGGACGGAGTGTAAAGTACATCTTTCAATGTTAGCACACGTCCAGAAGTGAATTTCAAATTAACCTCGCCACTCCCAAGAACCTTGGTTTTGCTAGAGTCACCAAGCATAACAGTTTTTTCTTCTTCAAAAGGAGTGTATAACTTGAACCAATTTTTGTCATAACAGACGTGCTTATTAGCACCAGAATTTGCCAACCACCCTTCAACATTTTGTATCATATTGATGTTTGTAATCATAGCCACTAAAGGCTCTTCGGTTATGTTAGCCTGTGGGACAGATTCACGTTTCTGAAATTTGCAAAATCGAGCAATATGCCCACTCTTGCCACAGACAAAACAGGTTCTTTTAAATTGATCATGTGAAGGGGGTCTTTGGTTCTTATTGTAATTTTTATTCGAGTTTCTCCTTCCTTGAGGTCTATTATTATTTTTGAAAACTCTTTTTTTAGGCTTCAATTGACAATTTCTAGGAAAATGATTTTTGGGCATATTATTATTGGTTGAAATAAGGTTTACCTTTGTGGTGGAATTACCATTGCTCTCTTGTGTCATGAGTGCATCTTGTCCCCTAGCCTCCTCCTCCACACGGATGCGTGTGATCAAAGTCTCAAAGGATGTCTCTTTTTGTTTGTGTCACAAAGTCTTTTGGAACTCCCTCCAAGATTGTGATTGTTTATCAATTATGACAGCTACCACCAAATTGTCTCCAATCTTTATGCCTTCGGATCTCAATTTTGCCACTATCATTTGGAAGTCTTGTACTTGATCCACCACCAATTTTCCATCCACCATTTGGTAACAAAAAAATCTAATAGCAGCATACTTCTTTGCACCAGCCTCCTCGGTATCATACTTGCTTTGTAAAGTTTTCCAAATTTTCTTGGCAAAATTATAAGTTGTATCATAATAATCATAGAAATGATAAGCAAGAAAATTTAAAAGATAAGAGCGATAATTATATTCATCTTTTGTATACTTATCTATTTTTTCTTGATGGAGACTATATTCTTCCTCACTCATCTCATCGGTAGAAACCTTTGATGGATTCTTGTCAGTGAGGATGTAGGTGACTTTAAGAAGACTCAAGTAGAAGAGGACCTTTCATTTCCACCTCTTAAAATGGGCTCCCTTAAAGCGAAAAGGGTTTGTTGAGATCTCCAACAGGCTCATTTGGTTTCTCTTGTGTAGGCTCCATGTGAATGAATCTCCTTAAAATTGTTGGTGCAAAACACAATAATAATGGAAATAATACAACGAGAAATTGAATAGTAATTCTGAATATTATTAATTTAAAGAGAAAAATTACACAACACTATTTAGACTGAGACGCAGCACTCGCTCTCTTTAAGGAGATTCAAGCCCTTGGTTGGCTAAACGTTATGACCGGTGCAGACCTTCTCTGACTTGTCTCCCCTAGGATACAAACACCATTCCTTGCCAAGAACCTCTCTATTTTTCACCAACGGATATGGTAATTATTCTGAATGGGCTGTCAAGTAGGAAGATCCAAGAGGCTGATTCATTTCTATTTTTGATACCTCCACCCTTCACCTCCTCCTTACGCACGTATCTAGCCCACTATTTGAGACAATTCATATTAGCCCATTAATCACCATAATTAAAAAGAACAAAATAGTCTCTCATTTTCAATGTGGGATTAAACATTTTCACTAACTCCTCATCTTCCATATTCATTCCCACATCTTTACATTTATGTTGTAATATTTATTAATTTTAATTGATTAATATTAAAATGTTCCAAGAGAATCTAATGTGTTTTAATTGAAGTTGGTGTCATGCTCTTTAATCCCTACCAAGTCTAATATATAAAGATTCTTATGTTGTATACGACTTGTGTTAGCACTATAAATCAAATCTTTGAGAGGTTCTTGGAGTTGGTTAGAGGTTCCATTCATGAACATAGATGCATCATTTGTGAAGATATTCATATATCAAACAATCTAGAGAGTCTGGAGCTATAAAAAGTTTCTACAATAAGTTTATCTATCGGGTAGAGTCTAGAATTAAAGGTTTTAATCTGTAAAATTCTCTTGATATATTGTTTTATCGGGGTAGGCTTCATTCATAGTGGTTTCTTCCTTAGAAGCATTTTTTAATCGGTTTTTCACTTGGTTACCATATCATGTGTTTATTGTTTTATTTGTTTATTACTTTATAATATTGTGCAAGTTGATCTGTGATAATTGATATTGCAAATTTGATGAAATAATCTAGTTAATTAATAATTAATCTAATAATCTGCTGCTTAGTCATTTTAGAGTTGAAATCGGTCTTTTCATATAACTCAGTTACTCAAATTAATTACATATGATAAGATATATATACTACAATTTTTTTTCCTTATAGATATCATAGAATTTGAAGCAGATAACATTTGCTCTATAATGAATACTCTCTATCATCAAACCAAGATATTAATGATTTTCTTTTAGTGTAGGTAGTTTGGAACTTAGGTCACTTGTTCAAAAGTAAGAACACTGAGTGCAATCATGATTTTTAGAACTCAAATTTTATTACATAGTATTGGATATAATATAATATGATTTTTTTTTTGGCATTTGCTTCTAAATGATTCCTCTATATAATTAGGTCAAGAAAATTTCTTTTTTTGGCAGGATTTGAATCTAGACCAAGACACGAATGAGTTTTTTTTTTTTTTTTTAGATATTTAAACACAGGCAAGATTTAAACACAGGTCTCTTATTTAAGGACAAGAACACTAAATGCAACCACAATTCCAAGAGACTTATGGGTTTCTTTTTGATGTATGCATGATTCAAATTTTAGAACTCAATTTTTATTACATTGACACACACCCACCCACCTTAGAAATTGAAACTTGTAGTCTCTTTATTATCAAACTCAATTTTTTCTTTCTTTCTTTCTTTTTGGTGTGAGATATTTAATGAATTGAGCTAACAAAACGTAAATGATGTGCGCAACAACATTAATACTCTTGAGCTCTTTCTCGAAAAAAAACAAAACAAATAAAAAGCAATACAACATTACTCTTTTGCTGTCCTTGCTGGGGTATATACTACAAAGAAGAATGAAAAACCCCTATTTTACATATAATTATTTTGTGTGACAAAGTTTGGTTTTATCCTAAAGTGGCTAGGGGTGTGCATGGGTCGGGTTGGGTCGGGTTGAGGGGATTTTTTGACCCAACCCACCATGGTGGGTCAAAAAAAATTCAACCCAACCCAACCCATCACATAAGTCCAACCCAACCCACATGGGTCGGGTTGAACCCATGGGTTTGACAAATTTTATTATTATTATTATTATTAAATTGAGTAAAAAAAATATAAATATTAATATATTAAAAAAAACCTAAAGATTAGTATCAATGTAACTCCTTAAAGGCAAACAACACTAATGACTAAACAACAATAGTAATTTATTAGGATTTGTGTGAACTAATTGGCTTTTATATAGGATAAGAAGAACTGGTTATTTAAAAAAAATTATTAATTATATAATATATTTTATATATATATATATATATTAAATTAGTATTAGTAGGAGGAACCGAGGAAGTGTTGCTCTACAGCTGGTTTTTTTTTTAAAATTATTAAATATAATATATATATATATATATATATATATATATATATAAAAGTGCCCTACAACAGATTTAAAAAAAATTATTAAATATATAATATATTTTAAATATATATTAAATATGGGTGGGTCGGGTCGGGTTTGGCGGGTTTGTAATTTTATGACCCAAATCCAACCCGACCCGCAATAATTTTTTTTTTGTAACCCAACCCAACCCACCAAGCCTTAAAAACCGACCCAACCCGGCGGGTTGGGTTGGGTCAAGTCGGGTTTGGCGGGTCGGTGGGTTTTCTGCACACCCCTAAAAGTGGCTACAAATCTCATTAAAAAAATTAACATGGCTACATATTTTAAAAATGTAATCGCCGGACTGCATGTTTTTTATGTTATTAACACATATGTCAAATTTCGTGTCAATAGAATGTTATTTACTATTTGATCCATAAACTTATTTTTTATACATAATTTAAAACTACAAAAACTTAAAATTTAAATATTTAATTGAGGAAATAGCTATTGATCTTTGATTTTTTAGAAATTTTGTTAGCATAGAGGATATAAGAAGAAAATAAAATCCAATATTGGATTTATCAAATTTCATATCCTATAAAAATATATTAAGTGAAGTTATAGCCTTAGGCTGCAATTAAGTTTGTAGTTAGATTTTGTCCATAATATATTCTCTAAATTTTATTGTAGATAATTTGTTCATTCTAAAAATTAAAAAATTTCTAAAAGTAATTTCTATTTCTTTATTTTTACAAATATATAATTTTATCATTTTTGTTGTTGTTTTTTTTTATTTATTTTTTATTTATTGATATTAATTATTCTTTTTTGAAGTAGTCTGTATTCTTCTATGTTGATACATCTAAAATTTTTAAGTTTCAAATTTATTATTCAAATTTCTCATTCTTTTAAGGGGATTATCATTGTAAGGGCGCAATTTGATCCACAACCCAAAAATGACTCGGACAATGGCCCAATAAGCCTACCACAATAGATTTGTTAGAGAATGGGTTAGATATTGATCACTTAACAAGTTAAAGTTAATCACAATGAGATAAGAAGCCAATGAAATGATTAAGACAATAAATTATGAAGAAAAGAGGCTCCTCGGTCAGGCCCGAGGAAGGTCTATTTTATATATGTGTGTTTCTTTCTCACTTGTATAAATATTTCAGTTCCTCATTACAAGGTCTTCTCCTTCTTCTTTTGTTTCCCTACCCCACGTATGGATCTTCATTTTTCTTTTATATTTAAACACAAATCATCTTAATCCTACATTTGGAGGGCTGAGATTGCATTCCTAGGACTTCTGTCTCATCTAGAATATACTAGTAAGCTTCTACCCTGCAATCTTAGTTGTGCCACCATTGTTCATGGTCATTTCCTCATTAATGCGGCCAGGGGAGTGGTTGTCTTGTATTTAATGCGGAGGGGATGGCTTCTACACTCTTCTCCCTTCATCCTTCTCGTAATTTATGCCGAGTCTACTTTATTCCTTTTGTGATATTTTAACTTCATGCGCCTCACACAGCTAATGCTCGTCCCCAAGGTCCGAGGTGTATCATCGGAAATAATCTTGGCAGCCCTTCTAAATCGGGTTAGGGATCCTCGTCCTCACAATCATGATAATAAAAATTTAACATATAATTACATTTGAAATTACGTAAATAATTTATAGTACTCTCAACTCGAACCTGTCATTTCCGATTCTTAAGTAAGTACACTGCAATGGACCAAAATAGACCAAATGCACCTAAGTGGACCAAAATTGACCAAATTATCTTAAATAGACCAAAGTGGACTGAATTGGACCAGAATGGACCAAATTGGCTTAAATGGACTGAATGCCAAACCGTAATTAGTAAACATATCTCAAAAAAAAAAAAAAATAATAATAATAATAATTATATAATAAAGTGATATAAAACCAATTCTTAATCTATGATAAGTAATGTATTCCAATGGAATGGAAGTGGTTTGTTATTAAAGTAACATTAATCAAATTTGTTATCACATTAATATTTTTAACTAAATTATTATGAATTCATCTATGATTTTATGTACCTGTTGAAAGTTTTATTCAAGTTGAATTTGGGACCGTGTAGAGAAAGTTGGTACATTACAAAAAAGCATATTAGGAAAATCACTTACATGTAATATTTTATATAAAAAGAAAAATAAAGGGGAAAAAAACCTTTTGCTATTAGGAGCATTATTATCTCTATCTCTTGAAGTTTATGAAAATGACATATGATTCTCTAAATAAGAGCGAAAATGGACCCTTTAACTTGGCTTTAAATACTATAATAGCATACCGATATGAATATTGTGGTGGAATGTGATTTTTTTCTTCTTTAAGTGAGTATAAACTAAAAACAAATAAAGGAAAATGCTAATGAGTGCCCTTAGGACACTGGTTAATAATCCATTTTAGGAAAGTTTTGATACCACTTTTATGAGAAATGAAAAAAAACTGTTAAAATATTAATTACTTTTTTTTCATTTTCCATAAAAAATTTCTGTAAATAGATTATTAACCAGTGCCCTAAAGGAACTCATTAGCATTTCTCATAAATAAATGGTGTTTCTGCCCATGGTATTTGTATTTAATGTATTTTTTTATTATAAGTTACGTTTTGGTTCAAGAATGTGTAAAGTCATAATAGAGAAAAGTGATGGTCATATCATAATTGATAAGTTATAATTAGTTTTGAAAATAACTCAAGGAATAATGCATTATTATTGCATATATTAATATTTATATACATATTTTTTGAAGAAATGATAAAAAAAAATGATGACATGGCCACTACGAGGCTCAACAAAAACGTAGCAATAATAAATGCTATATTTCAATTTTTAGATATTATATAAATGGCAACATAGAGGCTAAGACTAAAAATTAGAGAGTGTATAACAAACTAACTCTTAAATATCTTACTTGGTAATCATACAAAATTTGTAATAAATTCTATTACTCAATGGGTTTGGATATAACAGAATTCGTAACGAATTCTATATCCAATACATCAGTACACTGGATACGTTGAGATATAGACATGTATTCAATTTTGAACATGTGTCCACATCTCAATCTGTCCAATGCACTGATGCACTAGACATAAGCCTTGTCCTTACTCGATAAGAGTGCATTTTACTGTTTATCACTATTGCTTTTTTATTTATTTATTTATTTTTTTTATGCAAAATCTTGGTATTTTCTAAACCTTATAAATGTTGACCTTCAGAAACTTCAGTTTTTGTCATTCCTGACCTCAACTTTATCTCTTCTCTTTTGTGCTTTATTTAATTTCTTTTGTTTTAATTTGATATACTTTTATGTCTATTCTTACATGAGTACTTGTAAACATGTATCAATTCAAAATATAGATATAAATTAGTAGCAATGAAGAATACAGGACTCTATTCCACACTTTCAAATTGTTTTAAAACCGCCGTAATAGACCATGTATAAAAAAATAAAAAATAAAAAATTGGTTTCCCAAAAATAAGACCTATTTTGGTGCTTTCAAACTGCCGTGATATGTGTACTTACTTTAGAACCACCGCTATAGACCTCTCAACCGTCAGGATTGACCATACCTATTGCGCTACTTACAAAAGCGCTGCTATAGGCCTTTGTTTATAATGGCAGTTACTAAAACCACTGAAATAGGTAGCCGGAAAATAAAAACGTTGGTATAGGTCGACTTTTTTGTAGTGGCTCTCCTGACACAAACACGATGCAAGACAGACCCTAAAGCATATGTATACCATGATAAATGAAACAAGTACGGGATCAACCGAAGCCAAAAAGTATGGAGGTTGGCTATTCAAAACAAAGTCAAAAATTTTCTTTGGAGGGCAATTCGTAACTCCATATATACCAGCAAAAACAAATCTGGTACATGCTTGCTCACTCCCAAGTGCAGGAGATCGTAGTAATATAATTCTCGGAGTACCGAGGTCGAATCACAAGAAGCGGAGTAAATTCAAAGACAATATAATTAAACAACAATTTGGGTAAAGAAGAAAAATACTTTTGCTTGGTGATTGTTAACAAGAATAATAATAAAAACTGATTTAAATCAATAATGTAAATACTAGGGCATCGGGGTGTTTCCCTATATCGATATGAGATTCTTTGTGATCTAAGAAAATATATATTTCATAATTGATTGTTCTTATACAATTAAAAACTTATGATTCGATTGAACTGAGACAATTCAAAAACGCATGATAACCTCGATTAATAATGCGATTAGAAAAGTTTTCAGAAAAACTCATTCACTTTAAAACCTGATTTCTATTTGAAACTATTAGAAATTCCTCTAAAAAATAAGAAAAACATGATTGAACTTATTGAAAGCATGGAAGAACTAATACATCAAAAGAAATCTAATTGAACAATCAAATATGTTATTGATAAAATCTTAAAAAGAATCACATTGAATATTCATACCGCATAGAAGAAACATACCCCTAGTCCTAGCAAAGAGTTTAGGCTGCCATTAGAGAAAGGAAAATACAAGTTTTTCTCTGCCAAAATTCGTTCTCACAGCCTCCCTTCTAAAACCCTAATGTCTAAGAGTCCAAAGAAAATAAAACTTTTCCTATTTTAATTTCCGTCCAGGTTTACAGCGGTAACTTGTGAGTTAATTTCGGCCTTCAAAAATTGAGAATTTCCAAAAACTCAAAACTGGAAAGTTGTAGATATTTAAGTTATGGTTTCAACCCATCCAGCCTTGTGTCAATTGGATTTTTGAGGAGAGAGATACACCCAAAATACTGATCAGTGCTCAAATTAGATTTTTCCTTTTCAGATTCTACCTCTTTGATTTCTTTCCTTATTTGAAGCTTCCGATCATGTTAGATGATCCAAGCACTCCAGCTGCACCTCCTTAGACATTTAGGCATGGTCCTTTAGCTCCACTTTAATTCTAGTTTGGCCTCCATTCTCTCACAAATTCCTGTAAACTCATCTTTCTCACATGATTTCCTGAAAGTAGAAAATTACACACAATGAATAGCATCTTATTCAAGAAATTATGTAAAAATAAATAATAGGGACCAATGCAAATCATGGCTTAATTATACAAATTAAGCATAGTAATAAGGAGATAACGCCCACATAAATATATAACAAGTACACATTTTAAGGCGTTATCAGTACATAGAAACTATTGGAGAACACCTATGACCAGGGGTGGGGGTCGGGCAGTTGCCCCCTGACTCCTTGAAAAAAATCCTTGAAATAGGTATATTATGAACTATTCTTTGGTACTTTACCTTGACAAAAATAGGGAAATGATATGTCTACAACATTTTTACAACAAATCCTAAGTGGCAAGTTGTTATTGGTTGTTATTGTTGGGGCAAAAAAGTAATCTTAGTGTTAGTTTCAAATTTGAACTAATAACAACTAACCACCTGTGATTTGTTGTAAAATTGTTGTAGACGTAGCACCTCTTACAAAAATAAGACTCCCGCTTTAATACATTTACAAACCCTTAACGCCAAGAAAGTAGGAAAAAAAAATCTTCTTCCATATACCAAATCATATCACTTTTTCACCAAATTTACTATTCTTATTAGTTTTATCTCACCACTTACGTCTTCACCCATTTTATTGTTCCTTTTTTTCTCAATCATTGTTTTCAGTTTACTATTCACAACACTTTTCTTGTGGAGTAATGCTATGAATACATAAATTTTACAAATTGACGTGTTATCAATCATAAAAAAATTCATTCAAACATTTACGTATTATATTGTTTAAGTGTTATACATTCTTGTCACATCAGTTTGTGAGCATTTTACAGTAGAATTTATAGTCGTTTTAGCTTTGAGAAATTCTATGTCCAAAATATTTTAACAACACTTTCACAACAAATTTTAAGTAAGAGGTTGTTACTGGTGAGCAAAAAAGTTATTTCAGTGGTGGGTTGAATTTGAAACAATAACAACTTATCACTTATGATTTGTTGTGAAAGTATTGTGAAAATCTTGCTTATCGCATTTTTTTTCATGGCAATTCAATTAGTGGTCCTTGTAAGTAACACATAATTATTAGAAAAAAATACTTAATGTCCTTTCAATACTATTTTAATCTTGCCCCCTCTCGACTGAAATCTTGGCTCTGCCACTGCCTCTGACCATTGTCAACAAGCCTCGGAAGATGTTCTGCATGCTCTTTGGCAATACCCTCTGCTTTTACCTGTTTAGGACTCGAATTCTTGCTGGAACTTTCAGTCCTACACTCACTTCAATCGGTTTGGTGAGTTAGTTCAAAATGTGATTATAGAGTGTTAAATATTAGGATTGAATATGCTAGTATGGATGCCAAAGCGGAAGCATAAAGTATAGAACATAATAACACACGAGAGTTATGTGGTTTAGCCTAACGGCCTACATCCATGGAGGTAACCCTAAAGAGCTACATCAATAATATATTAGAGTGTAGTACAAATCTTGTGTAACAATGAACCATAACATGTGTATATATAGTAAATTAAACTCTAGACTAATAAACTTCTAGTACAAGTAGGAGACTTGGCTTGCACACAAAATAGAATTAGGCTTGAGTCTATGCTAATGAGCTAATATATCTCTAACACCCCCTCTCAAACTCAAGATGGAAGCTTAATGAAACTTTGAGATTTGATAAGGTTGAGAAGATCCCTTGAATGAAGTTTAGCTCTGTGACGATGGTTTGAAGATGGCAATGGTCTTGCAGTATTAATGCGACTTTCTAACGGTGACATAATTATACCAGAGAGTTTTGATGGTAGCAGTGGGAAGTCAAAGAAAATGAATGCTGTGAAAAAACACCGAGAAAGACAAAGATTGCTCTTTAATACATCGTAACGACAAAAAATCATGGCGACAGGAAGGTGGCTCTGATACCATATTAAATATTAGCATTGATACACTATGTTGAATATGCTAGTATGAATGTGGAAGTGGAAGCGGAAGCATAAAGTATAGAACATAATACCACATGAGGGTTACGTAGTTTAGCCTAATAGTCTATATCCACGGAGGAAACTCTAAAGAGCTACATCAATAATATATTAGAGTGTAGTACAAATTTTGTGTTACAATGAACCATAACATATGTATATATTGTAGATTAAACTCTATACTAATAGACTTTTAGTACAAGTAGGAGACTTAGCTTGCACACAAAATAGAATTAGGCTTGGGCCTATACTAATGGGCTAATATATCTCTAACATAGAGGGGAAGAATTTTGACCTATTTGCACAGATCATCTAGACTTTATGGCATAGAAGAAACCTTTTGAGAATAAGTGATAAGTTGTTTCCTATTGAACAAGTCATTCCTGATGTGATTGCAACTAATGATAATTTTCTTCAAGTTTTTCCTCCCAAAGCTTTAGATGTAGTAAACCGAGTTTCTTAAAGGGTCAAGTGGAAACCTCCCCCAAACAATTTCTTTAAGGTTAATTTTGATGGTGCAATTTTGAAAGATGACAATGCGGCTGGCATAGGTGTGGTGATTAGAGACGAGGGAGGTCAAATAATTGCTTCCATGGCTGAAAAGATTTCTCTTCTTAACTAAGTGGCTGCTATTGAAGCCTGGGCAGCTGTCAAGGCTTTAATTTTTGCTAAATACATTGGGCTATCTTCTCTCATTTTAGAGGGAGATTCAGAGTTAATTATCAATGCTTTGAAGAGTGAGGAGGCTTCCTTTGCTGCCTACGGCCATTTGATTGAAGAAGCTAAATTGTTAGCAGTCTCTTTCTATGCTTATTAATATTCTCATACTAGACGACAAGGCAACTCAGCGGCTCATGATATTGCTAGACATGCAAGACGTGTTAGTAGGTTTTCGGTGTGGATGGAGGATGTTCCTCCACACCTCAATACTGTAATCACTAATCATAGCTGACATAACTGACATTTCTTAAGTTTTTTTAATAAAATTACAGCCTTCAAAAAAAAAAAAAAAAAAAAAAAAAAAAAACCGAAGCCAATAGGAAAAAAAAGCAATTTACATTTTTGTCATTTTCTTCCAAAATTGCAAAATTGGTATCCACTTCCACTTGGGTAGGACAACAAACAATCAGCGGAGTCAACAGCGTATTATTTTGTCTAGAGAAATATTTGAACGGATAATAGAGACAAAAGATTTTTCAAATGTTGCATCTTCGTCAACATGAATAAAACCATTATTATATTCCTTGAGTGCTGGTATTGATTTGATTAAAGGATTTTCTTTAATTTTTTAATTATCTTTTGATGCATGAGTTTAGACGAAAGAGAGAAAATAATATGATTTCAAAGTTTATTGAGACGTGTCATGAGTAAATTAATGTATATTTTTATTGATAAGAGAAGCCTGCCGATCCAAGTAGCAATGATATGACGGGGCCTATCTACTCTCTCGATATTTTTTGGAACTATATCTTATTTATTAATCCACACAAAAAAAAAAAAAAAAAAAAAAGTATATATAAACCAAAACCCATCGTAGTCATAACTCATAAGTCAATCAAACAAGATATAAATAAAATTAAGGCTTTTTTTTCATTTGACTTTTCATAAGTTAGGTAGAACAGTCAAAGCAGCCAGTTTGAGCAGCCAATTAGATACAGCGTAGTTGCATACGATTAAAGCATTTGATCTCTCGTTGAAAATATTTCTAGCCATGTGGTTTACAATTAAAAGATGTTACTGTCTACTTTTCTACCCTCTAAATTATTAAGGCTGAGTAGATCCAACAACTTGTTTTATGTATGTTATATTTTGTAAGAAACAAAGTTGCTGGTAATCCGTCTAGCTATATTCATGTTGTCTAAGTACCATTTCAGCCTTTTGTGGGTTTAGATCCAAGGGTTCCATTTCATCCTCTTCTATTGGACTAGATTCTAACATCGAGTCAAGAGTTTTGTAATTCTATTAGCACAATTTGATGTTTTCAACATAGTTAATTTTAAAAATCAGACTGATAAAAGAATCGTAGAAGGACTTGGTTCTCAATTTCAACCGAGAATCCAGTCGATCTAATCATCAAATCCGTTGATCTGCTCAAACAATAATAATTTGTTTTCTTCCCAACTCGACATGATCATATCAAGTGATAAGTTGGCAGTAAATCAAAACCAAAATTACCTATGGAGAGCCCTAATTATAGCTTTCACCCAAACTAATCCTTATTTTCTCCTCCTTTTACTAAGTAGAATTTTTTTAATTTGTTCATCTCAGTCTCATGAGACTTAAAAACTATCTTTATGAAATTAGATCTCCAACCAATCAAATTAGCATCAATTAAGCCACTCATCAAGACATTCTTACTTCATAAAATGATTAACCGGTCATTCGAGCCCTTTGTATTCAATTTGGCTTCCAAAAAAGAGTAATGTGGAAAAAAGTATCTTGACTTGAAAACTCGATAAAAGAGTGACTAATATATGGTTTTGTAGTAGCCTCCACTCTTATTTTGCTAGATCCGTATTAAAAGATCTAAGATCCCTAAGCCCGCCTTCATATCTTTTAGCTTTTGACAATTCTCATCTCACTTGAGATGGTAACTTTTCCTTTCACCTTTACAATTTCTTCCGTACTTTTTCTTTTATTTCTAAGAATGTTTGTCTTTTTCATCTTCCCATTGTGATGTTTAGCCTAGATTCTTCTTATGCTATTTTATAATTGGGATACAAAATGCTGCCTTAATTGTCTCATGTATCTCTTTAATTTGTTGTATTTTTGTTGAAAAAGAAAAAGAAGTTGTAAAAGACAAATTTGTTACATTTAATTTTTTGGCCTAATGAGTCTTCATAGATCTATAGATTTATTGTATCCTTTAACACTCCTACATAGTAGCTAAGTAGAAAAAAAGGCAATCATCAACAAAAAAGTATGTGTAATTCTTGGATCGATACTCCACTTGGTTTTCCCTCTGACTATGCATGCGTAGAGCCATGAGACCCTCTACACAACGAAAACAAGGGGAAAAGGGCATTGCCATGATGCAATTCCTTGGATGGAAATTTGCATCCTTTTTAATTAAGGAGGTGGGAATAAGAGAGTCTGATGAAATGCACTTCATAATCAAGGCCATCCACTTATCAAGAAACCCCATGTTTAACAATTAGCATCATCTTCTCTAGAAATGCTCATTCTACTTTATCGTATATCTTACTCAAATCAACATGTTTGATTCAATTTGCCTATGAGTATATTTTTCGTATGGTGTAAAGTTTCAAAGGCTATAAGGAGATTATCAGTAATCAGCCGATACAAAGGCAATCTAACTATTTGAAATAATTTGGGTAATTAAGCATTTGTTTGAGCCTGGGCATTAGCCAACACTTTTAATGAGCCTCTAAGTGATTTTATAAACACTAATCAGTAATATGTCTATATATCATGTGACAATTTTTCGGGCATTTAACTTTTTGGTATTAGTGCAATATGACTAAATGAGTAAAATTAACATTAGAAATTAACATCAAAACTTTATTTAAAAAGGCTTTGCACCTCTATATGTATGGAAATTAACTTTATCTGTTTGTTGTAATAGCATTTGGAAACCTCAATCTATAACTTAATTAGTCAACTCCATTATCATTTAACCTTGTCACCGTAGGAAACAAGAAGTTAGGACCTTCCTACTTCACGTAATCTGATTAACCAGACCCAACCCAATTCATTTGTCAAGCCTAATGCTAGTAGGTTGTGCAGCTTAGATGTTGCAACATAATTGTAGTTATGGAGCATAACTTTGAGATATTAGACTAAAGAAGGATTAGAGATACTTACTAGTATGTGTTTAACATTAGCTTATTTGGCTTTTTGCTAATTGTATTTTGTTGAAAATAGGCTAAAATATACTTATTCTTTGCAAAGTGAGGGAAAAAAAAAAGGTTATAAAAAACGGTTGCATTAGTAAAAAAAGCTAAAAGCTAAATGAAAAAGCTGAACACAAACAACACTTTGTCTAATGTGACCAAATGAGTTAGGACATAATGAGACAGTTATAGAGATGTTACTATACTAGTTTCCAACAATATGCTTAGTGTAGTACTGCTACCAAAATTTTCTTACAAGTGTGTTTAGTGGTCATATATATAACCTATTTAATAGCACGAACACAAATTCAAGATATGCATTATTCTTCCAGAAAAGTGTAAAAAAAAATAGAAGAAAAACACTATCGCTCTCTGTAGAAGGGTTTTTATGCTATAGAATTCGTACACAGGGCCCCTTTCTCTCTCTTTTTGTTCCTATACGAAGTTTCCCTTTTCACACGTTGATTGACACTCACATCACATGATTTAAATGTGAGGAATTCGACTCTTCCCATATCTATGTTAATGGTCGGTGCTTAGTTGCAAGAAGATAATTTGAAAGTAAGAACAAAAAACAAACAAAAAAAGAGTAGAAGAAGAAAAAAATTGACACCCCAATTAAAGGTCAAAAATTGCTATAGTATACAGTTGCTTGGATACAAATACAAAGAAAAAGATAATGGTAAAACCAAGAAGAAAAGTCTAAAAAAAGTTCCCAAATATTATTACCTCTGCTCCCTCGTTAACAGATATACAGCAATACATGGAGAATTATTCCACACAACAGAGTGTAACTTAAGTATCCCTCTTGCCTTTTCTTTTAGATATGTTGCACAATCTGCTTGCATCACCATGCAAAGCTTTGTCACAGCTCCAACCCTCAACATTTCTTGAATAACATAATTTCTTGCGGAGAATTTTGCAATCAATGAAAGTATATGAAGAGCTCGGTCGTCTGTGGCTGGAGAAACTCTGAGGATTCTTTTAGACAGCACTGCTATGCTTCCTGCATGTCTTAGAAGCTGTTCTCTCCCATCAGCGGTTGAGCATAATTGTGCCAAAACATTAAAGATTAGCTCAGTGATGTTCTTTTCATGAGCTTTTTCGAGTTCGAGTTCAATTAGCTGGAAAACTGCACCGGCTTCCACGATTTTGAACCTGTTTCTGCGCAAAGGGCATGCTTCTATTAGCACAAGCAAGGCTGATTTGATAGCTTGTTGAGAAAGTACTTTTCCTCTTAATACCATTATAATGGTTTTGAAGAATTCAAGCCTTAGCCGCTCCAATCGACTTGAATTTGTAGCTTTAATTGCCTTTTCCAGAACTAACATAGCTTCTATTTTCACAAGAACATGATTATCAATTTCAGAGTGCAAAGCCCATATCAACGAGTCGATAAAATCACAGTTTTCATTAACAAGAATCTTAACCTCCGGTTTAGGAATTGAACCCCATATAAGATGAAGAATTCTAAGAGCTTCTTGAAGGCCAATTGTACTCCCTTCTCTAAAACATTTCATGATTAACAAGCACAACTCCTTAGCCACACCAGTCTCAGCCATGCACAACTTGTTGCGTTGATTCTCTGTTGCCAGGGCTTCCATTTTCTTCAATGCGTTTACATACAAATGACCAACTCCAAGCTCTCGCACAAGTTTCAGTACATGGGTTCTGTCGAGAGAAGCTTTCGGTGTGGGAATTCGATCAACACCCTTTGTTGCATTAGCTGTGCACCACGCCTGGATTAGCCGACGCAGCGTGTGATTTGGCGTCAAGTCTGAGTCTCTATGCAATGGCTGGTTTGTGACAGGGCACGTGGTTGTGTTGTGCTTTGCTGATCTCAACCACTGCTCGATACTTTCACGCTCATATGTGATGCCTGTCACTGCTGTAACTGGGTCTTTCATGATTTGTAAAGATATGGGACAAATGAAGTATTGAGGTATCTCAATTTCTTCCATCTTAGAAGTTTATTGCAACTTTGATTGAAGAATAGGAAAAATTCTAAAGCTATGTGGAGAAAAAGTTTGAGAATAATGGAGGATAATAGTTGAAGATTGGGGAAGGAAAATAAAGACTATCTGATACGTTTGCAATGGTAAGAGAAAGCGGCTAATATTTAATGGCAGTGTTTGAAGTTGGACGTTTGAAAGTAAACACAGTGACAACGTCAGACACCTAAGTTCTTTGTACACTTTTTCTTTGTTTTACTGGTCATAGTTTCTCGTTGCAACTTGGATGGTCAACCCCACGAGAAACAATGTAAATCACATTGGCAATTGCACGGGATAAGACTAGTCTTCCAACTTCCCACCAAGAACCACGTGGAATACCTTTTTCTGAGTGTATATTTTTTATCAGTAAAATCGTAAATTATACCCTTAAAGTTTAAGAGTGTTTAAATTTTACACTTAAAGTTTTAGAATTTGGATTTAACTCCTAAAGTTTTATTATGTTTGTATCAGCAACTCCTCAATCCATATTTTACATCATTTTTAATTATTTAGGGGGGTGTTTGGTAAAGTAGTTTGAGATGAGATTTTTGTAGTTTTTTGAAAAATATGTGGGTGAAAAAGTGTGTGAAAAGGTATGTAATGTTGTTTAAAATATAAAATTGTGAGTTTGAAATTTGAGACCAAATAGGCCCTTAATTTTCTTAGGTTACAAAAATGACGTAATATCATTTTATTGAATAAACTAAATATACGTAACAAGTTTATGTGGCACTTAACGAAAAATATAAATGGAGAGGTTGCTGATGCAAACTGAATAGAACTTCATAAAGTAAAAATTCAAATTCTGAAATTTTAATATATAAAATTTAAATATACTCAAACTTTAAGGGTATAATTTGTAATTTAGTGTTTTTGGTCCAAACATCGGACTGGTTATTTGTAAATTTAATGAGAGAATGGCCCACAAATACAATAGCCTTTGGAATTTTCAGACTTTTCAACTAAGAGACCGGAGAATCTGGCTAATTTTGTAGGCGGGACTGGCTTTGTTTGGGGGTGGCATCTGGTTGTAACAAAACTACCAAACCAAAACCCATTTGCCTGACTAATCTATACATTGAACTACTCAATTTTTTTTAGAGGATACTTTGAACTAATTTTCATGTGCTTGAGCCTCAAGCCTTTTCTTTTCTGTGTTTTTCTGACCTATAATACCCTGCTGACTACTTCAGGTGAAATTCAAGGGATGAATGATGATTTTATTAGAATTTGTAATGATTTCTATGAAACGAAACAAGTAGCTAGGAAAAATAAAATTTTAAGTTGTCATATAGCCATAACTGATAAGCAACGTTGACCAAGTGCTCAATAAAAAAAAAAAAGATATACCAAAGGTATAATTACTCTATTTAGGCAAGATAAATATAAGAAAATTACTCTTAACCCAAAAAACTTTCTAATAAATGAATTTATTTTTCATTGGTTTATTTTATTTAGTTACAAGATTTGTAAAAATAGAATGTAATTAGATAAAGTGAGGTTTAAAAGACTGTTTATAATAAACAAATAAACCAAATGAGTTCGTCCAAACATATCTAGTCTAAGGTGACTTCTTCCTTTTATTTTGGTCAAAATGGGCATTTGTCCCTTTTGCCCAAAAAATGTAGTAAAATACTCATATTTTGAATCTCGTTTTTTAGAAAATCGAGTTTCAATATAAAACTCAATTTGATGAAAATCGACTTATTTGAAAAAATTCACAAGGAAATCGAGTTCCATAAATTTTTTTTTTTTTTTTTTTAAGTTTGATTGCCTATAACTCGATTTTCTAAAAATCGAGTTTCAATGTAAAACTTGATTTTCTAAATAGGGGTATTTTGCTAGATAATTTCAGAATGGGGCATTTTGCTACATATTTTTGGCAAAAGGGGCTAAAACCGATTTTTGCCTTTTATTTTGGAAGGGCCCTATAAAATAGTTTATTCATGGTTCATTGTTTTTAAGGTAACTAAATCATTTTATATTAACCTTAGAAAATTAATTTCAGTTCAATATTATGTTTCAAGATTAAGTTAAAACAAATAATTTTGCTAATTTGGGTTCAAAATTTTTTTTGCTTATTATATTTGTTTAGTCTTATAGTGATGGCTAATTCCATGACAAATTTTGATTGGGGCTCAAAATTTCATTGTTTTTATGTATTTTTGTGGGCTTTTACTTGTATCGGGCTTGTGGAACAGATTAATGTCAAAGTGCAAAAGTGGTCAATCGAAGTGTGTTTTGTAACTTTTGTTGCTACAAACTGCAAAGGGAAAAGGCAAACCAAGATTCGAACTTCAAATTTGAAAATTAACTGGACAATTAATTTACCTCTTGTTTGCACGAATTCGAATCTCGTAAGTGCAAAAACCGAGATTCGAACTTCAAATAAGAAAATCAGTTGGACAATCAATTGACCTCTTCTTTGTACTATTCTCGCAGATACGAATTTCACTTAACGTAATTAATTTGGAGTCGATATATATTTAGAGTTTGTGTAATCAACTCTACTTTTCAACATAATAATTTTTGCACGTACCAATGATATTGATAGGACCTTCAGTGAAATGTCGCCTAGCAATAATGCTTTATTTATACGTGTAAATTAGAATCAAACCGATATTTTATGAAAGATACCACGACTTTCTTTATGGGTAAGAGTTTATAATAAAAATGATTATTAGCATATAATTTACTTTCTTGTTGGGTGTAATGGCATATGAAGCAGATAAGAGGAGAAGAAGTAAAGCAGAGAATAGTTAACGGTGCCGGCTAATCCGCTCTGCACTTGTCATTAATTTTGACTATAGCAGCAGCTCTAGATTTCAACATGATGAATATGTCTCTCGTGAATCATGATCCTTTCTCTCATTGCAATAATCACGTCTTCTAGATATACCAAAAAAAAAAAAAAAAAAAGGTCTAATCTCTAATCTGTTCTCACAATTGACTCATAATTTGCAACCTTATTAAAATTACCTCTTTTCATCACAAAACTTGATATATATGGTGTGTTTGGATACCGCTTATTTTGCTGAAACTGAAAAATTATTGCTGAAAGTACTATAGATAAATGTAAAAAATAAGCTGAATAATGAAATAATTTTAATTTTTAATCCTATTAAGTTATGTGTAGTGGAGTCAGGAACGGAGCAACGGTAGGATTTGGGGGCAATTTTATTCTATAAAATTACATTTTGCTCACTTAATAATATCATTGATTTTTTTAAGAATATTGTTATAGTTACAAACTTTTCTACAACATTTTTACAAACTATTAAGGTAGAAAATTCTTATTGGTTCGCATTTAGACTCACAACTTACATTATTTATTTTACTTATCAATAACTACTCATTATATTAGCAATTTGTAAAAAAGTTTGTAGCTCTAGCAATTTTCTCATTTTAAAGACCATAAAAAAATTTATAAATCTAAAATCTAAAATAAAATAAACAAGCCCAAAAAAATTAGCCCAACAACAAAAATTACTAATAATAAAACTAAAAAAACTTAAGCATAATTAACCAATTTTACCAAAAACGAACAACCCGATCCTATAACAAATTTTAAATGAAAAAATTTTGTTCTTACACATCAATGACAAAAAAAAAAAAAAAAAAATATCCTTCCTGGCTAAACAACAGTAAGGTTGCCAAAGCCGCCATACACAACCAATAGTAAAGTCGCTTCCCTAACTCTAAATTCTGGCTCTGTCCTTGGGTGGAATAATAATGGCGAGTCCATATGAGTCCATAATTCTACCACTCATAACTTACCACATGAATAAGTTGTGACTTTAGTTATAGTCTTAGCATTTTTGAAAAAATAAATAAATAGAGACTAAGCTACCTACTAATCACGTCTCTTAGAGACTGCAAAAATCTCTTTGATTATAACATTTTTTTTACTATTAATTTGAGCTTTAATTGAAAATCATTATAAAGAAGATCGTTGTGGGATTTCTCCATCTTGCTCATGATTATTCTCTCTTTTTTCAAACCAGCATCATTATTATGGAAATATTTTAAAGGCATAGCACACTGTTTTTTTTTTTTTTTTTTATCTCCACATTAATTAAGATATAATACAGGTTGCTCTTGCATTAAAAAAAAAAATACTGAGAATATAAGTATTTTTGATACACACACAGGAAATACACGTTGCTTTGAATTACACAGCAAAGTGCAAATCCAACTAAAATAATTATATTGAAATACAAATTTCAAGCTACGATTAAATAAAAGGCCCAGTATTATATTTGACATTAATTAAGATAGAATAAGCCTAGAATTATAATTTTCAAATTCCTATATATGCATCTCAAAATTGACATAAAATATTTTTTAAAAATTATATTGCAATATTTCTATTCATGAAAATCTCTCTAAGATATTTGAGTATAATGTTTGGATATTCAAACTCAAAACAGGATTCAAATTTGGAGTCCAAAACCGAAGTTTAGAATCTTTAGATATGGGTAGTAGAATTTTTTCGAACTTTTATCTAGAAAGTCAAATAAGTCAAGAACAATGTTAAATTTGATTATAGTAGAGTTGTTTTGAACATTTATTATCATGTTTGAACTTGACTCATTTAATGATCAAGCCTAAATTTGGACTTGAACTTAGCTTCTTTGCTAAGCAAATGAACATAAATAAGTTTTTTCCTAAGCTAAGTCAGATTTTTTCATATTTGGTTCATTTGTAGCCCTATAGTTAGTTGGACAAACTGATAAAATATAGTTATGACACCATGTGAAAATAAAAATAAGAAAATTAGATTTGTAGAGACAAAGTGGAGCAAGACTCTTGTTGCAAGAGAAAGACAGGAAGTTAGCGTGATTTGGCTTGATAGCTTACATCTACGAAGAAAAGTTATTGATGGGTATATCTTTATTATTTAGGACCCCGTATTACAACAAACTCATATATAGTAGGACATTTCTCCGAGGTTAAACCTCTAGAGTTTTGCCCAAGAATTGTCCTGCCAAGCTTGTTGACCATTAGCAATTACCTTCCTCTAATGCTACCTTCGGAGGCTTGACAATAATTCTACCATTGCTCCTCTCTAGAACAAATTACACAAGATCTGCAATCTTCCCTATGCTTTCTTGAAACAATGACTGCCAGTCAAGCATTATCGGGCTATTACACATATCTTGCTAAAGTCAGAGAATGGGCTACAGATGTAGGCCTATAGGACAAAGTACATTATATTCTTTTCCCACTTCATCTGATACAGATAAATTCTCACTATTTCAGTAACCTGTTAGTTTTGCTTTAAATTCACAGATTGGTTGTGCTTTAAAGTACATTATATTCTTTGCCCTCACAGATTGGTTGTGCTTTAAATTCAGCATATGAGAACAATTATCTGACCCAAACTGGTGATTACAGTCAGATTTGGGCCCCTCAAGCAAATTGGAGAATTATGGTCAACACACCCTCTGCCTAAAGTTGCACTTAATTGGAGAATTATGGTCAACACAGCCTCTGCCTAAATTTGCACTTAACACCTCTCGAAGCAGCCAAGCATAAATTGGCTAGAAATGTAATAAACTTCCCAAAGAAAGAACAAAAAACTTGTAAAGAAAATAAAGTTTACAAGAGTAAAACTTGATTTGCGAAAAGCCCCAAAATTACACAAATGCAATCACAAAACTAAAACCCCAACACAAAGAAACAAGATCTGTGGAACACAAAATCAAAGACCATAACATCAAAAGCAAAACAAGCACTTGACGTAGAGCACAAAACCTTGATGTAGAACACGATATGGAAGCCTGAAAAACAAAAGGGTCAGAATAACATGACTGATTACAAGTTTATTGCATGTAGACCATCACAGCAAAACCTGTGAAGAATGCGAACGAAATCAAGCAAGATCCCGTGCTTTTTAGGAAGGCTAATATGTTTTCCTTGTTTTAGTTCTTGTTGCTACCGCTATTTAGAATTTGGGATTCCTGAATGAGAAAGAAACAGGTGTTGGCTGGCAAAGAGACGACATTAAGGGTGAGTTTGGCATCAGTAAGTTTTAGTTTTTATGTACAGCTTTTTAAAACCTCATTTTTTCCCTTTTTTTTTCACTTTTTCAAATTTTTTTAAGGTCCAAGTATACTTTAACACACTTTCAGCAAAAAGTTAGATAAACTGTTCCTAATCAGACCTCAAATGTACATGTGGTTAGACACTACAATTTGGACCATCCTTAGATGGCATTAGATCATCTACCTTGTCTACTTGGACAAAGTTTTCCTTCAAACTCGATTCGAAGAATCTCATCGAACTCATTATGTGGTGGTTCATAAAAATATCCACATATAATAAATATATGTCGTAGTTCTTAAGAAGATATATGAAAAAGAGTTTATGATGATGATTTTATAAGTTCAAGCGTCACTACTTTATTATTGGCTAATTAAGTTGTTTGTCACAACTAAATCAAGTTTAAATGAAAGAGTTGACAGGTTCAATTTATTCAAAAACACAAGGAGGTTTATTGTCAGTTTCTAAAAGTTTAGGTAAATTGAAATTTGCCTATACAAGGAGATAAATTGTAATTTTTCCAAGAACATTTTGGTCTCACTTATGGAAAGCTATTACTACTAGAACAACAATCAATATAGATGAAAATAGAAAAACAAGGATTCCTCAATTGACCATGGCCTGTATCACAACAAAATGCAGCTAATTAATAATACAAAGTTTTGAAACTTTTGAGGCCTATTTATACAAGGATTACTTTACCAGTAGGGCATGCTTAAGCAATCATCCAACAAAATTCTTCTAGCAACAAAAAAATTGTAATATGCACACAACTCAACATACCAAAGGATTTTCATATTCAAGGAAATACCAACAATACAGAGGCAAGGACATCTAGCATGTATTTTAAAATGAGAATCTAT
This sequence comes from Quercus aquifolioides, assembly GCA_019022515.1. Taxonomy (NCBI): domain Eukaryota; kingdom Viridiplantae; phylum Streptophyta; class Magnoliopsida; order Fagales; family Fagaceae; genus Quercus; species Quercus aquifolioides. The sequence continues at coordinate 24,074,618 of CM032326.1, forward strand.
GGGTGATTTAAGGGGTTGATTTAAATCATCACCCCAAACATCATTTCTTAATTTTTGCCTCGTGATATGCAGTTTCTTCTAACAAGGATATCTAGCACGTGTACAAAAACAAGAATCTATGGACGATTTAAGGGGTTAATTTAAAATCTTAATTTAAATCATCACCCCAAGCATCATCTTTCAATTTTTGCCTTGTGACTATGCGATTTCTTCTTTCATTTTCCTGTTTTCTAAATTCTTGGGACCCAACGGTTGGGGAAGGCAATTTCAACCCCATCCCCTGAGCAATCAACCTCTGGGCAGTTCTCGTTGATGTCTGTGGCCTTTGTCGGGGAGGTTCCAGGTCTGGAATGAATAGTAAAATGTTTCAGTGTCAATATTTATTTAGAAAGCTACATGAGACAACTTTTCCTCAAATACTAGAGAGTTGAGATGCAATAAGCTCTAACTCAAATGGCACTTCCACCTCTCACAAGAAAGGGTGGAGTTTAAATGCACACATACACAGATGATCCTCAACACAACAGAAAAAAAAACCCTAACATATTTTAAGCTAGTGACCAAAAGAAAAGTAATAGAGAATGGGTAGAGCAGCTCAGATACCAGAGGCAGCAAAAATGGTTGTATCCAGACTAACCCTAATCTCAAGGAAGGCTCTAGGTGCCAATAGGAGGACAACATGATAAGTTTAGAGCATATTGCTGCATATTTCTGTCTACTCCAAAATAACAGTATGTAGAGAAACTACTTATAAAAAAAAAACAGTATGCAGAGAAACTGATTTTCAGTAACAGGTGAGGATAGTAAACTAGTTCAATTTATATTAGTCCTGGACAAGAGATATAAAGAGATGGAATGACTGAGGAGAGCTAATATGAAAAAGGAAAAGAAACAATATAATATCAAATCCAATGACAACTTACAATAAAAACCTAACTGCTGACCAACACTGGAGACAGAACAGAATTGATTCTCTTCATTATGTAGGACAAAGCACTTTAAATGACATTACTGAGAATATTTTGTAAAGCATGGTGCCAATCAGCATAATGCCAATGGAAGTTTCTATTATAATATTCTTGACAAATATTTGATAGAGAACACACCAGAGCCTTAAAGCAGGAAAACTTATCATGGCTTCACATTTCTTTAAATTTCAAAAAGTGCATGAGAAACTGAATCCCAGAAAAGCTAGCATATTTTATATACAAGAAGAATAATAAGTTTCAGGAAAGACATAATTTACCTCTCGGCGAAATTGAGCTCATAAGGGTATCATCCTCATCAAGTATACGTACAGTGAATGGATATTGAATGTGATTTCTGGCTTCAAGCGCTGCATTAGAAAATTGAGATTGTAAACAACTAAGCTAAAATTTTAGAGCATAAACTAAATTTTACAATCAGTCGCAATAATGCAAATGCAAACAAAATATTCTGATGGCAAATAAAGGGAGGTTGACTTTCAAAAGTTGCACCAGATTGAGGGAAATCACTACTCTCTGAACTATTGATAAAGGAAAACCATCAACACAAAAGTCAAATCCCCATTCCCAAATGTCACCTACGAATAGCACAAAACAAACCACCCTACAATAAATATTAAGATAAGATTAAAGGTATCTAGAATATCGTTTGTGTCCCTCCCACTCTTAATAGGAGGAAAAAGGTCAGAACATTCAGATATTCAAGACGTTGAACTTTCATGTAAGCAAAAACTCTCTCATACAACAAGAATGAAGCTATACAGAGGCAATATAAATATCTAATTTAGTTTTTTTTTAGAGTATAAAAGTTTAAGTCTTTAAAATTCTCAATATTGTATAATAATTTTCCTTGAGCTTTATATAATCTTATCCTTTCTAATAAAGAATCACTTAAACTATTAAAGTAAACACATACGTATGAGAGGTGGCCAGAGGTAGCAAACGAAGAAAAAGAAAAGACAAATGCTTATGTGGTGTATTTGGAGGGAAAGAAATGCTTGGACCTTTGAAGGGAGTGAAAGATCGATTTAGGACTTGAAGCTTTCTTTCTTCCTGACTCTATTTGAATGGACAAATGCCTTGGAAATTTTTACTTTTACTTCCCTACCAGATTTGCTAGATAGTTGTACTTTTCATGCATCTTAGGTTGCTTTTTATTTATTTTTTTATGGTTCTTAACACACTGCCTGTGTGCTTTGCTTTTTCCATTGTACCTTTTCATCTTTTTTTGGAATGAAGTATTATTTACCTACTGAAAAAGAAAAGAACAAAGACCAGATCTGAATGACATGAGAGGAAACAAAATGAGAGAGAGAGAGAGAGGAGCTTGATGGCCAGATCTGAATCCCAAGACGAGAAGCTTGAATTTATGGTCCACAAAAAATGTTGGAACTTTTATTCATGTTGGCCGAAGTTCAAAGTAAGCAATCCCTTCTACCAGCAATATGAAAATGAATAAAAGCGCCTCTCCCCTACCCCCCCACCCCCCAGGCTCTCCTTGTTTATCAATTTCTCTTCCTCGCTTTCATCAGCAATCCCTTCATTTTTTTTTTCCCCACCAAATTTCTATAAACTTTTGATAAAAAACCTATTTTTATTCATGATCTAAATCACCAAAAAATAGTATTTTAAAAAAAAAATTCATGGTGAGATCCACCATTCATGTGAGAGAAGGGAATATCACGTCATTGTACTTCTAGAGTGCTGAATAATTACTCTTTAAAAGGCGGCTCTTGAATTAGATGTTAACTTCCTTTTTGTTTGAAGATAACACTTTAGGGAAACTTCAATTGAGGAATTAAATATAACATATAGGAACAACGCTTGACCAAAAGCTTAAGCCATCACATAGTTCTAGTTTTTTTTTTTTTTTTTTTGAAAAAATAAAAATAAAAACCCAAAAGAAGGTAAAATCAAAATATTCGTGAATTTGTGAGAGCTTGCAGCTGGTTTTGTGGCTTTGCCGGTGTCATGATGGTGAATTCAGTTAACCGGCAGTATGGGTTGGAGTTTATATGGCATTTTCATGGGTCGCCCCAACTTGGCACAGCAGCAGCAATTTAAGGCTTGAAGGGGATCAATAGCTATTTTAGGGAGTTTTGTATGTGGGTGGGTTTGTTCATGATGGCCATGGTATTGATGGGTGGCAGGGCCATGGCTTGAGAGACTTTGATGATGTTGTTGTGAGGTGGATTGGTGGTTGTTTTGGGTTTCAACTAATTAAAGTAATAAATGACAGAAGAAAGAAAATAAGGGACATTGGCAGATAAGGAAAGAGAACAAGGAAAAGACATTTATCTTTATTTTTTATGGTGAAATATGAAGAGGCATGCAGAAGCTAAGTGTTCCAAATGAAACCTCAAGAAGGTAAAGTTCTACCTTTTAAACCACAAGTAGGGTGAAACTATCCCAAACGACAATTGGGTAAACAATAATAACCTTAACTATATTTTGATCCTACAATCCAAACCCAAATAAAAATTCCAGGCCCTGCCCCTGCATATATCATTAATCCAACTACCACGTTGATGTAGAAGACTTTAAGCCCAAAGAAAAGAAGGCCCATTAGTCTATTTTGTCAGCTCATTTACTATCATAATATAAGTATTTTATTCTCTATGTCATGTATTGTTTATTATTATGCATTTAACATGCTAAAAGGTTATGTAAATAGCATGTGACTTTTAATGAATTTGGACGGTTAGCATTCAATTGTTATATGAAAGATAAAGGACTAGAATTCTAGGGTTACTAAAGGCTATAATAAATAGTCTCTTTTGAATCATTGTAGGCAACCTCTTTTTATTTTATGAAATTTCATATTACATTATTTCTTGAACTCTTTGAGCCTAGAAATTGATATTTTAATGATCAAACTTCAACCCTATTATCTTTTCTTAGCTATATTTTGCTTTTGTTGCTGGAAATTCTTCTTTAACCCCTGCAAGCGTCAATTTTCTTGAAAAGTGACATCTTTTGATCCATTCATCTTAGATCTATACTAATCTATATTCTTCTTACCGCATCAACTGCAAAATATCCTAGACCTAAGCTACAAAAATTCAGATCTGAGTCAAAGGTGCAACTTTAAGTTATGGTTCATCATGGTAGAGATCATGGGGAAAGAGATAATCAACGCCAGCAAAGAAAGATGGTTGAGATGAGATATATGATTGAAAAATTGTCGCAAATTGTACTAGTTCTTCAATGACGAGAACCAATGGAAGCCTGTATAGAGATTTCAGAAGGCTACTGCGTCCCCTTGGTCTTGAGATAAGAATTATTATAAAGAAAATGAAAATTCCCCTTCATAATATTGGACCTAGAACATGCAACACAAGGCAAATTGGAAGATTGATGGTTGTGTGCAGTTGGATTAAAGCATAAAAATTTGAAAGAGTTTGGCTGGAGAAGAAGGATTGATTAAAGGAAAAAAAAAAAAACCTCTTTAAATGGAATTTTGGATACATTTACCAAACAAGTTTTTTGTTCTTTTACATTTTAAAACCCATTTTTCAATGACTTAACCACACACTTTTCTATATAAAACCTTTTTTTGTAAGTACTTATTTTTTAAGAAAACATAAAGAAATACATGCACAACCAAACAACACTTAAGTATCTTAGATTTTATTTTCTTTGAATCCAAGTTAGTATTTTATGTTATTACCTTATTAGGTTTTTAGTTTATTGGTCCAACTAGGAGCCCTAAACTACTAGTACAAGAAAGACTCTTTATACCAAGTATGCTCAATGTACTTAGAGAAAAAAGATGGAGTTGATCAATGAAATATTGATAGTTTTGAGTATAAAGGCACGTTGGCCTTATTGTTCTCTCTCTCTCTCTTCTCTCTCTCTCTCTCATATTTCCTTGTCTCATTTCTTTTTCTTCAGTATTTTGCCACTATTAATATTACTGTTCATAAGCACTGTTCACAGATTATAATTAAATTCGGTTTCCATTTCTTCTTACCTTTTTGTTTTGAGTATAAAGGCACATTGGCCTTATTGCACTTTCTCTCTCTCTCTCTCTCTCTCTCTCCCTCATTTCCTTGTCTCATTTGTTTTTCTTTGGTATTTTGCCATTGTTAATAATAGTACTGTTCTCAAGCAACGTTTCACAGATTATGAACAAATTTGATTTCCGTTTCTTCTTACCTTTTTGCAACCTAAATCAAATTATTTTCTCTTCCCGACAAAAACCTAGCAATTATTGAACCCTAACCCTTCTCTCTAAAGATTGTAAACCAGACATTTACAAATCCTCCTAATACTAAACCTACCAAAAGAACACATACACAATTTCCCAAATTTGTCCTATGTCAAAAAGAGCCCTTGTAATTTAACCATTTTTTCCCCTACCATGCATTATACACCAGCAGAGTTTAAAACCTGTAATAGCTTCAACAACAGTACTAACAGCATATAGACACCCATAGCCAAATCCAATTCATACAGGTTCTGACCTCAAAGATGAAGAGAAAAAAACCAACAACAAAAAGTAGAAATTGCAACTAATATTGATGTAGGAAAAATTGGGGAATTTGTGTACGTGTGGTTATTGAAGAAAGGTTTATGGGTTTGTATTAGGAATTAAAACGTGTTTTAATGAATTATTTGATGGCAATTTGATAGAAGAAAGTATGTGAGGATTTAGGGTTTTGATAGTTAAAAGAAATGGCTTGATTTAGGGTTGAAAAGAAAAAGAATAAGAGAAGTTTTATGATGTTCAAAGTACATATGAACAGTATCCTTTAACAGTAACCAAGAAAAAGAAAAAAAAGAAGAGAAAAGGAGGAAAAAAAGAACCCACAAAGGCCAATGTGCTAATGACTATTTCTTGTACTAGCAGAATAGGACTCCTAGTTTGACTAGTAAATTAATACCTAATAAAATACTAACTTAGACCCCAAAAAATAAAACTTAAGATAATTAGGATCTGCTAGAAGATTCTAGACTCAAATAAATTAACAAAATAGAAATACCCTTAATTCGCAGGAATTGCAGAAGTTACAGCTTTGCCCCTGAATATAAAATTACTCATAACCTGCATCAAATGTCAGCTCTCACCAATTTATTTCAAAGTATAACTATTTGGTAAGCCAATATCACACCATCAGAATAAAACTTAATGACCAGCACTGACAAATGACATGATAACATGTGAATGTGCCACACTAGTGTGGAACAAAAAATACTTCTCTGATATTTGATTATTTCATTATGCTGAATGTCCTAAAATTGATAAAACTAATAAAGATACAAATAAGATTAGTAGAGATATAATTACCTACTGATGGCGTTCGAAATACTGCAAGTGCGGTTGTATCATTGACCCAGCGAATAACAAATCCCTGATCCTTGAAGTCCTGAAAAAGCTTTTCTAGATCTATTGTCCTAGTACTTGGTGGGAAGTCAGCAAGAACCAGAACATGATGCTTACCATATCTTGCTGAATTTATAAAAAAAAAAAACAAAAATCAGATCCCACATGCTATTTGACATAAAACTCATGCATGTAACACATAGTAACAAGCAAGAGTTATAAACATCTAATTGGCTAAGTGTAATCTTCAATTTAGCTTTTTAACCCATTTGCTTATGTACAACTTTTTAAAACTTCAAAGTTTTTGACAACTATACTTTCTTTTCTAATCCAAAGGCACACTAACTTATAAAGGTGGGAATAAAAGTTTTCAACCTGAATATTCATAAACAACCCCCCCCCCCCCCACCCCCCAAAAAAAAACCAAAAAAAAAAAAAAAAATTAATGCATTGATGGAAGTTTCATGTGGAACAATTGATCGCTAAGCAAACATGAAGAAAACATATAAATGAGTTTCAGGTTATGATAGCATATAATAGTGTTATATTGCATTTTTCTCTCTACTATTTTACTCATTCCACTCACAACTCTCAGCTACACATGAAGTATACCTATCCCCCAAAATACAAGTCTCCTTCAAACATGTAGGAAGACCAGCTGGCATTAGCAGCATTATGTCAAATAGCATTAAGGACCATATATCAATCTCACAAACCACTGCTGGCATTAGCAGCACAGGTGAGCTAAACTTAACAAGTAGTTATTGAAAAAGAATTTCCTATTAGTGTAGGTCTGCATTAAAAATCAACGTTAAATCTATATCTCTTTGCACTAGTGATGGATGAGCTCACTAAATAGATTCAATAAGAAGTCCTTTAGTGTATACTTTTTGCGGATGATATAGTTTTAATGGATGAAACTAGACGTGGAATTAATGTTAAGTTAGAAATTTGGTGAGTCGCTCTAGAATCTAAAGGTTTTCAGTTAAGCATGACTAAAATTGAGAACATGGAATTTAAGTAGTAAAGTAAAAAAACAAATAAGAAAGAGTTGTAAGACTTTATGGTCAAGACTTGGCTCAATAATTCATAGAGATGATAAGATTGAAAAGAATGTGAATCATAGGATAAGAGCGAGGTGAATGAAGTGGAGAAGTGCATTAGAAGTATGTAGAATGCCTATAAAGTTAAAGGAAGAATTTTGTAAGACTCCTATAAGACCAATTATGCTCCATTTACTAAAATTTTAGGCCGTTAAGAAGCAACCTTTTTCATATCATGAGTGTAGTTGAAATGAGAATGCTTTGATGGATAAATGGTAATACAAAGAAAATAGAATTCGAAATAAAGAAGTTTGCTTAAAAATTGGGGTTGTCCCTATTGATGAAAAGATGAGGGAAAGTCTCTTGAGATGGTTTGGTGATGTTTCAAGGAATGCGATTAATGCACCAGTGAAAAAGATTGAGTTCAACTTGAGAGAACAAAAAAAAAAAGTAGAGGAAGACCAAAATTTACACTAATAGATATAGTAAAAAAGGACATGTCAAGTAGGAAGCAACAAAAAGTATGACTTCGGATAGAATAGAATGACGGAAAAGAATACACATGATCAACCTTGTCTAGTTTATTGAGGATCCGTAGCCAACCTCAAAATTTTGGGACTAAGAATTGGTTATTGAATCTAAAAAGAATTTCTATTTTCTTCTCTTAATACTAACATTGTATATAATTGTAGCCTTATAAAATATTATGAGATGCCCACAAATGTGTATTTGAGAAATTAATGTTTGATTGATCCCTATTCCTCTGCACCATCTGGTCCAATGTAACACAAGATAAGTAAAACTTATGGTACAAAAACACCAATATGAATATTCAAACTAAACAAATTACACAATTTTGGTATTGAAGACTTGAATTGAAGGAAAATATATGACTTACAATTTCTTGTATCTCTCTTCACTTCTGCATTATCAGACGCATCATCTTCATCTTCAGCATCATTAATAATCGACTTATCAGATAACTGATCACTATACAGTTCATGTTTCTTATATGAGAATGTTCCCCTTCCACGCTGCTTAGGGGCCTGGACTTTGGTATCAGGGGCCTGGACTTTGGTATCCTGCATCAAAGGTTCTGATACTCCAGGCAAACATTGTGAGGAGAGTAATTCATCAGGTGCACGATCTGCCATAGCTTCCCAATCTGTAGTTTTTCAGCTTGTCAATTAGAAAATAATCAACTTATTCTATTGTTAAAAGGCTATATCTTGACATCATCTGGCTATATAGTATGATCAAGCCATATCCTTTTTTGATAAATAACGTAAGAACTTTTTATTAAAGAATAGGATCAAGCCATATCCTATATGGTATGGGTTATAACTATGTCTAGGATATATAACCAGGAATTTTAAGTGCTGTGCTTTCTATACTTAGATCAAAAACATTGGAATCAAAACAATCATAAATATTTTGGAATCTCAAGCAAAACTCCAAAGAAAATTGCGTACAATAATTCGATAGTTGGTGGAGGAGATTTGAACTCTGGATGTCTCCGTTGGAAACACCAGGAGGTGCCAATTGAGCTACAAGGCTCTTGGCTCTAAAATCTAACCATCAGGCCAACATGTTAAGTCAGCAAGCCAAAGTGTGAAAGTATATTGTCAATCTATCTCAACCTTTAACCATGGACATGCATCTAAGAAAAAATTGTATAGGTTTCAATACTAGGAAATTCCAAACAAATCTCCAATTTGATCACATTACCATTGTGTTTGCCCAGTGGTTAAAGACTGCCCTGTCTTACTTGGCAACAACACCAATGAATATCAGTGTGTTTCTAGCAACTTTTTAGGAAGCTCCATGTCCACAAAAGGAGCTAGACAGCTAGATTCCATTTGCAGGTATAATTGGGTGAAGGGATTTGGGAGCATTTCTTTCAATATTTTCTGCAGCAGTGAATTCTACAACCTAGCCTTCTATTTAAAGACCATAAAGGGTAACTGTAGTTCCATGACTCCATCCTATTTATACAGTTGTACCATAAACTTTGACAACCTAAGGTAGTACGTTTAGTCAATTTCCCAAATAGATGCAAAAGAATGGCCAAATAAGAACCCTGAGCAGCTTGAGTAATCCATGCTAGACACTTTTAAGATAAATGAACATGAAATCAATCTATAAAGGGTGAGACATCGTTTCATTGACACTCACAAATAAACTGAATTAATAATCCTTTGCAATATTTCAAAATTTCTGCCCATATGCTAATTTATAAGATTGAAACACGCGCACACACATTTATCATACTAAAATGTGAGGTAGAAAGGCCAGAGACAATCAATGTTTGTCCTAATAGAGATTGCTTTGAAAGAGATCTCAGATAAATTCCTCTATAAAATGGATTGATTAAATCCACTTTGATTGCTAGAGAGCAGGCTGATTTTAAAAAATTGAACTTCCACAATGTACCCAAATGGGGCGTAGTAGAGTTTAACCCTTTTTTTATTTATTGATGAGTTACCTATGCACCCAGTGAGTCTTGAACCGACAACCTCAATTATTACGGGAGAAGGAAGTGCAAATTGAGCTATAACCCATCAGCCCTAGTAGTATTTACCTAGAGAATGATAAATAAATAGAATGTCACAAAAAACCTAGGAAACACAGACACTTCATTAAGGGTGTCATACCCGTGACGTATCGACTTTGTTATGGTATAATTTTTCATAAATTTCTCGTGACATGTTGTCGTGTCGTACCCGTGCTTCCTAGCAAAAAACTAATGCATTCTAATTCTAAAGAAAAGAAATGTACCATCATCTGAAGACCCATTGCCTGGATTTTCATCCTCAGTAGATTTTATTGGTTTCCCAAGATGCCCTTCACAAACAAACCAATATTTGAATGTTAGTTTAAAACCACTTTTTTTTTTTTTTTTTTCAAAATAACTAATTGCCTATTATGTAAAAGAAAATGCACCTGAATCATCACAAGGCAAAGCAACATCGGGAGCCGAAATTCGATCCTCGTTTGGCTGATTATCACTGAAACAAGAAACAGCAATCGAGGTTTCAGTTTGTTTCTCCAACAACCAAACAGAGGCGAGAGAGAGAGAGAGAAAGGTACCGAGAGAGAGGTTGGAGTTTGAGGAGCTGAGCACGAGAGCGAAGGTCGTCGGCTTTGAGAGAGAAGCCCTTGGAGGAGTAGAGAGTGGCCAAGTCGCCGAGAGCAGAGGCCAATGCAGAATTGGAAGAGTTTAGGGTTTGGAGTTTCGAAACTTGCGTTTCGAGGAGAGAGATTGCTCCGTCCGTGTCTCCGGCGTCTAATAAGTCCTCGACTGCCTCGCTCCAGTTTGCTTCTTCCATTGCAACTCCAAATCCAAACTCGCCTCTGCTCTGATTGTAAGTATATTGAGAGAAACAGAAAAAGGATTCCGATTTTCAGGAATCTGAATTTTATTAGCTTAGAAAAAGTATGAATCCAAACATAAACATGATGCCACATGCCACAATTAAAGAGAGATCATTCATTGGTTTTAATCGCGTTACTTTTTTTCTTTTCTTTTTTCCAAGTCATCAAACACTTATTTAAATTTACCAAAAAAAAAAAAAAACACTTATTTAAATTGGCACATAATAGAATTTAAAAAAAATAAAAATAACTCTTCTTTTCTTTATATATATGCTAATATACACCGTCGTATTATGCCTATGCGGCTTAATAAAAAATTATATATAAATTTTTTTAAAAAAAATTTTGATAATATAATCAAATCTAGTAACAAATAAAATAGTAAAAATATTTTAAAAAATTAAGTTACATGGAAAATGTATATTATGTATTTTTTTTTTTTAATTACACTAAATCCACCTGTAGTTTGGTCTTAAATCACTTTATCTATCCGTGATTTAAAAAGTGTCATTTTACCCACCTAAAGTATGTTCAGCTTGTTTTCTATAGCACGCATTTGTTAAAATCAAGGGTAAATAGGCATTTTTACTCAAATTTTATCTCTCTCTCGTCTCAAAACAAAAAATAACATAAAAATGCAAGAAAAACAAGATCAAAAGGGAGGGTTTTGTGAAAATTAATATTTGGACCCTGTGTTCAAAACTCCTAATTTCATAGTAGGAGAACATCAAATTGTCAGTGGCCAGAGAGTGATTTCATAGTAGGAGAACATCAAATTGTCATTCCATTTGTTGGAAATTTCAACATAAATTTCTTCCGGAGCATATGGAGAACAGTGTGTGATATTTACAACTGCGATCGCAATGCTATTTCCAGTCTTCAACAGTGTTTTGGGTTTGATTGGAGCTGCCTCATTCTGGTCATTGACAGTATATTTTCCAATAGAGATGTACATTTCACAGGCTAAAGTCCGTAGTTTTTCTCTTAAATGGTTCGGGCTAAAGACGTTGAGCTGGGTTTGCTTCATTGTAACTATTGTTGCTGCTGTTACATCCAATTGAGGCATTATCATCGATCTTGGGCTTGTAGGTCTGTTTCCTAATTAGTGTGTGTGTGTGGGGATAAGTGAGTTTGCCCTGGAGGAAGGATATGAGTACATTGATAACTTGTCTAGGATTTATGGAATGAAACACATGCTATTGGTTTTCTTACTATTTTTCAGAGAATGCATTACTGGGATTTGCTTTTATCATGTGTTTTGGAGCTCCGGATTTGATAGGTAACAATGCGTTCTTTAACTTAAAACACAATATATCTTTAACCAGTGGCAACAATCAATCCCTATTAACCACTGAGCCCAGACTTTGATTGATGCAGACCTTCTAGTACAGGTCATAGTGTATTGTTCGGTTGATTGAAGGGCAATATTGTATTGTTCTGTTATTTGTGTAGGTTGATCTAGGTTTTATTTTTTTGGGTATGTTCTTCATGTTCAAGATTTATGTGAATTGAGAGAGAGACCAATACCACTTTTTGATATTGTTTCTCTGCATTTTTGTGCTATTTTTTGTTTTGGGAGAAGAGAGACATAAAATTTGAGCAAAAATACCTATTTGCCACTGATTTTAACAGATGTGGGTTACGAAAAACAAACGGAACATACTCAGATGGGTAAAGTGACACTTTTTAAATCACGGGTAGGCAAAGTTATTTCGGGCCAAACCACAGGTAGGTTTAGTGTAATTACCCTTTTTTTTTTGCAAAAAAAGATATTATAAAATATTATAAAAAATTTTGACAAGTTTTAAATTTCTAAAAGCTCTTAGTAATAAAATTATAATTTAATTATATATATATATATATATATATGTATATGTATGTATGTATGTATTGCACTTAAAAATCTTTCCATTATACTTTCTAACATGTATAGTAGCAAAAGTGCTAATCATATATAAATTTCTTGTATATATGACCAAAAACAAATTCCATAAATTAAAAAAATGTAAGTATTTAGACGGCATTGTAAATGTTAACCTATAAATTACCAATCATAACCATTTTAATGTTGTCATAAGTGAGGAAATAATCTATATAATCAATTAAGAACACCAAATCAAATAATAATATCAATAATCAAGATGAATCGCATTATCTAAAATTTTAAAAAAATCATATAATTTAAGCAATAATTGAACTACGTTAATAGAAAAATAGATACTCAAAAAAAAAAAAAAAAAAAAATGAAGATAGCTCCTCTCACATAAATCTCCTAATTTCATATGGTAGATGAGTTCCATCCAAATAGATTCACCGATAAAATTTTGACCGAAATAAAAATTCCATAAATTAAAGTGTGTGTGTGTGTAAGTATCTAAACCTTCTAGGGTACCACAATCAAAATAATTTCAAAAATAGATAAATAAAAGTACATAAAGAGAAAACAAAATTGTATTGCAATGTAAATATAAAAGTTTATGTATAAATTACCTATGTCTAGCTATTTTGATATTGACATTCGTGTCTAGCCATTTTGATATTGCCATAAGTGGGGAAATAATCTACACAATCAATTAAGAACATCAAATCAAAAAATACATCAATAATTAAGATGAATTGCATTATGTAAAATATTTTTAAGAAATCAAAGAATTTAAGTAATAATTGAACTACATTAATAGAAAAATAGAAACGCAAAAGAAAAAAAAGAAAGAAAGATAGCTATTCTCACTGAAGAAGCCAAATCCTTCCTTCTGCATTTCTTCACTTAATTTGGGTTTTTTTATTGATTGATTTTAGCATTCTTGAATAGTAGAGTAGAGTAGACTTAGTAGAGTTTTAGCTCAACTCAATTTCTCTTGGATTCAAACTTAATTTGTGGAGGTGTGGAAAATAATCACGTTAACTCAATCAAAAATCACGTTGTTTTTTTTTTTTTTTTTTTTACATGTAGTAATTTGGTTTTTTTTATTGATTGCTTTTAGCATTCTTAAATAGTTTTAGTTCAACTCAATTTGTCTTGGATTCAAAGTTAATTTGTGGAGATGTGAAAAATAATCACATTGCTTTTTTTTTTTTTTTAATCTAAAAAAAATGTAGCTAATAGGTGTAGTAATATAATTTAAATGAAAAAAAAAAAAAGATTAGATGAAGATGAATATTTTGGATTGTAATCAAATTAAGAAGAAATAGATGAAGAAAAGAATTTAGATTGTAATTAAATTAAGATTTTTATATTTATTTTTTTACGTGTAGTAATTTGGCTTTTTTTTTATTGATTGATTTTAGCATTCTTAAATAGTTTTAGTTCAACTCAATTTCTCTTAGATTCAAACTTAATTTGTGGAGTTGTGAAAAATAATCAACTCAATCATATATCACGTTGCTGTTTTTTTTTTTTTTTTTAATCCAAAAAATTTGTAGCTAATAGGTGTAGTAATATAATTTAAATGAAAAAAAAAATAGATGAAGATGAAAATTAAGAAGAAATAGATGAAGAAAATAATTTGGATTGTAATTAAATTAAAATTGCTATCAACTTAGAAATTATAGGAGAAGAAGATAAGAAAAAAAATTATATCTATTTTTTTAAAAATTCTATAAATATTGTTGCAATATAATTTGCATTAGACCTCTTTTTTTTTTTAGTATAGTATACGGTTGCTACAATTTAAGATGCATTAGACCTTTTTTTTAGTGGAGTAATTAAAAAATAAAAAGAATTAGATTACACTACGTTTCATTTAAGATGCATTAGACTTTTTTTTATGTAAATGTTTTCTTTTTAAAATCTAAAAATCTATAAAAAAAAATTTGTAATTTGATGCTGCCACTTGGTGTAACCACGACGTCTAAGCCCCCGGTTTTAGTTATAAACTTTTAGTATAATTTTATTGAGAAATAATAAATTAATAATCACTTGAATCTAGATTATATAAATTACATATAAATTATTGCTCTTAAAAGTATCAAGCAATAACACAACATATTTATATGAAAAAATTCCTAAATTTAATAATTAAAAACCTATGGAAACTTAACCAAAGTTATTTAATTTGTCAAAAAAATAAGCATAATTATCTTCTAACTGATTAGTTGTCTTATAATGACATTTTTATAGTGCACACATATAATATTACTAACAACAAATATAAAAAATGAGAAATAGTAACATAAAAATTTTATTATTCAAGAAAATTAATTTAATCTAATAATGCACATATAAGCATAACTCAAATACAACCTAGAAATAAAAAAAATATGAAACCCTTGTTGTAGGAGGAAATACAAAATTTGATAATTCTTAAATAATAAATAGATAAAGATAATGAGAGAAAAAAAAAAAAGATGAGTACAAATAATTCATAAATGCAAAACCAAACAAAAGAAGAAGAAAAAAACTAAACATATTTTTGTAGGATAAAAAGGAAGAATATTATAGCGATAGAAGGATAAATCTCCATACCTTTAAGTTTAACTCAAATAATAATTGATGCGGACAAATCATCAAGGTGAAATATTTATAGAGGTTTATATAGTAGATTTCATGGATTTAAAATTACCTTTTAATGACTCATAAGCAAAACCATAAATAAAAAAAACACACACAAAAATAACAAAGAAGATAAACATACCTATAATAATATGGATGGTGGTTTTGATAAAGCATTCTACTACAAACAAAACCAACTCAAATAATAATTAATGCCGGACATATCATAAATGTGAAATATTTATATAGGCTTATATACGAATTTCATGGATTTAAAATTGACTTTATGACTCATAAACAGAACCATAGAAAACAAAAACAAAGAGAAGAAACATACCTTTTGTGGGGGGGTGAAAGCCCAACCTTACGTATTGGGTCTAGGGCCCTATTTGAAGATTACTGTACATCCGAAGAGAGGAAAGTTGTTGAGAGGGAGTCCATGTGGGAGAAATATACCTAAAAATGAATGGAGTATAGTCCGAAGAGATCACCAGTGGTCCGAAGAGGTCATTCTCCTCGGATACGAAGAGCCTTGGTCAAGCAGATACCTGGGAGGTCCAAGTAATCTTTCTAACGACTTCAATGATAAAGATGAGCTTCAGGCGCGTATGGAGATGATAGAAACGGAAAAATATCTAGAAGACAAACTGCAACCACCACATTAAATGCACTGCAGCTGCTTTTCTGGCCGCATTAATGTGGAGAAGACCCCTGAACAGTATAATCTCAGCTACCACCACTCACAGAGAGCTAAGAGCTAAAGAAGATACTTGATGGGACATGTACTCAAGTGGATGCCCAGATGAAGAACAAGTGGACGATGAAGAACAAGTGGACGATGAAGATGATGAGAGAGGGTGCTATATAAAGAGAGGAGGCCTCTGGTAATGGAGGAGGGGAAGAAAAAGAAAGAGAATGAGAAAACAACTTTACTGTAGCTCTAAGGGTTGTAATCACCTTTCATTCAATAATACATCTCTTCGGACGTCTGTTTGCTTAACTTTCTAGTGTATTTTTTTGTTGGATCACCTTTCAATACCATAGTTATCTCTTGTTTAATTTACAACCAGCCCAGCTCTTTCACCCACTCTCTACAAATTCATTGTTTTGGGTTCATTGGGCTCATAATCCAAATCCTTTGGGCTTGGGCTACAAATCCTAACCCTACACCTTTAATAGTGTGGACGGTGGCTTTGATAAAACATTCTACTTCAAAAAAAACAAACTCAAATAATAATTGATGCCTGACAAATCATAAAGGTGAAATATTTATAGAGGTTCATATATTTGATTTCATGGATTTAAAATTGCATTTATGACTCATAAGCAAAACCATAGAAACAAAAACAAAGAATGGAAACATACATGTAATAGTGTGGTTTTAATAAAGTATTCTACTGCAAACAAAAAGAGAGATGCAAACTTATTAATAATGGAAGAGAAAAAATTGATTAGAACAATAAGTAGTGTTTCTATCTCCAAAATATATATATATATTTTTTTTTTTTAAAGAAAAAAAAAAGTCGTAAATGATGAAGTTGTGCATATAAATATATAAGAATACACTAAAAAAACCGTATCTATAAAGAATTTTCAATTGTGAAGATGTTAGATTTCTAATAAATTTAGGAATTAAAAGAGAAATAGAATTATTAGGAAAAAGATATGTATTAAAAAAATTATCACAATTAACGTTTAAAAAAAAAAACAAAACGTAAAGCTCATCACTTAGGATGCATGTTTATCCAAAAAACTTGGAAGTTAGGACTTGAGAGAGTTCCATTAGACATAGAATTTCAAATTATATTGAAGTTAAATTATAAGAGAAATTATTATATGGTTTGGAACTAAAGAAACACCTATCCTATGTGAAATTCTAATCAATTATATATTGTTAAAAAATGTTTCTATCCAACCAAAAAAAAAAAAAAAAATAGCGTGTATTTTTTTCTAAAACTATTTTTTATCTATAATTTTAAAATTTAAAATTTAAATAAAATACTAATTGTTACACAGTCCTAATCTAAGTAAATTAATTATCTTATCCATGTTTCTAAGGTTTTTTTTAATTTATTTATTTATTTATGTCTTATAATTTTAAATCTAAAAAAATTCTGCAATATTGATTAGACTTTTATTAGTAATATATAACTTTTTTTTATATAAAATTTTTCTTTTTACGTGTAGTGTAGTAATTAAAAAAAAAATTGCTGCTTTTTTTTTATTTTTTATAATACACTACATGTAAAAAATAAGGATTGCATGGATAAGATGAAGAATTTGGATTGTAATCAAATTAAGATTTTTATCAACTTAAAAATTATAGGAGAAGAAAAATTATATATATTTTTTTAAAATCTAAAAAAATTTATACAATATGATGAAGCCACTTGGTGCAACCACGGTGTCTGTGCCCAACTTTTATTATATAATATATAATATTAAGAAAATAGCAAAGCTTAGATTAAAAAAAACAAATGTAATATATATCATTTTGGACAAATATATAGGTTTTTGTTGGGAAATTTAGACCCCAGTTGATAGAATAACAAGTTTTAAACCCAAGTTGTTAATTAGATTTATTATGAATCAAACTTGTTAAAACAAACAAACATTAATATCATGTCAAAATCATGCAGCGGAAAAATAAATAAGACAAGATATGATGACCCAGGAAAACCAATGAAACCAACCAGTTTCACAGTAAAAAACCTGGGGGGAAACCTTCCCGAAAAGCAATCCACTATAGTAAAGAGAAGTTTCAGATCTAGTACAAAACCTTTGTCCCTATACTCTACAATCCCCGTAGATGAACTCACAGCAGAAACCTTCTACCGCTTCAGAACCTCTGAACTCTTCAATATATGAACGCCACCCTTTTTGTTGCACGAATCCCAGTACTTGACTAACTCTTTTGCACGAATCCCAGTACGTGACTCACTCACCAACTTGAAGAAGAATGTTGGCTGCAAAGTTCTTCACTTCATCAACAATGAAGATCAAGAAGCACTTGGTTACAAAACCCTAAGGCGCAAAGACGCAGTAGCTTCTTTCAGAGAGAATAAGGTATCGGTCACCTTTTGCATATGTTCTCCTTATATTCTCTTATGTGACGGCCTTTAAAATAAGTCTTATATAGGTCTAGGGTTGTGAGAAAAGAAATCCTACACAAATACATAAGCCTGGCCTAAAAACAGAAATTTGAATTCTCGTAACCTCGACAGATAGCAGCTATCGAGGAGGTGTCGAGAAGGTGTCGAGGTTTAATGAATCTCAACAGATACAGCTGTCGAGAAGGTGTCGAGGGGACAAAAGCTTTCTCGATCGATCGACCAGCTATCGAGAAGCTATCGAGATTGCGACAAGAATCAGCTGAAGAGCTCGACAGATAGCCAGGTGTCGAGGTAGCTATCGAGAAGGTGTCGAGATTTAATGAAATTGCACTTCAGCTTGCTTTTTCTTGGACAGACTTGATGACTTCAACACTTGACCTTGAAACCTTGTTTCTTGAAGTATTAAAAACACCTAGAACTACCCAATTACTAGAGTGCGTTTTGTCAAAGGATTAGCCAATTTACATAAATAAGTGACATATGTTCTTAACAAGTGAAAACACATATATCCTAACCGTTTTAAACTATCTTTTCCAACTCATTATTAGTGGATTATAAAATTATCTATATATTTTATTTAAACAAGTTATATAACTCATTAAAAAAAATTATGTGGCTAAAAATTTATATATATATATATATATATATAAAGTTAGATTGTAGGTGGCGCTGCCGAGTTGGATTGGAAGAGAAGAAGCGTCGCCGATTTGAGGCTGTGGGTGTGCCGCTGTCTGGTTCTTCTCTTGTGGGTATGGTTTTGATTAGTAGTTGTGTTCTTGTGGTTGGATTGGAAGAGAAGAAACTAGAGAGGCAAACCTAGAAGAATACTATACCGAGCGTGAAGCCTGGAACCGCAAACATGAGAAAAGCGTAGATTGAATGTTGATTTGTTATTCTATGTTTATATATATAACTTGCCTAACAAGTAACCAGTATCCTTTAAAATTATATGAATGGCCAAGATCAAAACAATATTAAATTAATGGTTTAGATTTAGGTAGGTACCGTACCCTCACTTTTTTGGGGGTACGGTAGAATGACCCATAATTAGTATGTGATAAGGAATAAAAAATAGCAGCATTATAGTCTTAATCCGTCAGCGTATACTAAGGCTGACGGTTAGACATCGCCTTAGGCCTAACCCATCAGCGTACGCCAAGCTGACGGTTATACAGCCTCACATGATGAACCCGTCAGCTTACACTTATGCTGACAGATTCATGTGACGAAGGATAACCCTAGAAGCTGACGAGAATGACACCCCTGTCCAGGCTGACGGATCATGAGGCCGACGGTTCAAGAAAAATCCTTTTACTTGGACACCACACCTAGTGATAGAATCCTATAAGGAAAGGGTTCCGCAATCTACGCTCGCATGAATCCCTATATGGAAAAGACTTCTACTCCAAGGAAGAGAGGTCAACCCTCTACTACTATAAAAGCCCCAATACCCTCACAAATCGAGGTACGCACAATTAACCCCTCTCTAGCACTCTAGAGTTGAAACAAGTCCTAACTTGACCTTCGGAGGGTATTTGGCCGGCACCACACCGGTGCTCTCTGTTAGGTCTTCTCCTTTTTATTGTGCAGGTGTAGTTCCGAGCGTACAAGCATTGTGCAACTCACTGGTGAGATTTTCGGCATCATCAGTTGGCGCCGTCTGTGGGAAAGACAACGCTGTAAGCCATATTACCGTTTCCCGGACTAAAGAGTTGCATGGTACTCACTCGCTCAATGGCAACTACTAACGACGTTCAAGAAGAGGAGCAACCCACGACTGCCCTCGAGAGACAAGTACGGACTCTTGGTGCCGCCGTGGAGCGCCTCACCAAACAAAACCACGACTTGGAGGAGCAGCTGCGCCAGAAGAATGCAGCACAGAACGACCAACCAGGGGATCAAGAGGGGAACAGCACTCCCAAGAAAAATCAGGAGAAACCGGAAGGCAGCCACGCCCCAAGCAGACCAGAGAGGCAGAACTTAAGCATGCCATCCCTCACGGATGCAACTCCACCGCATGTTGTCGCAGAGATGCAGGCAATGAGGGAACAGATGGAGGTTATGATGAACGCACTTAAAGGACGGGTGTCCAGCGATCTTGACGACCTAGTCAACCGCACTGACTCACCCTTCACTGTGGCTGTGAACTCTTTCCCCTTACCCCACAAATTTCGCATGCCGCATATCGACAGCTATGATGGAGCAAAGGATCCTCTAGACCATCTAGAAACCTTCAAAACCCTAATGCATCTTCAGGGTGTAGCAGACGAGATCATGTGCAGGGCCTTTCCTACAACACTCAAAGGCTCCGCGAGGGTATGGTTCAGCCGACTAACTCCCAACTCCATCAACACCTTCAAGGAACTAAGCGCTCAGTTCACCACACACTTCATTGGAGGCCACAGGTATAAGAAGTCCACGGCATGCCTAATGAGTATCAAGCAGCGAGAGGACGAGACACTGAGATCCTACATCACACGCTTCAACAAGGAAGCGCTATCAATTGACGAAGCCGACGACAAAATACTTGTAGCAGCCTTCACAAATGGGTTGCGAAAGGGCAAGTTTTTGTTCTCATTATACAAAAACGACCCAAAGACCATGTCGGAAGTACTCTACAGGGCCACTAAGTATATGAACGCTGAGGACGCGCTGCAGGCTCGAGAAGAAAAACCAAGAAAAAGGGAAAGACAGGAAGATGCCCGACAAGATCAAGGGCGGAAGAGGCCGAGAACAGGAGAGCGAAGGGACGAGAGACGTTCTAAACCTCCGGGAGGAAGGTTTACAAGCTTCACCCCGCTGACCACCCCGATAGATCAAGTCCTAATGCAGATCAAGGACGAAGGGACTCTGGCCTTCCCTGGAAAGCTGAAGGGGGACCCTAGCAGGCGTTCTAGAGACAAATACTGCCGCTTCCACCGAGATCACGGCCATGACACGGCCGACTGTTACGACCTGAAGCAGCAAATCGAGGCCCTTATAAGACAAGGGAAATTACAGAAGTTTGTAAGCAAAGAAAGAGCGGATCCACAACCTCAGGAACAGCCCCCAAGACGGGACAATGACCGCCCTAGACCGCCCATTGGCGACATCAGGATGATTGTAGGAGGGACGCCTGCCGGGTCATCCAAAAAGGCTCGGAAGACGTACCTCAGGATGGTTCAAAATGTGCAGCTAACGGGCTCAGTACCAAAAGTAGCACGAAGAGAAAGCCCCGTCATTGGGTTCTCCGAAGAAGATGCACGACGTCTTCACCACCCGCACGACGACGCGCTCGTTATCAGTTTGCAAGTGGGGGACTACAACTTGCACCGAGTGTTGGTTGACAATGGGAGCTCAGCAGACATCCTATATTACCCCGCATTCCAGCAGATGGGAATCGGCAGAGAACAATTGATCCCGACGAATGCCCCCCTCGTCGGTTTCGGAGGAACGAGGGTGTTTCCCTTGGGCGCAGTCACACTGTCTGTAACGGCAGGCAACTATCCACAGCAGATCACGAAGGACATAACATTCCTTGTAGTCGACTGTTCGTCGGCCTACAATGCCATCTTGGGGCGACCCACCCTCAATTCATGGAAAGCGGCAACCTCAACTTATCACTTAATGATCAAGTTCCCCACCGAATACGGAACAGGTGAACTTCGTGGAAATCAGGTGGCCGCGCGCGAATGCTACGTGGCTATGATGGAAATGGATGATCAACTCCAAGCCATGAGCATAGAAGAGCATCGAAATACGACGGAACCCGTCGAAAAGCTTGAAGAAATATCCCTTGACGACTCCAGACCTGACCGAACAACAAGGGTTGGCACCCTTGCAAGTCCCATGATCCGACAGACACTTGCAGCCTTTCTCAGAGAGAATCGGGACGTGTTCGCTTGGAGTCACGAGGACATGCCAGGAATAGACCCTTCAGTCATGGTGCACAAGCTGAATATATCACCATCCTTTCCACCCGTTCGACAAAAGAAGCGGGTGTTTGCCCCCGAACGGGATCGAGCCATAGCTGAAGAAATTTGCAAGTTACAGGAAGCAAACTTTATCAGAGAAGTTTACTACCCCGACTGGCTGGCCAACGTAGTGATGGTCAAGAAAGCTAGCGGGAAGTGGAGGATGTGCGTAGACTTCACCGATCTCAACAAAGCATGTCCCAAGGACAGCTACCCCCTCCCGAGGATCGACACTCTAGTAGACTCTACAGCTCAGCACCAGCTTTTAAGCTTCATGGACGCTTTCTCCGGTTACAACCAAATCAAGATGCACGAAGCCGATCAAGAGAAAACTTCGTTCGTGACCAGCCAAGGCCTCTTCTGCTACAAGGTAATGCCATTTGGTCTAAAGAATGCGGGCGCGACATACCAGAGGCTTATGAACAAAATGTTCGCACCGCAAATCGGGAGAAATGTCCAAGTCTACGTAGATGATATGCTGGTGAAAAGCCGAAGGGAGGAAGATCACTTGGAAGACCTTAGGGAAACATTCGACACCCTTCGCTCTTACAACATGAAGCTGAATCCAGGAAAGTGCGCCTTCGGGGTGACGGCAGGAAAATTCCTAGGATTCATGGTTTCCCAAAGGGGCATCGAAGCCAACCCGGACAAGATCCGAGCTATAATAGAGATGGCACCACCAAAAAACGTGAAGGAAGTGCAGAGCCTTAACGGCAAGATAGCAGCGCTAAATAGGTTCGTGTCAAGGGCAACGGACAAGTGCTTACCCTTCTTTCGAACACTGAAGAGATCTTTCGAGTGGATTGCCGAGTGCCAGCAAGCGTTCGAAGAGTTGAAAGTTTATCTCTCTTCCCCCCCGTTGCTGAGTCCCTCACAACCGGGTGAGGAACTCTTTCTCTACCTTGCCGTCTCTCCAGCCGCTGTCAGCGCTGCCTTGATCAGAGAAGAAGAGAGAGTACAGAAACCTGTGTACTACACCAGTCGAGCGCTACGCGGAGCTGAAGAAAGATATCCGCCCATGGAAAAACTCGCATTTGCGCTGGTTACAGCCGCACGCAAGCTAAAACCGTACTTTCAAGCCCACACGATGATCGTCCTAACCGACAAGCCTTTGCGACGGGCAATGGGCAACCCTGAAGCCGCTGGGCGATTGGCACTATGGGCTATAGAATTAAGCGAGTTTGACATCCAGTACCGTCCACGAACCGCCATTAAAGGACAGGTCGTTGCAGACTTCATAGCTGAGTTTACAAATGGCGAAGACAAGGGGGCAGAAGAGTCTCCCCAATGGAGCATACATGTAGACGGGTCCTCCAACAGGCAGGCTGGGGGAGCCGGCATCGTACTACACTCACCCGAAGGAGACATGGTCGAGTGTATGATCCGCCTTGAGTTCCCTACCACCAACAACGAGGCGGAATACGAAGCTCTGATAGCAGGACTTGACCTCGCCAAAGCTGCAGGAGCTGAAAGAGCGATCATTCACTGTGATTCTCAAGTCGTGGTCAACCAGATAAATGGGGATTATGAGTGCAAAGGCGAACGGATGAAGACTCCATAACCCGTCAGGTATGGCCGACGGAGATATGGAGTAGGGGGCAACTGATAAGGAATAAAAAATAGTAACATTATAGTCTTAATCCGTCAGCATATACTAAGGCTGACGGTTAGACATCGCCTTAGGCTTAACCCATCAGCGTACGTCAAGCTGACGGTTATACAGCCTCACATGATGAACCCGTCAGCCTACACTTATGCTGACGGATTCATGTGACGAAGGATAACCCTAGAAGCTGACGAGAATGACACCCCTGTCCAGGCTGACGGATCATGAGGCCGACGGTTCAAGAAAAATCCTTTTACTTGGACACCACGCCTAGTGATAGAATCCTATAAGGAAAGGGTTCCGCAATCTACGCTCACGTGAATCCCTATATGGAAAAGACTTCTACTCCAAGGAAGAGAGGTCAACCCTCTACTACTATAAAAGCCCCAATACCCTCACAAATCGAGGTACGCACAATTAACCCCTCTCTAGCACTCTAGAGTTGAAACAAGTCCTAACTTGACCTTCGGAGGGTATTTGGCCGGCACCACACCGGTGCTCTCTGTTAGGTCTTCTCTTTTTTATTGTGCAGGTGTAGTTCCGAGCGTACAAGCATTGTGCAACTCACTGGTGAGATTTCCGGCATCATCAGTATGTAAGTTTTTTTTTACTATAATGGAACAATGTTTACCATAACAATAAACATAAAACCCAATATATTTAGTGCATGTTAACAGGGATTTCTGTATGAGATTTTCAAGTGATTTCTACTTCCATATTCACATTAATTCTTTTCTTATTTGGAGTAATTCCAAATAAAAAAAATATAAATTAAAATTAATTAAGTTAAATAAGGAAAATACCATATTATATATCAGTAAATTTCATTAAAATTAATCTTTTTAAGCATAAAAAGTGGTTATAAGTATATGACTTTATTTATTTATTTATAAATAATGAAAGTACAGACAATTATAAGCAGTTCTTTTAGTGGAAATAGTGGATAATGTGAATAGTTATTATTTCAAATGATTCTTTTAATTATAGTTTTGTTTGTATTATGTTTTAAACTTTAAACATAACTTAATGTTTAAATACTCAGTCGATGTATAAAATCTAAAAGGCTACTTACTCTTTTTTTTTTTTTTTTAATTAATAAAAAGGTACTTACTTGGTGTCATATAATCATGAAAAACCATTAATGTTTCTTAAAGAACCATTTATACGCTTAACAAATATTTTATTTCCTTTTTAACCTCCATAAGAAAATTGGATTCAATGTAACTTAATCTTAAAGTATTATTAAATAATATTTTTCATTATCCTGTCACAAGTACAATGCAACCGGATTGTTATAAAGGCTATTCTTTCTTATTATATTACAAGTATGATGCAACTGACCTCTCATATTTGACCATTTTCAAGTTTTCGTTATTGTTGTCCTTACAAATACAATCCAACTGACCTCTCATATATATATATTTTTTGAAAACGGAATAAACTTTCATTTATTTAACAGTGAAAAGTCATAACACAGTGCTTCTAACACAGGTGGAGGATTGTCCTCCATCCAATACATGTCTTCGTGTATATTTTTTGCATATCTCGCTAGCCCATGCGCCACAGAATTTGCTGCTCTCCTCACGTAGCTGAACGACACCCTTCGAAAACTCCGTGCGAGCCATTTGATATCTTGGATTATATGACCCAGCCATGAAAGGTCCGTCTCTGATGCAGCGAGCGATTTCATCACGCTGAGATTATCCCCCTCCACCACCAAGTCTGTGAATCCTGCCTCACACGCGAACTCCATCGCTCTTCTACAAGCTATTACTTCTGCCACCGCACTGTCAGCAACATGTGGACCTCTTGCTGACATTGCAGCCATGACCTCACCGTTCTCATTTCGAATCATCGCCCCGACACCTGAACAACTCAACTCGGAGAAGACCGCCGCGTCAAAGTTTAGCTTGAAAGTAGAATCCGAAGGAGGGCGCCAAACAGAGTCACCTGGACAACTGATAGGAATCCGTAGCTGACCCTGTGCTTGATGGAATTCGTCCAAAAATTCTTTTGCCCGTTTGTTTAGCCACTTCGGGTCCTTCAGCTTTTAGGCCATACCTGACAACCGATCGGCCCAGAGGAACTTTCCACCCAATCCTCTGTTTTGAAGACCTGTCTCGCCACATGATAGCCAGATTTTACAGAATATACTCCCTTTTTATTGTGTAACCAAACTATAGCATCTGGGACATGCCTGTGACTCAATGGTAATCGCAATATAGCCTCTGCATCATCCTTGTGAAAGTGTGCCAATATAAAATCTCTTCTCCACCATTTCAGGTCCGGGTCAATAAGCTCAGAAACATGCCAGTCTCTTTCTATCTCGTTTGGAGGATGAACCACTCCATTTGTTGGATGGTTAGGGATCCACTTGACTGACCTCTCATATATTAGACTACCATTTTCAATTTTTTGTTTTTATTATTTGATTGTAATGACACTTCAACAGATCTCTCATGTACTAGGTAGTCATTTTCATTAACACAATGATACAATTTTTTGTAAATAGGTGTTATTTTCAATAACAATAATGATGAAATTAAAGGCAACAATGAGTGAGGAGAAGAGATATTTGATTGGGAGTAAAACTCAACCAAAATTTTGTTCATGTATGTTGCAATTATATATTGAAATTCTAATATTTTAAGCAATCATAAATCTTTTTTTTTTTAGAAGAAAGCAATCATTCATTTGATTTGTTAAAATTATAATCTTATTGATATTACATGTATATTAAATTATATATTTCATGAATACGTATATTTTGATATTCTATATTGTCATTACAGAACTTTGTGTAATATTACAAATATGTTAAAATATAAATAAACATATAATTAAACTTATTTAGTGTATGTTTATAAATAATTTTATGTTGTTATGCATTAATATTCACATACTATTTTGTCCATAACTATGTATGATTTTTTTTTTTTAAAGTTTATTTTGGGAAATATATGTGTAGTATTTTTCTATCCATGTGTTTCAACCAATCACAAGATACCACATGTCATTTAGTGGGTCCCACAGTAATTATTCAAAGACCAAAGAAAATATCATAAGTGTCATTGAATAGAAATTACAAAGAATAGCTAAGGGCTAATTACACATTGACACGTGTTGATATTTAATTTAAATGACATAAGTAGACAACTTAAATACTGCCATGTGTTATATATAGAGAAATAAACACACACACACAAGGGAGAGGGAAAATGAATTCTAACACAAAGACATACCATAAATTCCACTAAAAAACCATTGTAGTCAATTGGCATTTTTGGATATGCCGTAAAAAAAAATGTTTCCTAAACCCAAATTTGGATTATTTTTTTGCAAAATAACATCATTTTGCTATCAATTTTGTTAGTTAGCAATATTTCCAACCCATTAAGGAAATTAGCATTTTAAGTCTAAGTTCACTATAATAACTCAAGTCTTAAAGTCTCGAGTTCCATGTGCTGGCAGGGCCGATGTGGAAAATTTTTCCCTAAAGAACGAAGCAACCCAGAGTTCCCTGAAGAACGAACCCAAAGAAGCAACAAACCCAGAGAAGCGACAACGAAGCAATCCCCACGAACCCAGATCTCCCTAATCCAAACCCCTCGGTTCGGACTGAACCCAGGCGGTGAAGGCTGCAGGCGAGGCAAATTAGCTCAGACTAAACTTCCATTCCCTTTGCTCTTTGAACTTCCATGGCCAAGTTGGCCTCCTTGGCTCTTCCTCCGACCATCATCGCCACCATCGATGGTGGTCCAATCTCAAGCTCATCTCTCTGAACTAGAACCAAAACCGTCTTCTCTCAAGCCGATTCTCTTGATCTAATGGCAAACCCAGCCACCACCATCATAAGGATCACTTCTCCACCTTGGATTCTCACGCACACATTCTTTCTCTCTAAACCAAATTTGTAGGAACTCGAGCCTTTGAGTTTGGGTATTTTTTTGAATCCTTGATTTGAGTCTTAAGAAAGAAAAAAGGAAGAACAGGAACTGATCAGTTTTGCAGGAACTAGAACTTGAGTCTCTAAAACTTGAGTTTCGCATGGATTTTAATCCACCTCAGCTCTGCCAGCACATAGAACTCAAGCCTTAGAGACTCGAGTTGCTACAATGAACTAGAGTCTAAAAGACTCAAGATGCTAGTTTCTTAAATAGTTTGGAAACGTTGCTAACTAAAAAAATTGTTAGCAAAATGGTGTTATTTTGCAAACAAATCCCCCAAATTTTTGTGATGTAGTGTAGATTAGAACAAAATAACTCCAAACATGCGAAATATTATTAGTCAACATATTTTAATTCTGATTTCAAAATACTGTAAATTATATATATATATATATATATATTCATGTTCCACATAATGATTTCATATTTTATTTGAAAATCTTATTCACATAATGATTTTCACTTAAAAAATATATAATCTTTTTAAGTGAATTAATTTAATAATAAAAAGTTAAACATCAAAAACAAAAATTTTCTCCAAAAAAAAAAAGGCAAACTACAATATTAGCCATAGATGATAGAACTATGTGTCAATTTCTAATTTTATTCCAAAACCCTCTAGTATATTAAAAAAAAAAACGTTAAAACTATTACATAAATATTACAAATTAATGTAACAATGAATGTAATTAGTAAATTTCAACCCCTAATAATTAAATGATATTTAAATTATTTTTTTATGATTTATGATACGTCAATTTGTAAATTCTATATAATAAACTTGTTATATTTATGATATCACTCTTATATTAATATACTTCCTTTAAAAAATGATTCATGGCTATTCTTATCCCTGCTTTCCTTCTCAAAATTGAGTACCTTTCATAAAATTGGTTTGCTTATCAAGTGATTCAACTTGTGTTAACTCTTATCGTTGTTAGTAATAGACTTTCACTGTGTTTGGTTGCAATTTTGGGAAGGGAAAAGAAAAGAAAAATAATAAAGATAAAGAAATGAATCAAATGATAAAGAAAGAGGGGAATATATATATATATATATATATATGGATAAGTTCAAGTTACACTTGATATAACTTTAAAGAGTGTTACACTACTTAATATTTTTTTAATTGAATGCGAATTTTAACAAATTCACCGTTGGATTACATTATCATCATGCATTCTCCATGCTTGCAAAATTTCAAGATGATTAAATATCAATAATCATATCATCAATCAATTGTTTAAATTCAAATTTTTGTAGTCTAAAATAATGAATAAAAGATGAGTTTATGGATCAAATGGTTAATAATAATTGATTGGTATGAATATTAGTATGCATGTTAAGAACATATAGAACATATAATCCAACGGTGAAATTTTTAAAATATGAATTCAATAACAAGTTATTGAGTGGTGTAATATTGCTTAGAATTACACCAGGGGTAACTTGAACCCATCACACACACACACACACACACACACAATATATATATATATATATATATATATAGAGAGAGAGAGAGAGAGAGAGAGAGAGAGAGAGAGAGAGAGTAGAAAGAGTAGAAAAGAGAAAAAAGATATTTATCTTTCATTTGCTTGGTTTATAAAGAAAGGAAAATGAAAAGAAAAACACATAGTTCTACTTATAATATAATATAAAGTATTATCAAAAAATATAATACCATATAAAGTAGAGAAACATAAATGAAAGTTGGGTTTGGCTTACCCCCAGTACTTTTTTAACAGGAATCTTCTTTTGTTTTAATGAAAAACTGTCACATCACTCACTAACTAAATAAAATGTGGAGATTAAAACTCACTACTACTTGCTATTGTGTATTTAAAACAAAAGTACACCTCCAATTAAAAAAGTACTGGAGGTAAGCCAAATCTATGAAAGTTAGTGTAAAAAATGACGTTTTATAAGCCATAAAAGTAAAAAATGGAGCTGCTTTTTTTAAATGGATTTTTTTTTTATAAAAAAATTTCTGCCTAAATTAAGCGGATCACAATATGTGGGTTTGGAGTAATTTATTTTCCTTCACTTTTTTTCTCTCTTTCCTGTCCTTATGTCAACCAAACAGTCTTTCACTTCTCTTTCCCCTTTTGATAATAGAGTAAATTGCAAATTACACTCTTAAGTTTGGAGATATTTAAATTTTACACTTTGAAATTTCAAAATTTAGATTTTACCTCCTAAAGTTTGAAGGTATTTAGATTTTACACATTGATGTTTTAGAATTCAGATGTTAACCCCTAAAGTTTGGGGGTATCTGGATTTTACACCTCCAAATAAATTTCTAAACTTTAGAGTGTAAAATTTAGGGGTGTAAAATCCAAATACTCCAAAATTTTAGGGAGTAAAATCCAAACACCTCTAAAATTTAGAGAGTAAAATCCAAATTCTAAAACATTAGAGCATAAAATGTAAACATCCTCAAACTTCAATGAGTAAAATCTAAATTCTGAAATATCAGGGTGTAAAATCCAAACGCCTCCAAATTTTAAGGGTGTAATTTGCAATTTACCTAAGATAATATTAAAGAATACCATGGAGCTTCATGATATGTACAATTTTGAATAATAAATTAACCGTGATGGGCATAAAAAATAGAGAAAGTTTAAAAACTCAACAAATTTGACAAAAAGTTGACAAATGCTGATGTGGTAGATTGTTAATGATAAGTAAAAAAATAATATTAGGAGTCTGTTTGGAATCCACTTATTTTGTTGAAACTAAAAACTTTTTTGCTGAAAGTACTATAAATAAATGTAAAAGTTAGCTAAAATAATATCGTAGGACCTATGAATAGTATCAAGAAGTGTAATGAGACCTGTGAATAATAGCAAAAATAAGTTGAATAATAAAATAAGTTGACAAAAATAATTTCTGCCAAACACACACTAGAAAATAACACTACAAATTAAACTTTTAATGTCCAAAATGGTAATTCCAAAAAAATGGAACGATATATTTACCAACTCCATATAGTTTGCATTTGATGCAACAAAGGAACTGAGCCAAGGCCTCGTATGTACTTTCCAAACAAATTTATTTTAGCAACTCAAACATCAAAAAGGCTTCTACATAGAATGTGGAAAAGTTAAAAAAAAATTGGCAATGTGCTACTTGTAGCAATTCATTGCAGCACATTGCTACTTTCATTCAATTGCTTTTAATTCTCCTCTTTTTGGTTGTCATTGGTTGCTATGAGTTTTTGTGGTAGTTGTTTTATATTATTTTAATTTGTTGTTATATTATTTTAATGAGTTGTATGTTAAAATAGGAGATGAGATTTAGAGTGTATTGTTAAGTGAGATGTTAAAATAGATAAAGTAATTTTTTAAGTTGTTAAAAGCTAAATATTTTAGCACCACTAATATAAATGCTCACCATGAAAGTGGTACACATGTGCATACATACATATATATTGTGTGCGCACGTATGATTGTTGCATTAGCTATCAAATTTGTTTAATTTTGCATCACATTTTTCTAATTCATGTCAAGTTAGTTATGTAATGAAAGTGTTAATATATCAAAGAGTTGTTAAATATAGGAGTTCAAGTTATATAGCCCAGTGATAATTATATATAGGGTAAAATATCATTTTCGTCCCTAAACTATCACAAAAGTTCGTTTTTCGTCCCTAAACTTTCAAAAGTTCTATTTTCATCCCTAAACTATCACAAAAGTTCGTTTTTCGTCCTTAAACTTTCAAAAGTTCTATTTTCGTCCCTAAACTTTCAAAAGTTCTGACGGAGTGCTGACATGGCTTGACAGAGTGCTGATGTGGGAGGGACGAAAATCAATACGTTTGGAAAAGTTTAGGGATGAAAATAGAAATTTTGAAAGTTTAGGGACGAAAAACGAAGTTTTGTGATAGTTTAGGGACGAAAATGATATTTTACCCTTATATATATATATATATTTTTATGTTTGATGTATGTGTTTGGAACCTCATCTTCCCCCTCTCTTACTATTTATCTATTTAAAAAAAGAAATAAAGAGTTGTTCAATGTGCAGCAATATTGAATACTCCATTTATTTTATTTACTTTTGATGGGAGGAAAGGTGGGGAGGGAGTACAGCGGGAAAAAAAGAACAGAAAGATAGAAAGTAATACCATTTCTTTTTTGGATGAATGGAAGTAATAGCATTTTCGCTTATTTGATAATGTGAAAAAATGTAAGGAAAAGGGGAAGAATGGACGTTTGTAATTTAGTCCATGAGGAGACAAAAGAAGAGAAAACACCATAAACACTACAAAAAACTGGGCCTATAGTGGGGTTTTTTTCGGTTGGGTTTTTTTTTTTTTTTTTAATAAGGGCTAGAGGAGAAAAAAGACCTATAGTGATGTTTGACAAATGCCACTATAGGCACTTTTTATTTCAGTTTTTTTTTTTTTTTTTAATAAGGGCCAGAGGAGAAAAAAGACATGTAGTGGCATTTGACAAACGCCACTATAGGCACTTTTTGTTTCAATTTTTTTTTTTTTTTTTAAAGGGCTAGAGGAGAAAAAAGACTTATAGTAGCGTTTAACAAATGGCACTATAGGCCCTCGTAAGAGTAGGACCTATAGTGGCGTTTGACAAACGCCACTATAGGTTCTTAAAGATATTAAATATATATATATATACCCAATCCGTAAAACAAAACTATGGCATATTTTAGGAATATGCCATAGAATATTCCTAGAATATTCTATGGCATATTCCAAACTATTTCTAAAAAAAAAAAAAAAAAAAACTAACTCAATCCGTAAAACAAAAACTATGATATATTCTAGGAATATCCCATAGAATATTCCTAGAATATTCTATGGCATATTCCAGAATATTCAGTTAAAAAAATTTTAAAATCACTCATCTGTAAGAAATCTCAGACTTTCTCTTGTGGTCCTAGCCATGGTTTGCCTCAATTATGATGTGACCCATTATTTTTTCTCTACCGTTCACACTTTGTTACATCATAATTGTGATAAAAAATTGTAAAATATTTTGTAACACTAAAGGGGTGTTTGGTACACCATTTCAAAAAAAAAAAAAAAACACATATTCTTAAACAACATTATACGTATTTCCACATACTTTTTCACCCACATGTATTTTCACACATGTTTTCAAACAATAAAATACATGTTTTTAAGTGCATGTACCAAACACCCAAATTTTCCCATTTAAAAAATTGTAAATATTAATTAAAAGTAATTATAATATTTTATTAGTTCACAATATTTTCACAATAAATTATAGATAGTTAGTTATTATTGGTTCAAATTTAAACCTAACACTAAGATTACTTTTTTGCCCCAACAATAACAACCAGTAATAACCTGCCACTTAAGATTTGTTGTGAAAATATTGTGGACATATCATCTCTCTCTCTCTCTCTCTCTCTCTCTCTCTCTCTCTCTCTCTCTCTCTCTCTCTCTCTCTCTCTCTCTCTATATATATATATATATATATATATATATATCAGATCTAAACAAATTTTTTTTTTAAATAATGGACCTATAGAAACGCAACTATAGGTCAAAATTCAAAACCCACCTAACCCCACCTACCCCCACTCACCTTATCAATCCCTTGTCTCCACGTAACTTCTTCAGACTTCTTTTTTCTTTTCTGTTTTTTCTTTCTTTCTTTTTCTCCCTTATCTCCACTCCTCCATCTTTCTTCTTTTCTGTTTCTTTTTTTTTTTTCCTTCTTTCACTCTTCTTTCACTACACACCTGGATTTATTCTTGTCTCTTTCTCTCCTATTTGATTTTATTTCCCCTATTTTATTTGTGGTGGTGTTAATTTTAGTAGGTTTTGGATTTGAAGATGGTGTTGCAACTAGTTAATTTTGTTCAAATTTGTAAATGGTGCTATTGTTATGGGATTTGTGATTGAAGAAAGAGGTGCTATTGTTTGGTCTATGGCGGCTGAATGTGTTGGGGTGGAGTTGCTATTCTTTTTTTTTTTGGATGTGAGCATGTTGTGTTTGATTTTGAATTTTTTTAGGTGGGTTTGTGTTTCATTTTGAATTTGCTGGGCTAGCTATAGTGTTTGTATTTTGTTTTATTTATGTTTTGTTTTGTATCTTTTAATTTAATTAAAATTAAAATTTTAATTTAATTACAATTTTAATTCAATTAAAAAAAAACTTTTGATTACCAAAAATTAATTTTTGGTAATCAAAATTTTTTTTGTGTGGGTGTTTTGGCTATAGTTGCGTTTTACAAAAATGCCACTATAGGTCTGCCCTATAGTGGCGTTCTAAAACGCTGCTATAGCCTTCTTTTTAAACAAAAAAAAAAATTGGTCTATAGTGACGGTACTATAGTGGCGTTTCACAAACGCCACTATAGGCCCAGTTTTTTGTAGTGAAACGTCATGCATAGATTCCTTCGTAATTTTATCCCTCAAGTTAAAAAAAAAAAAAATCAATCAAGGATATAATAAGAACTTAATGATAGGCCAAGAATGTATTGACCCCTTTGGTAACTTAATCAATTAATTTAGCCAAGTAAAATTAATTCGATTCAATTACATGCAATGAGTGTGATAGTACAAACAAATCACCAAATAACTAAATACAGTGAAAAAATAAATTTGACATTAACGATTTGTTTACGAATAGGAAAACCACCGAGGGAAAACCCCACCGGGTGAATTTAAGGTCATCACTCCCGAGAATCTACTATTATCAAAACAAACGGTTACAAGTAAAAGGAATCTCAGTACTTAATACCAACCTTCAGTTGAACCCTTATCCCAATACACAATTGGACTTGCAATGTAATGACAATCTCTTCTTTAAATGCACGGCTCCAAGTACGTGACTAACCAATCGATGCACGGATCCCAATACATAACTAACACACCATCTTGAGAAAGATGTTGTGCAAAGTTATTCAGTTCATTTAGACGATGAAGATCAAGAAGCTCCTTGATTACAAAACCCTTGGCGCACAAACGCAGTAGCTTCTACAAAGAAGATGAACTAGGGCAAATTGTCTCCGGTCACAATTTGAGTGAATAATCACTTTGCATCAAGTTGCATCGCCTTAGACGGCCCTTAAAATAATCCTTATATATATCTAGGGTTGTGAGAAAAGAAACCCTACACAAATAGCTTGGATATGCGTAAAAAACAGATATGGAAATCCAAATTTCGTAATTCTTGATAGATACAGCTTCTGTCGAGAGCTATCGAGAATTAAATATTAAATCTTGATAGATACATCTGTCGAGCTTTAATGAACAACACTTCTTCACTTGTTTCTTGGACAAACTTGCATGGCTTTAATACTAGACTTGAATTCTTGTTCCTTGAAGTATTAAACATATCCTAGATCTACCAAATTACAAGTAAAGTGCATTTTGTCAAATGATTAGCCAATTCTACATGACATATGTTCTAACAAGTTCCACATATGTCCTAACAATCTTCCCCTTTGGTAATCCGTGACAAAACCACAACAAACAAATGAAGTATGAGAGAAGTTATAAATTACTAAACTCATAATCACTTATTGAATACAATAAAATCTAATCCTAACACAAACTCTTAAAAACTTTGCAATAAGAGAGTTCATGGCATGATAGATTTTGACAACCTGTCTTTCTGAAACACTTTAAACAAAACTCATCAATGCATCTTAGTGTGAAACAGAAATAAAAGATTACATACATAATAAGAAACATGTGTATAAAGAAAAAAAAGAAACAACACATAGAGAGATAGGTGAAATGATAACAACATCATTATATATATAAAAGAGATATAAGTACAATGTTTGCTATCACTAAATGGTCACAAGACCAATGTACAAAAAGATAAAGTATCTAAAAAGAAAGAAAAGAAAAGATACATAAATCCTCACTACATCCCTCAAAAAAATAAACACTCCCCCTATTAAAAAGTCCTATGCTAACTCTCCCCTTAAGTACATGACTAATCTCAACCCAAAACTACTCCCCCTTTTTGTCACGAATGACAAATGGCAAGTCATTGAGAAGCGGTCATCTCCTCATCACCGGAAGAGCTAGCATCATCATCATCATCATCATCATCATAGTCCTCGTCCTCTGAAGCCTGTGGGGATGGAGAGGGAGATGGAGACGCGGTGAAGCCACCCAAGTGAGCCTGTCGTCGTGTGATATGACTAACACGGGTGTTCACATGATATAACTCAGTAGTGAGTGTATCAAGGTGAGCATCCATGCACTCAAGCTACACCATGGCGACCTTTAGCATCACACCACCCGCAAAAGAAGAAGAAGGAGCGGAGGTGGATGGAGCGGAATGGGTTGGAGGAGTCATCGTCTCGGTCCATGGCCATTTCGGTCGAAGCTGGGCCTCGCTCCATCGAACAAACGCCGCGCTGATAGTACCCATGATAGTGAAGTGAGAAGACTCGGGATAAGGAGCAGAAAAATGGCGGATGATCCTCGTGATAGCAGAAGGAAAGATAAGCTTATCACAGGTCGTTGTATCCTTATAGACATCTATAAGAGAAAGAATGAGATGAAAGGGAAAGTCTATAGTAAGGTCCTCAGTGAGGGAAAGCAAACACCGAGCACGAGGCTCTGTAATGGAGTTATAGTGAGACAAGGGATGGAGAATAAATGTCATCACCATATTAAGGAACCTTGGACATTTTGCAAAGCCCGAGCATGAAGTGTTTTGACGATCACCCCATGAAGAAGGTGTCTCACATTAAGGAACCTTGGACATTTTGCAAAGCCCGAGCATGAAGTGTTTTGACGATCACCCCATAAAGAAGGTGTCTCACAAAAGAGAAACAAAAGTTCATCTGTGGACACAGTCCTCAGACGTGGACACGAGAGATAATCAGGATGCGATACCCTCGGAATGTGTAGTACCTCGAAAACGATCTTCAGAGTGACTAAGATACGTGTACCTCAAATGCGCATAGCAAACTAAGGTATAGAGGTATAGAAAGTGTGCATGTTGGAGTAGAATTCCTGAATGATCATGGTGGGATAACTCACGGGTATCTCACATAGAGATTCCTATCTTTGACTGTGAATGGCAGTTGGTAGAGTAGTATCGAAAAAATCCGATAGAATCACGCGGCACTCTGAATGAACACCACGTCTGGAGAAGTTCTCCGAGAAGTCCTTTTGGGCCTTCTCATCACGGAACCGAACGTCAAGAGGAGTAGGATTAGAAGAAGATGCCCCGGAACGAAAAGGGTCCAAGACGAAGTGGATTTGCGCTTCGGTACCATGCGCAGACTATTCAAGCGAGAGAGAGAGACAAACAGAAAAACACCATCACAAAGAGTACCAAGAATAGAAATGAAAAGGTACGTATGCATGAACAATGCATGAGCATGTGACGTGCAAAGAAAAATTGCATCATGGGTTCAACCCAATCCAATCATAACAGCACACAAGTTTCAACATATAAACACACATCTATAATGCATGAAACATTGTGAAAATACAAATGTAATGCAATGCATGAGCATATAACATAATATAAGCAAAACCCAACCCAAGAATTTCACAAAATACTTATCAATTTTCAAAAACCCCAAAAAATTTAAGAAAACCCAAAACCTAGGTCTGAATGCTTGAAATGCATGAAGAATGAGGGATAGAGAGATCATACCAAGTGATTTGAGACTTGAATAGGCCAAAAAACACGTGGGTTTGAGGTTTAGAGAGAGAAAAACGTGTTTGGGAGGTGAAGAGACAAGTTTCTGTTGAGAGAGATAGAGAAAAATGAAATCTGAAATTGCGCTGAAGGTATTTAAAGAAAACGCGTCTCGATGGATCGAGGATCTGTCGAGCACTAATTCTCGATAGATATATCTGTCGATGTGCTATCGAGAATCTTTCGACGGCAAAAATACCTCGATGGATCGAGCAGCTATCGGCTAGGCAAAACCTTTCTCAATGGATCAAGAATTTGTTGAGAAGCTATTGAGACAAATTCCAGAAAGTTTCGATGGATCAAAAATGCGTTAAGATTTGTCAAGAAAAGAAGTCCAAAGGTCTCAATAGATAGCTATCTGTCGAGATCTGTCGAGAAGCTGTCGAGCTTGATAAAGCAGGTTTTTCAAAGAGAGGAAAAACACACAAAAATAAATGTAATCAAACAAGTTACCCAACCAAAGATCAAATCAACATGTTAAGCTCTCAAAACATCTCTCCACACAAAAATGCAAAGCATTCATAGATCCAAAACACACACACACACACACTAAAAAAGTCTAACCAATTTTATATTTTTTTTTTAAAAGTCAAGGCAGTTTAGTGAGCGTACAGTAACACATGTATTCCTTGTGATGACCAAATCACATTGTACCTGCACATGTATCAAATGTAGCGAAGAATTTTGCC
This sequence comes from Quercus aquifolioides, assembly GCA_019022515.1. NCBI lineage: Eukaryota > Viridiplantae > Streptophyta > Magnoliopsida > Fagales > Fagaceae > Quercus > Quercus aquifolioides. Next base: position 24,112,824 of record CM032326.1, read on the forward strand.
TGTTGTGTGTGAAAACATCACAAAATTGCATAAGTGTCTCACGTTATGACGATTTGAGATATGAGAAAATCAATTTAACTCACACATAATCATAACTGCTTGATGGGGACTATCACCTTCAAGGTACATCCTATAACTCCCACATCTCCTAGAAACACACTTGCAACCATATTTAAAAGCATTTTGATACTTTTTGCTTTTGGTTTTCTTTGCATATTTTTCTTTTTAAGCATATCATGCCTGGGCATATAAGAGAGAGAAGAAATACCCAATTATATTAAGCTTTAAACATCAAGTTTGCTATGCCGAAGTATATAGATGTTATTCATGATTGGCGGGCTTTAGTGGTGAGATGGTTATTTATGCCTTTCTCTTAGGATTTTTTTAGTTATTCCCTTCAAAAAGAGTGATATGAATGTTAAGTACAAGAGATTACTTAATCGTACTCATCACAAACACGAGCCACAAAGCTCATTTGCTTAGTTGTGCATTGAGATGCTCATCTAAACTACAAAAGATACAAAGTTTAGAAAACTTTGTTTTAATGGCCATCAAAAGTACACAAGTACCAATGTACACATAACACACATTGTTTTTGTATTTTTTTTTAAAATTTTTTTTATACCAAAAAAAAAAAAAAAAAATTGAAAACAAACAAACAAACAACGTGTTAAACAAAGCATAACATAAAACTAGATGCAAATGCATGAGGAAGGAGGAGAAGAGGAAAAGATCACTCCATGGAGATTACACCAATGTTTTGGCGTAGGAATTCAAATCGTTTGCTATCAAGAGGCTTAGTGAACAAATCAGCCTTTTGATCATCAGTGTGAATGAACTCAAGAGTGAGAGTACTATCTTTGACAAGCTCCTGAATGAAGTGATATCGAATCTCTATATGTTTTGTTCAAGAATGTTGAACATGATTCTTAGAGATGTTAATGGCACTGGTATTGTCACAATAGATGATAAGATGTTCTTGATGAATGCCATAATCAAGGAGGAGTTTTTGCATCCACAGAAGTTGGGTGCAACAACTACCGGCAGCGATGTATTTAGCTTCAGTAGTAGATAAAGAGATGGAATTCTGCTTTTTGCTCATCCAGGAGACAAGATTATTATCCACATAAAAGCAACCCCCCAAAGTACTTTTTCTATCACCAGCATTACCAGCTCAGTTTGCATTAGAATACTCAGCTAAGACATCATTGGTGTCCTTGCTATACCACACACTGAAATTGGCAGTGGATTTGACATACTTTATGATTCTTTTCAAAGCAATCATATGAGACTCTTTGGGATTAGCCTGATATCTAGCACACACTCCTATACTATAACCAATGTCAGGTCTATTAGCAGTAAGGTAAATAAGACTACCTATCATGCTTCTATATAGAGAAGAATCAACACTTTTTCCTAACAAATTAACAGTGAGTTTAACATTTAGGTTCATGGGGGTTCTAACAGAGCTAGCAGATTCCAAACCAAACTTTTTCATAAGCTTTTTAGCATATTTAGATTGAGATATGAATATACCTGACTCTTGCTGATGGATCTACAATCCAAGGAAGTGATTCAGCTCTCCAATCATGCTCATCTCGAACTCGGCTTGCATAAGCTCGGAAAACTTATGAGCAAGTTCATCCTTAGTAGACCCAAAAATGATATCATCAATATAGACTTGAGCAATTATCAACTCACCATTTTCCTTTTTGATAAAGAGAGTATGTCAGCTTGTCCTCTTGTGAAACCATGTGAAACCAAATATTGTGTAAGCTGGTCATACAAAGCTCTGGGTGCTTGCTTTAGTCCATAGAGTGCCTTCTTAAGGTACAACACATGATCCGAAAAGTGTGGATCGATGAATCTTTTAGGCTGAGCCACATAGATATCTTCTTTAAGGAACCCGTTCAAGAAAGCAGTCTTTATATCCATTTGGTAAAGCTTGAACTTCAAGTGACATGCCAGGGCTAGGAGAATCCGAATGGATTCCATACGAGCTACAGGAGCAAATGTCTCATCATAGTCTACTCCTTCCATTTGGGAGTATCCTTGAGCCATAAGACGAGCCTTGTTGCAGATCACCTTGCAACAAATAACAAGAATAAGACACAAAGTTAGCAACACATTTATCAACTGTACGATTTCTTAGTGTAAGTTCATTCATATTTCCCACAATAACTTCGAGAGGGTGATTCAACTTGATCCTTGAGGAAGGCCCTTTCTCTTTATGAGATTCAGAATCAGGTGAGGTAGGAATGTCTGCTGAGACTTCTACAACACTTGGAGTACTTGGAGATGTGGGCTCTTGATCAACTATTTCTTAAACAACCTTAGGCTCAGGAGGAAGAATTTCTTAGGTATCTCCTCACTAATTTTCCCAGAACCAGAGTCTGAAACTTCATCAATAACAACATTGATTGTTTCCATCACCTTCTTGGTTCTTTTGTTGTACAGCCGATAAGCTTTGCTAGTGGAGGAGTATCCCAGAAATATTCCTTCATCGCTTCGGGAATCAAATTTTACCACATTCTTTCTATCCTTAAGGATGAAGCAAGTACTTCCAAAGATTCTGAAATACTTCATATTTGGTTTTCTTCCCTTCCACAACTCATAGGGAGTCTTCTTAGTACCGGGTCTGAAGTATACCCTGTTAACCGTATGACATGCGGTGTTCACGGCTTCTCCCCATAAATTTCTAACCACATCCTTGTTGTGCAACATGGCTCTAGCCATCTCCTAAATGACTCTGTTCTTTCTTTCTACTACACAATTTTGCTGAGGAGTAGTAGGAGCAGAGAATTCTTGAGATAAACCTGATCTAGTGCAAAAGGATTCCATGTAAGAGTTCTTGAATTCTTTACCATGATCACTTCGAATTCGATCAATCTTCAAGTTCTTCTCATTTTGCAATCTTGTACATAAGGCTTCAATGTGCTCAGGAGCGTCTAACTTGGATCTTAGAAGAATGACCCAAGTATACCTGGTGAAATCATCTACCACAACCATGATGTATCTCTTTCCTCCAAGAGACTCAGTTCTAGTTGGACCCATGAGATCTAGGTGTAGTAGCTCCAAAGGCCTAGATGTAGATGATGTCTGAGTGCCCGGACGTTTTACTTTTGCCTGTTTCCCAAACTGACACGGTCCACACACAACATTATTCACTCTACTGAGCTTTGGTATCCCCAAAACTGATTCATGCTTAGATACAATTGAAAGATGTTTGTAGGTAGCATGTCCCATCCTTTGGTGCCATAGGTCTTCATTTGGAAACCGAATGCTATTGCACACAATATCAACATCAAGTACCAATCCATAGTAGTTATCTAGAGTGCGAACCCCGCTTATGAGTTTCTTCCCAGACTCATTCAACACAAGGCATTTCCCTTTTGAGAACAACATCATAAATTCTTGATCACATATCTGACTTATACTCAACAAATTCACCCTCAGACCTTCTACATATAGCACATCTGAGATGTCTAGCAGTCCAGGTAGAGAGATGGTTCCCTTTTATCTATGATTTACTCCCATCACTAAAGGTGACATTTCCACCTTTCTTGGACTCGAAAACCTTAAAGAGAGAGTGGTCTCCAGTCATGTGTCGCGAGCATCCACTGTCAAGGTACCACAAACATGGGTCCATTACCTTGAATGCAGACTTCATCATAGAGCATACCTCATGCTTACATGACAAGTCAGTAGGAATTGTGTTTTCTCTCATTTGCTATTTATGAACAAAGCCTTTAACTTTCACCCTTCTCAGACGAACTCTTCTGCACATTATCATTTTGAGACAGTCTAGTTTCTTCTTTGTTATATTAAGACCTTTTTCAATGATCCTCAATATGGCTTTCAAATAACTTTTAGACTTGTAATTTCTGAAACACTCAATCAAATAGAGATTAGAAAAGCAAGATGTATTTGAAATAAAAGGTCTTTCATGCCGTTTGCAACCATGACAACAGGGGTCAATGGATCACACAACAAAGATTAACCCTAATCAGAGTGTGCCCGCTCTGATACCATTTGTCGGACTGTGAGTTGTGCCATTCCACCTTAAAACCAATTGGTGATGAGGAAAACACACTCAAATCTTTTATGACATTCGACATCACACCACACGGGCCTATTTTTAGAGTGGTTGTAGGGAGTCAAATTGTGCTCCCCCCAACAATCCCTCCCTCACATTGACACTCCCGTGACTCGAACCCATGACCATAGCTTTGATACCACTTGATAAACCAAGAATGTATTGGCCCATTTGGTAACTTAATCAATTAATTTAGCCAAGTGAAATTAATTAGATTTAATTACATGCAATGAGCGTGGTGGCACAAACAAATCACCAAATAACAAAATACAGCGGAAAATAAATTTGACACGGGTGATTTATTTACGAATGGGGAAAACCACCAAGGCAAAACCCCACAGGGTGAATTTAAGGTCACCACTCCCGAGAATCTACTGTTATCAAAATAAGCGGTTACAAGTAAAAAGAATCTCAGTACCTAATACCAACCTACAGTTGAACCCTTACCCCAATACACAATTGGACTTGCAATGTAGTGACAATCTGTCCTTTCAATGCACGGCTCCAAATACGTGACTAACCAATCGATGCACGGATCCCAGTACATGACTAACACACCAACTTGAGAAAGATGTTGACTGTAAAGTTTTTTAGTTCATCCAGACGATTAAGATCAAGAAGCTCCTTGGTTACAATACCCTTGGCGCACAAACGCAGTAGCTTCTACAAAGAAGATGAACTAGGGCAAATTGTCTTCGGTCACAATTTGAGTGAATAATCACTTTGCATCAAGTTGCATCGCCTTAGACGGCCCTTAAAATAAGCCTTATATATGTCTAGAGTTGTGAGAAAAGAAACCCTACACAAATAGCTTGGATATACGTGAAAAACAGATCTGAAAATCTGAATTTCGTAATTCTCGATAGATACAGCTTTTATCGAGAGCTATCGAGAATTAAACATTAAATCTCGATAGATACATCTGTCGAGCTATCTGTCGAGATTTAATGAACAACACTTCTTCACTTCTTGGACAGACTTACATGGCTTCAATACTAGACTTGAACTCTTGTTACTTGAAGTATTAAACATATCCCAGATCTACCCAATTACAAGTAAAGTGCGTTTTGTCAAATGATTAGCCAATGCAACATGACATATGTTCTAACAAGTTTCACATATGTCCTAACACTTAACACAAAATACTTTTTATCCACCCAAAATTATAATGAAAAAATGGTAAATTCTTCTCTTTAATTTTAGATATCTAATCTCCAACAACCAAACATTAAAACCATGACCACTTAAAATAATTTTTAGGCATCAAAGTTGCTCACTCTAAACTTGAGATTTATTTGTCTCAACTCAAGTATGAATTAGAAATTTTGCATGATGTAGATGTTCTTGGCGAGCCTAATGACTTTCACAATCAAGTTACTTCTTCCGATGATGGTGATTTTCTTGAGTGATCTTAGTCAATACTGTCGTCCGATAACGTCTCATATATCTCACCATCACTAGACGCCTAGACCTATTATTGGCTATTCAATTTAGATTTATAATCAATTTACGTCTCAACTTTGCAAGGCTCATCGTAATGCAGCAATGCTACTCATCGAATCGTAGCGTATATGAAGTCTGCTCCAAACAAAGGTATTAATTCTCGTCTTTTGTGTCAATCAATCATACATCCTATGGCCTATTGTGGTTTTGATTGGTGTACTTGCCCAACTACTCCTTCATCTGTCACCGAAAATTAAATTCCTCTTGGAAGACAAAGAAGCAAACTATTACTATCTCTTGCTCCTCTACTTAAGCTAATTATTGTGGCATTGGCCTCCACCACATGTGAACTCATTTTTGCTTCAATGGCTTCTCAGGGACCTAGGCATCATCCAAAATGGCCTCATGTGACAACAAAGCAGCACTCCACGTTACTATTAATCACATCTTTCTAAGAGTGCTACAAACAGATCAAGTTAGGTTGCAACCCCCATTCGTAAAAAGATTTATGACTGACTAATCCAAACTTTCATGTTGCTTCTATTGATCATATTGCTAACATCATCACTAAGCCTCCGGGTAAATATCAATTTCATCATCTTAGTGGCAAGTTGGGCATCTATGACATTTGCGCTCCAATTTGAGGGAGAGTATTGGGTGATCCAAAGAGGATTCAGATCTCATCAACCAATATATCAAATATTTCCTAATTAATTTTTTTGACTTTTAAAATCAAACCTTTTGATTTGTAGTACCTTTTTTTGATTCCATGATTTGATGTACTTAAAATCATTAAAATCTCTCATTGATTTGAGGAAATCAAATATCTAAAATCTCTCCCATTAAATCTCTTGATTATTGTATCAAATCTCTAAAATCTTTTTTTTTTCATCCTTATTGTCCTATATTACAAAGAGACCTAAAACTGTGTATTTGTATTTTTTTTTTAAATGGTGAAGTGAATAAGAGAAAAGGAGCCTGTGAGTGCTCTTTTCCGTTTATGTGGGTGTATATTGTGCTAAACCACTAAAATGTTGAGTTCTATCTTCTCACCATATTTTACAACCTCTTAGCCAAAGAAAGGAAGATCAACTTTCCCAAAAAAAAGAAAAAATGTAGAAGAAGATCAACCATTCTAAAAGCTCTCAAAATCCGACAGAAATTCAAGAGAAATTAATGAGTGAATTTCCTTGCTCCTCATCCTACAGCAATGTTATCAAATACATTGAAAGTGGATTTAAAATCTGTCGGTCCCATAAAAGACCTTTAACCGTGGGACATCAACAAAATAACTAACTTGATCGATCATTGATCACCATATATATTTTTGTTCAACTCGACAAGGGTTGGTCCATATATGTTATGGGCTATACTGATCCATGGCTTCATGCACTTGCGAACTTTGCATGGTAAGCTGTCAGCCACGCTTGAGTAAAAGTTGAATCGGTACAACTAATGTTGAAAAATCAAAACCCTAGAGAGTTGTCAACTTAATTATCATCAGTACTAATGTTGGTGTACATATCCGTATTAAATGATTTGAAAAGTAACTGTCAAGGCATTGGCATGAGGACAAAATCAATGAATGTGCATTAACAAGGGCAGGGCCGGCTCAATGAATTCGGGGGCCCTAGGCGAAAGCTTTAAACGGGGCCTTTTATTATATTTAATTATAAATTCATATATTTTTTTCAATTAAAATTTATTTTTCTTACTTTTTGAGAGGCAAAATTACTAATTAAATTTTTGCATTCAAGTTCCGCTAACATTTCTTTTTCAATTGATAATATAGCTAATCCACTTAATCTTTCTTGTGACATAGTTGATCTTAAATAGGATTTTATTAATTTTAATTTTGAAAAACTTCTTTCTGCGGAAGCAACTGTAACAGGTATAGTTATCTGATTTCTTAAAAAAAAAAAAAAAAACAAAACAAAAAACAAAAAACGTGTAAGACTAGACTATTCAGACTATTCAAAGCCCAAAAGGTGTAAGACTTCCCATCAAAAAAAAAAGAAAAAAAGAAAGGAAAATGGTGTAAAACTATTCAGCCTAAACGTGTCTCTTCTCTTTATCACTAATCACTTTATGGGTCAATTGAGTATTGACCATTCAGACCATTCATTTATTGAAAGAATCAAAAGGCTTCTTCTAGAGAAATCTAAAGGAACCAAACCAAAGTTCAGCTTCAGCCTTCAGCCAAAAAGCTCTGCTCTGCAGCCTTTGCTCACGCCTCTTCAGCCTTCAGCCAAAAAGCTCTGCTCTGCAGCCTTCAGCTGGCCGTTTGTAAATTTTTTTTTTTTCTCAGATGGAAAAATAATATTATATACTATATTATTATTATTTGGGGGCCCTCTAAGAAGTGGGGGCCTTAGGCAGTGGCCCAGCTCGCCTATAGCTTCAGCCGGCCCTGAACAAGGGTTGTCCATTGATGGACATATACATATCAGGATTTGGATGAGTTTCTTAAGATCAAGGTTACTTGCTGTCTTCATTATCACTACGTACCCTGGTTTGAAAGCCATGGTCATTCATAATTGGCTTACATCTTGACCCTCCACGTGAATACAAGTTCTAGTGTCAGTACTCAGTAGTGTGTGTACTATGTACTTCTCCTCCTTCCGAGTTTGATGGCTCAATGAAGAGCAGGACAGCTAGCCTATGCTCTCAGTCTTTCATGGATGTCCTTGCTGAGAATTTAGTTATCCCTGTCCAGATAGCTTTGGTCAGCAAAATGGTTCAAAAATGGAGCCTGATAGGGATTCCAAATATGAACAGATTTATATGGCAGTCATCTAAAGAGTTTAAGCCCTAAAAAAAATTCACCACATAATTTAAATTTCCTTTGTGATTTGATTTCCGGATTGGTTTAACCAGTCCTCTAATTTAATTTGTTTCGCTTCTTTTCTGCCACACAAATATAGGAATTCCTTATCCTCCCTTGAAAGCACACTATACTATGACTATCTATATAAAGCAGGAAAGTGTCATATGTAAATGTTTTCATGCCCCTAAAGTTGTTTTGGTCTCGTATAATTTAGTTTGAAAAACTAATTTAATTTAGATGAAAGTATTTTAAAATGACACTGAACTTTGGGTTTTCTGTGAAAAATCATTGCATTCTTGTAAGTGTTGTCCAAACACTTGAGAAGTCACTTTCTCAACTGACATTATTATTTTTCTAATCCCCACAAGCCTCAAGTAAGTACCTGGTGTCCTAGAAAAAAGGGAGGAAAAGAACATAAATAAAAGACAAAAAAAGAAGTAAGAAGTCATAATTGTATTTTTGCATTCATGCAACACATGATAATAAATATATAATAATATATATTGAGTGATACTAAAAATATTATAAATTTTGATACATAAATCTTACAAACTGATATGTCACTGATTACAAAAAAATAAGTAGATAATGAGAGGGAGGAAAATGTGAGGTTCAAACTACAGATATATGGAACCACAAATAATACCATTACCACTAAACTATCATTTGAAAGGAGAAAAAGTGATTTAAACATTTATTTTTTATATGGTTGAAATCTATCAAATATAATTATTGTCACTTCAATTTGTAAATATTTTATTATAAAATTTATAGTATCTTTAATATTTTACATATGTGTTAACATTTTATAATAAAATTTATAGTATCTTTTATATTTTTCATGTGTTAAGCACGCACAAGGATCCATATATGGTGCAAGCTCATAGCAAAAAAGAGCTATTTATTACATGAAGAACCTATAGATTTCTTTCTCCATTTGTACATAAATATCCTATTCAATAATTCCACCACCACTTCCAAGACTGCAAATTCAAAAAATATACACACATTTACAGGAATTAAGTTTTACAGAGTCTGTGTACGAAATAGCTAACTTGCATATTCATGAAAATCATCAATCAACCTAGCTATTTCAAAAAGTATCATTACAATATACAATCCCCAACATCAATTATGAATTCAACCACTAAACTTTGTATTATTTTCTGCAAGTATACCCCCACAATAACTTTCTTCTTTCTCTAGAATAAGAATGCTTCTCCTTTTTCACTAGGATCAATGCACTAGTAGAGAGAGTAGAAAGTGAAACTGAAAAATTACTAATTTCTCCATTTCCTTTTCTTGGCCTGTTAAGTCATTTAACTAGTTATAGTTACCTGCAGTATCAAGATAACACTTGGAAATGATTTGGAGAGCTAAAATAAGAGAATTTGAAAGTGGGCAATTATATCCAAATTTATCAGGCCACAAAATCTGGTAACAATTGGGCAGCAAACCTCTTTCTGTTTTGAATGTCAATGTTGTCATAGCCGGTGTTAGAATGAGAAGGCTGTGGGGTACTGATGCCACAAAAGTCAGTTTCACCAGTCCCCATTTCCAGTCTCCTTCCCATATGAATATTCTGGTGCGTGAGGTAGCTTTGCTGAGTTCCTGATAGAGATAGGTTCTCACAATGAGGAAGGCCAAGAGTGAGCGAAACAGCATTTCCAGGAAATCTTTGTGCCAATTGCTCAGGATTAAACCTTTCAATGTCTCCTATTGGATATGCACCATACCCACCACCATGAGTGCCACTAATTAATGAGTAATCATCCTTGGCTTGCCTTTGATCACTTCCAAAACTTGTACTAATTTCTCTACTTGTTTCTTCAGGTTTCATTTCCATGTCCATTGAGAGGAGATTATTTGGAGAATATTTCTGAAATTCAGAAGTAATCCTTGGCTTCTTTGGACTTCTTTGCATGTCAGATAGTCCTACTAGGTGGAAGCCTGATGAATTATGACCTTGAATGGATCCTCCCATGGAGGATTTTGACATTGAAGAAGAATTTGAGATTTCATTAGGATCAGAAGCCATTTGGTTGGTGAAGTTTTCTGCTTTTGATTGGAGGGCTTTCATTTGATCAAGTCTAGTGGCAGCAGTACTGTCTGCGGGAGCAATTGCTGTTGACCCCTCCTTGTTGGATTCTCTTTTGTTTATATTGTCCTCAGAATCATTTCTCTCATGTTCCTTGATTTCTTCTATGTACATTTCTTCCACCATAGGCTTCCAGAGCCTAACCCGGGCATTTATGAACCAGTTAGACACCTGCAATATTAGACAACTAATATAATTTAGTCCCTTACTTTAATTAGTTTGGTTTTCCTTAACTTGGAGTTTGAGGAGGTGAGGAAAAAAAACACAGAAGAAACAACACATGAATAATTCAAAATATTTCTTTATAATCCATTATATCTATATTACCTGGCTGCGAGTTAGCCCAGTTTGCTTTGCAAGCACAACTTTATCTGAATCCTTGGGATACCTGCAAACGCATGTAGAAATTAAATATTGCAATAAAGCCAAACATCATAATATAAACTTTTTGTTAATGAAAATGTTAAAAGTATATTGATTTTAAGTTTACAAATTAATGTGACAATATATATGATATAAAATTTTGAACATACGGGTGTAGAAAGTGGTCGAAAAGCCAAGCACGTAGAACAGAAACTGCTCGTTCAGGCAATCCTCTTTGGGGTCTCCAAGCATTATGTTGCAACATTCCTAACTGTTGTAAAGCCCGCTGTTGACGTAGCTGCTGATCCACATACTTCAATCTAGAACCACCCTCAGTCTTTACTCCTAAGCAATCCTGATCCTCACCCAAGCTCTTGCTTGTGGCTCTTATTTGTGAGGAAATTGTATCTTTGAGACATCGGAATTGCTTTGAGATCGTTTGCAAAGCAAGGGCTGTGTATGATCTTGCTGAACCTAAACCTGCTGCCTGCTCAAATGATGAAACCACAATATGCATTTGGTGGTGGTACTGTCTGTATCTCTGCTCCACCTTCGAAAGTTCAAAACAAAGAAAGCGTTAAAAATTATGACACTTCAAAGTTCAAAGTTTGTCTTACTTTTTGATCAGTTTGGATACTATATGTGTGATACTATCAGTCCCCTTATCTTTTTCCCTTGCCAAATTTATTTTATTCGAATTAATAAATACAAAGTCAGCAGGATAATCCTGAACGAGCTTGAAACTGACCTGAATGGGCCCAAAACCCACCAATGATTCACATTCTCTTTTATATTTTAATCAAGGAATAATAAAAATATAAAATATAGCAAAAGATAAGGCATAGATTTGCCTAGTTCTTACAAATAGTGTTGCAGAGTGAAATTACAAATTTATATTTTCCTGAATCTTAAATGACAGGTTTACATAGATTACATGTTTTCACAGATTACCAGAGTTCCAGTCCAGACTCAATTAAAAATAAAACCAAAATAAAACTACAAAGTGTTTGCAATTTTAAATATCAAACACAGTTGGATTGACAAAATCTGGATACACATACCTCTATTAAAAAACAAGAAAAAAAAAAAAAAGTATACCTCATCAAGCATGGTAACAAGCTTTGTCTTCTTCATCTGAATCTCCTGTCTTTGCGCGGTGGTGAGCTCAGCTCCTTGCTTAGCTCCGCTACTCTCACCCAGATCATCTCCAATCACGGCCGTTGATTCTTTATTCATCTTCATCTTATCTTTGTTCCCCTCCATGGAGTCCACTCTGATTTCGTTTCCAACATTCACAACATCATCAAGAAGCTCCTGTGCAGCCTTCAAGTACTTAGACCCCAAAATAACACTCTGCACACCCGAAATCCCATTCGACATGGCCGACACTGAGGACGGAGAATTCCCGGACACCCTCAAATCTTCACCACTCGTCGGAACATCATGCTCGCCGCCGCCGCCGCCGCCGCCGCCAGCTGAAAGCACTGACCTATTATTATAAAAAGCAGTCTGCTGAGACGACAGGCTGAGCGACAAACCCTGCTGCTGCTGCTGATTCAGACTCGGCCCCAGGCCTCGAAAACCCATCTCCGGGCCACTACCGGAGCTGCTGGCCACCGTCACTGAAGCCGCTTGATCCATCAATGGACCCCACAAGTTGTAGTGAACACGAGGGGCCGAGATGCCATGAAGGGCAGAAATTTCTTGCTGCCCAAGCAAGGATTGACGGCTGGGATCGTTGGAATTGTTTGGGGCTAGCGGGATTCCAACCAGGTGTTGGTTCTGGGGCTGCGCGTGAGATAGGGTGGATGGGTTGAGCGCGTTGGTAATGGAAGCAGCAGGGTTGAGGAAGAGAATGTTGGGCGCAGAGTGTTGATTTTGGGTGTCAGAGTAGGGTACGTAGTTGGGGTTGGGGTTGGGGTTTGGGTTCATGAGGTAAAGTGTGTGCAGCCCGTCAGAGCCAGTGTTGGCTTGGATTTCTGAGTGAAAGTACGTCGCCATGGATTTGATTTCTGACAAAAATAAAGCTGCGCAGGGATAGATTATTTTCACAGTAACTGTACGGACACGCCAATAAAGCTGCGCAGAGAATCTTCCTTTCTCTTCTTGTACATGTGAGTTGTACGGACGCTATGGCTGACGGCAGGACGTACGGATCCTGGTGAAAAAGCAAGAGAGAAAAAGCTGATGATCAATCCCTGAATTACTCTATAGATCGCAAACATTTTTTATACAAAAAACCCATCAAGGAAAAAAGTGTTTTTGAAACAATGATTTTTTTGGAAAAAAATAAGCAAATCTTTCAAAGACTGTGCAAAGAAAGATCCGAAAGAAGGAAGAAGAAGAATGATGTAGATGTAATATATGTAACTAGATAGATATATGTTGTTTTGATATATAGGGAATAGGGAATAGAAAGAGAAAGAAACATTAGTTTAAGGAATTAGATGATGATGATTTAGACTGACACAAAACCCATCAAAGATCATAACGAAAAGAAAGAAATAAAATATTGTAGAAAAAGCAAAGGAAAGAAAAGAAAACCCATCAAGATGCTTGAAGACTAGTAGTACAAGGCGCAGAGTACCAACCAATTATGGCTAAAATACACACGAGGGAGAGGATACATCTGAGCACATGTCAGTCTGTCTCTCTGACTGTCTATCATGGGTTTGGGAGCAATATTCTCTTTAGGCTTTGAGAGTTTGCTACTTTGCTAGCTCGTCATAGTACTAAAACAAAACTCTGCAATTCTCTTACAAATGAAAATGATATAACAAATAAAAGACAGACAGAGTTTTTAAGTGTCTCACAGAAAATTCTATGAATCTTAAAAAAAAAAGGAAAAAGAAAAAAGAAAAAAAGACAGCTGAAGATATTAATAGCTTTTTTCTTTTCCTTGTTTACCCTTCTATTTCTTTTATCTCTCACTGTTTTGTGATAGGTGCCTGATCAGATGGATTAGAGAAAAAAGAAATAGAAAACTTGAGGGATCCCTTTCAAATCATTTGATGCAAGCACGTTTGATGTAAAACTATAAAATTTATAAAAAAAGAAGAAGCAAGAGAGAGAGAGAGAGAGAGAGAGAGAGATGTAAAAACTTTATTAAAAAAAAAAAAAAAGAGTAAGGGGAAAGTGGGTCAACAGGACATTACAAACAGAGAAACGAGGAAACGTCGACTTCCACCAAGGCATAATAATAGAGTAAGAACGAGTGATCAGGTCTTGGTGAAGTCTCTTGGCCTTTGCTTTCTTTATAATATCTGTTTGTCTTTCATTAACATTTTCTTTCCAATTTATTTTCTTTCTTTTCTATTTTCTTTTTATTTTTTGTGGTTGGCTGCAAGAGTTGGAAGATAGAAGTGATACACCTCAACCAACCATCAACACACAAGTTTGTTAGATGAATATGATAGCACTCTTTTGGAAAATAAATACTTGTACTTTCTCTCTCTTTCCTCGAGCCATGCCTTTTCTCATAAGAAAGACCAAACTATACCATTAAACTACACCTAGATCTGCCTAGACTATACCATAGAAATTCAAAATTCTTGACACTTTATTTTTCTCTTTGATATACTGTTAATAGGGTACATGAGCTATAAATTATGATACTGTCTATCTTTAAAAAAATTGTAAAATGCTTAAGTCAATACAAATTTTACTATAACATGTTTACAAATTAATGTGACATTGAATGTAAGTGATGGACTTCAACAGTATAATAAATTAATGTTAGAATTTATGTATAGTGTAGAATTTATGTTAACAAACACCATAAAGTGTTTTTTAAGAAGGGTCATGCTAATGAGTGGGGGCACTCATTAATAATTCATTTTAAGAAAGTTTTGATACCACTTTTATGGGAAATGAAAAAAGCTGTCAAAATATTAATTACTTTTTTCTCATTTCCCATAAAAACTTTCTTTAAATGGATTATTAAACAATGCCCTAAGGGCACTCGTTAAAATTTCCCTTTTAAGAATGAGTTATTGTGGGGTTTAACTAATAAAAAATTAACATTAATTAATAAGAGGTGCTGAAAATATGGTTGAAATAATAAATGAAACTCAAAAAGTTGGATCCACTAATTCCACACCCTATAAAACTAGTAAAAAATTTGACTAAAAAAAAACTAACATAAATTATTTCATTAACAGCATCTCACAGTGCCCGCTAACACTATCCAATTAGAAGTATCGCTCAATTTTCTTTTTGTTAATTATACCGTAAATCAATGGAAGTGGTGCACGTAGGCATATGAAGGGTGTTATACTTTTGAACTACAAGTTCCCGCTACCCGAAAAAAAAAAAAAAAAAAAAAAGAAAGAAAGAAAAGAAAGAGCTAAATCAACTTTTGAACGGTCACTCACTTATGGATTTTCCCTTTGTGCAGAGAAAGGTGAAGTCGAGGTGTTGACTAAACTATCATTAACTTATGGACTTGTCCTATGGTGCGTAGACGGCTCGACTCCCTGTCCCTCTAATATGAGGTCACCTCTATTTTGAAATGTCAGATGTATGAAAATGAAGTTTGCTTTATAAGTACACATCTGTGACAGTATTTTGGAAATAAACATTGTCTTCTACACATTTATATGTTTGATCACAAAATTTTATGTAATGGATTTTTGCTAGGTGATTGGATATGTGTCCTAAATTCATATAAGATTTATATAGGGCTAAGAGCTTATGAGAAAGAAAATTCATCATTATGCATTGGGAGATTCTGAGGTGACTTGATCAGTAAATATTTATATCCATGAGTAAGAAAAACTAAAAAAATAAAATAATAATAATAATAATAATATATTTTTACATGAGAAATTTCTAATATATTTCTATATAATTTATTAAATTATAAACTCAATAAAAGGTCCAAATTAGATTCTAATTTCATTGTAAATTTTGTAGGTTTCATTGAAATTAGATTTTACATATCTTATTTTCTGCCAAGTATTGCTCTAATTTATAAATTTACTTATAAGTTATATCCTATTTAAAACAGTTTCAAACCTATTTAAAATTAATACAATTCTATTTATAAAAAAAAAAAAACATATTATTAATTCAACTACAAATTTCAGTTTTCAATACTTGTTTGAAAAATGTAAATGTTAAATAAATTTATTGCATTGTAGATTGTAGAAAGAAAAAATTATTGTAAGATATAAAAACAAAGTATATCAGTAGGTCGATCAAAAAAAAAAATATCCTTCTTTTTGTTATGAAATCGGAAAAAGAAAAGAATATAAGTAATTTTAAACTTAGATATGAACGTTTGATATGTACTTAGTTATGTTTTTTCTTAAATACACTTGTGCATATGTAGAAGTTATAAATTAATTGTTGCTCAAAAGAGAACACATTTTTAATAAATTGTTGCAAAACTTTTACCTAAACAATAAGAAAGACAGATCTTCTTTCATTCCGGTGTGATGTAACCTTTCAGCACCAACAACGAGAGCCCATACAAAGACTTACATAAAAAACACCAACTGAACCAGCAAGTAGAAGCATAGTGACAGATTTAGACCGCTGGGAAAAACTGTGATTTAACCAGTTTTAAGGCTAAGTAATTAATTAGGTCAATTATGCAAGCTTTATATTAAACAAATAATTAAGTATATCATGCATTGCGAAAAATTAAATAACACAAGATATGATGACCAGTGAAACTAATGAAACCAAATCAGTTTCACAGGAAAAACTAGGGGGGGACCAATTCCAAGATGAACAATCCACTATCAGATGAAGATTTGTAGTCAGAATATCAATTCATAGTAAATCTAACTAAAGTTAACAAACTTAATTCTGAATCTCACAGACTTCTCTGATATAGATCTATTCCAAATGTGAACCTCCAATCCACACACTTCAAAATCCCATTGAAGCTTTGAATCAACGTAAACCTCCAGTCTACGACTTAAAGACCACTCTTAAAGATTTAGATCTCTAGCACCTTTGATAGCTAGTATGAGGCAACAACTTCTACAACACCGGATCTTGAGTTTCTTCAAAGAATACCACTGGTGGTCGATATGAGAGAGCTTTGGGTACAAAGTCCCAGATCTAAAAAAGGAAGCACAAGAGGTACTCTTCTCTCTCTCAAAAAGATCACTGATTTGGGTTTGAAACAAACGAGTTATGGGCTTTTCACATTTGCTGATTTTTGCTGATCTGCGACCTTCATTCAATCGAACTTCAATTTCGATTTGTCAAACTTGATGAAATTTATGTTCTTGTATTAGCAGCTTTCCTGTTCTTGCACACTGAATACCAATATCTTGAGCATTGTCTAATCAATTATATAGACTCTATAAGTTATATCTAGACAAGTTTGTATTCACGAATTTGCCAATAAAACTATATAAGTATAGAACCTAGTACGTAGACACCCAAGGATGGCCGGTAATGTTGAAGGTTGAAGGAATCAAGATCAAGGGCAGAAAATAGTGCGGCATTGGGAATCAAGTTATGGTTACCTAGGTTTTGATAAATTTCCCTCATCCATTTAAGAAAAGAAAAGGTCTTAGGAAAACATTGTAGCAAGATATCAAATTCTTCATGTCTAATGATCTATTCAAAATTTTATCTTAATTCGATTGATTCTTGTGAGAGGAGATTTGTCATCTCTAAATTTAAATATTTAACAGAATATTTATAATTACTTGGGGGTGATTATAACACTTCTCTAAAACAGTTTCCTAGCTCACTCTACAATCTTACTGTTTTTTTCACTCATTCTAGTCAGTCTTATTTGCATTTCCGCCTGAATTTACTAGACAATTTTCTCCAACTTATTTCAACGGGAAAATCGACTTCAGGATATGAACCCTCTATATGTCAGGTGGCTAGGTAGCTCAACCAAGGATTACGGAATTATGTATGGAGTATGGGGGGCCATGGCACCTTAGCCCCAAATTTTTAAAAATAATTTCTCTGTTTTCTTTTTGGTGAAAATTCAAATCTTTAATAGTTTAGCCTCCAAAAAAAGAAAAAAAAAAAAAAGAATTAGCCCCTTAAAATGTATTTTATTTATTTATGGAACTTAAAAAAAAAGTTACAAAATTATATATCTCTTAAAAAAATATGAGATTACAAATAGATTATGTAAACAATATAAAAATCCCACTCAAATTCAATATTTTTTGTGAAAATAATATATGACTATTCTTTAGTATTTCTACTACAAGTATATTTAAGGCATTTGGCCAAAAAAAAATTCATTCACAAATCTGAAATAAAATACCTATTTGGTATAAGTAATTAAATATTGTCTAAATAGTTTTTAGTTTTGCCAACCTAGTTCCAATAATGCACTTTTTGGACTATGTATCAATATACATAGTTTTATATTTTCATTATTTTCTTGAGTATTCAAGTTTTTTTTTTTTCCTTATTTTTCTAGTAATTAATTTTTGATCTTTGGAATAAAAAAGACTGCAAACTACAAAGTTACAAGAGATGTCAATTGTAACGAAAATTGAGTTTTTTTGAAAAATTGGTTAGAATTATAGTTTCCTAAGCATCCAGTGTATTCCACAAATTTGTTGATATTGTGAGTGATAAATGGTTTCTTTTTTTAAAATAAAAATTCAAATGTTTAAAAGTTTCACTCAAGCAAAATTTATCTCAAAAAACGTGATTAAAACTAAAAATATATTAAAAATACAACATAAGTTCTCAATTTAAATTCAAATTTTTATATATAAAACTTATAGATCTTTCAACTACTTAATAACTAATGACTTATTCAAGTTTATATGAAAGAAATCAGTATATAAATAAAATTTTTGATGTTAAAAAATAAAATAAAATGAACAAAGTTTACGATATTAAAAAATATTAAAAAAAAATTGAGTTATGAATTTTTCTTTAATTTTAGTTTAGTTCCCTCGCAAAATATAAAAAATTTCACTCACCTTATGAGAAAGTACAGAGAGCCAAGAAGGAAGAAGAAATAGAAGATCGAGCTAGAGAGAGTTTTGGATGTGAAGGAGAAATTGTATATATTGATTGAATTGAATCTGTACATTGTTCTGTGTCTTAAATACAGAAACCAGAGTAAAACAGAAATCCCAAATTCTGTGGAAACAGTTACAGCACGTGTATTTGTTAGTTGAGACACGTGTGAACAATTCTCACTTAAATACATCACTAAACTACAAGCGTTTACACTATACAACTACAACTACAAAGTTGAGTTGTCGTTCATCTCATTCTTTATCATTGCACTTCTTTCTTCTTCTGTCTTATTCCTTTTCTTGCTTTCTGATCCGAATCACAGTTTTGATACACTCCCTCAAGATGACAACTAGGACTGTGAATATTCACAATGTTCATCTTGGCAAGTAGAACCTTCAATTGTTGACCACTGAGTGCTTTTGTAAGCAAATCAGCTAGCTGTGAGTGAGTAGGAGTGAAAAACAATCTTATGACTTTATCTTCAACCTTATCTCTGACCAAGTGACAATCTATCTCTATATGTTTGGTCCTCTCATGAAACACGGGATTCTCCCCAATATATATAGCTGCTTGGTTATCACAAAACAGCATTGCAGGCTTTGGATGACACACTTCTAAATCCTTCAACAGAGCTAATTCCAAGTCATCTCACACACGGTCACTGCCATGGCTCGAGATTATGCTTCTGCAGATGATCTAGATACAATGGATTGCTTTTTAGACTTCCATGAAATCAGAGAGTTACCCAAAAAGACACAATAGCCAGTGGTTGATCGTCTAGTGTCAACACAAGATGCCCAATCTGCATCTGTGAATGCCTTCAAATGCAAATCTGAATTGGATGATAACAAAATACCTTGTCCAGGACTTCCTTTGATATACTGCAACACCTTATAGGCTTCATCTAAGTGAGGTTTTCTTGGTTTTGAAAGAAATTGGCTCAGCTTATTTACTGGATATGTGATGTCTGGTCTGGTAATGGTTAAATATATCAACCTGCCAACCAACCTTCTGTAAATGCCAGGATCAGGTAACAACTCCCCATGATATTTGCTCAACTTTAAGTTTTGCTCCATAGGAACTTTGCTAGGCTTGCAGCCTGTCATGCCTGCATCTTTGAGCACTTCCAAGGCATATTTCCTTTGACATAAGGAAATGCCTTTATCTGATCTTGCAACTTCGAGGCCAAGAAAGAATTTTAAATGTCCAAGATCCTTTAGTTTGAACTCTTGATCCAGGAACACCTTAAGTTCTTCAACAGCTTGGATGTCATTGCTGGCTATAAGAATGTCGTCCACATATACTAAAAGTGCTGTGAATGACTAATTACACTTCTTGGTAAAGAGGGAATAATCTGACTTTGACTGTTTGAATCCACATTTGAGAATGGTGGATGAAAATTTTGAGTACCACTGCCTTGATGCCTGCCTAAGGCCATACAAGGACTTGTTAAGCTTGCACACTATGTTCTCCCCCTTGCTGTAGAATCCTGGAGGCAGCTGCATGTAAATCTCCTCATGAAGCTCTCCATGAAGGAAAGCATTGTTAACATCAAGCTGAGTTAGGTGCCAGCCCCTCACAGCAGAAATGGCAAGCAAGGTTTTAACAGTGGTCATTTTAGCAACTGTAGAAAAAGTCTCAGTGAAGTCCAAACCCTCCTGCTGTGTAAACCCTTTAGCTACAAGACGGGCCTTATATCTTTCCATTGTGCCATCAACTTTATACTTCACTCTATAGACCCACTTGCATCCAATGGCACTTTTATGAGAAGGCAAAGGAGTAAGAGACCAAGTTTGGTTGGATTCTAATGCAGCAATCTCAGCAGCCATTGCAGATTGCCATTTGGGATCTTGGACAGCCTCATGATAGGAGTTTGGTTCAGAAACAACAGTGATAAGAGAGAAAAAATGGGCATAGGATGGAGATAAAGTAGAAGAACCAAGAAAATGTGATAAGGGGTATTTTGTACCTGAGTTGTGAGGAGCTGAACCAGACTTGATGGCATGATTGGAATGGTTAAACTGATCAGTAATAACATTGCTGCATTTATGGTCTTGCAAATAGGAAGGAGGTTTACACACTCTAGTGGATTTCCTCAAAGATGGATTTGAAGGAATAACAGTAGGGTCAGTGATGGAGGGACCAGAATTATCAGTAGAAACAGGAAAAGTAGAGTCAGGAAAATCATATGATGGAGAAGTAGAGTCATTAGGTGATGGAGAATGGAGAATGGAGTTTGAAGGGGAAGTAGAAAAGCTAGGATCAGGAATGGACTGAGGGATGACAGGATCAGAATGTGATGCTGAAGGAGTGTCAAACAAGACAGATTGGGACGTATTAGAGGTATCTAGAGGAGGAAAAAGGTGAGGAAAAGTGATATTTGAGTGAGGTGAGGAAGAATAAGTGGATGAGATGAAAGGGAATACAGTCTCATGGAAGGTCACATCTCTAGATACAAAAATTTTCTTAGTGACTAGATTGAGTAATTTGTAACCCTTGACACCAAATGGGAATCCCAGAAAAACACAAGGAACAGCTCTAGGATCAAATTTTGATCTGTTATGAGACAAGGTGGAGGCAAAACAAAGGCAACCGAAAACCTTTAAGTGAGCAAATGAAGGTGGTTTATTGTAAAGTTGCCGCCATCACCTTCAAGATCTGCCATCATCGTCGTTGCCTCCAAGCTCCGTCCAGCACCACCTCCACCGGTTCAATTGCAAGCCCATCCACTGTGACCAAAGCCCAAGCACCGCCGAAACAACCCAGCACCACTGAAACAACCCAACCCACACTGATAGAAACAAGCATCAACCACCAAAACCGATTCGACAACCCACAACCACCACCAATTCAACAACACACAGCCACCACCGATTCAAACCCAGCCCGAACTGATTCAACAATCCACTAGCCCACCACTGCACAAACCCACCACCACACAGACCCACTACACAAATCCAATGCCGATCCAAAGAGGGAGAAAAGGAAGAAGAGAGTTTGAAAGCGAGGAAGAGAAAAGAGAGAGAAAGATTAGATTGATTGAGATGAGAATGAATGAGATGAGTACTGTAGCGTGAATGAAGAGAGAGAAGATCATATTTTTTCAATTAAAATAATATTATTTGTTTTACATCCAAGTGACCAGTTGGTTCTATATATAAGAACCAACTGTCCACAGGTTGCAAAATATTATGAAAACCCATACCCAAATGGAGCATGCTTTTTGAAATTTTGGATGTAAAATAGCAATTAAGGGGTGTTTACACCCCCCAATACTAGTGCTCCTAGGATATAGGAACTTATTTTTAGGATTGTGACTCCACGATCAAGTATGGTTAGGTTTGAGTCGTTTGACCAAATGAAACTTTAGAAGAAAAAAATTGATAAACTATTTGGTCGATGTGTAGGCAAAAATCATATACCAAATAGTTGTGTTAACCATTGTTTTAAAATTTTGATTGGATAAATAACTTGGAAAATAAAAAAAATAAAAATTGATTTCTAGTTTTCTGGTCCTAGTAGAGTTCGGATGATGATCTAGTAATAAATAATTATTTCAAAATACAAATAAATAGAATAAATTTATGTGGGACACAAGAATTTAAATAAGGTACCTGTGCCACGTGTCATATCCATGGCCGAGGAGTCCATCCTCGTGCCGAGGTGGCCACATGCTCGGACAGTAAGGCCATGTTAGTGGCACATCACCAGAGGAGGTCATACAGTCGAGAAAGAGCTTCGGGAAAGGGTTAGCCCTGACATGACTTAAGGGATAGTAGCTGCCACCACATTTAATGCATCTCACCAAACATTTTGGCTGCATTTATGTAGAGAAGACCCCTGAACAGTGCTGCCTTAGCTACCCCAACTCATAAGAGAATTGGGAAGGTGTCTGATGGGACAAGCACTCAAGTGGTGGCCTGAACGATCAACAGATGGAGGGTCAAGATCATCTAAAGTAAGCTATATAAGGTGAGAGATCCTCTAGGGAGGAGCGGGCAGAAAATCTGTAGAGAAAACACCATAGTATTAAAAACAACAACTGTAATCAAATCTAAGAGAAATATATTCAAGAACGACTCTCTTCGGATATTACCGAGGAAGAATTTCTGTGCACCACATTTGTCAATCCATTGTTTGTCCTTGCTCTCTTACCATCTTTAGCCCATTGAGGCCATTGTCCACTTCGTTGAAGCCTAGCTTTTTAACCTACTCTCTACAAATTTATTGTATTGGGCTCTTTGAGCCTTAACCCATTCATCTTTTAGACATAAGGACTAAAGTCCGCCCTTACAATTTATATGACTTTTTATTTTATTTTGGAATACACCTAAATATGTTAAAGATACTTTCTCATTTTGAACTTAGGAGCAATATTTTTATTTTACTTTATTTTATAATCTTCGTGTTAATTATCATGTAAATTTTCAACGTGGGACTTTTGCTTTTCAGGAATAAAAGACAAAGGAAAAAGGAGGCTCATTTATAAGTAAGTACATTTTAATATTATTATATTGTTCATTAATTTTGGGTAAAAAATAGTGGCAAAAGGCTAAAATTTAATTTCGAAGGAAAATATTTTATAAGCGATACACGCATGCAAACACATGCACATGGGAACTTGATGCCAATTTGAACAATAAAAGTCCATTCAAGTGCATACTAAATGTTTTTTTATTCAAATATATATTTTATGATTTTTTTACACATGAAAACATATTTGTTACATAGTATTTAACTGTAAAGAATTTTATACACATGATAAGCCATTTTGTGATTTAAAAAAAAGAAAAATTCCAAGTCTCACTTAAGATTCACATAAAAAGATTTTTAGTAGTTATACAAACCTCATGCACAACTCATGTAAATTGTAAAAATGATCAAATTGTAATATTTTTAAAATTATATTTTGAAATTTGATGTACTTGAAATTTAAAATAACTTGAAAATAATATTAAGCATGAGGTCTATTTTTCAATTATGCTTATATCTTTATTATTGTATTTTATATATATATATATATATATATACATTTTTCTGAAGAAGTATAAATCATTACATTAGGAATATGAGCTTCTTTTATCATTTTTTTTATCACTTTAAAGATACTAATTAATGATGTTCTTTTTTTTTTCTTTTTCTTTTTTTACCTTTTGATTAAAACTCATGCTTCTTTATTATTTCTTATTTCAACCTTTATTTTCCTTTTATACGTTTTGGCCCTTTAAAAAGCCAAATAATTATAAATAATTTTTTTTCTTTTATAAATGAAGTTTTTAATATAAAAGAAATAAAAATCCATTAATTATATTTTATAAATGAAAAACGAAATACATAAAGCAAATCTATAAAAAAATAATAATAATAATAATAATAGGTTAAAATTCGAGTTTTACATGGGAAGAGGGAAGGGGCAAATTGATTAAGAAACTCATAATATTCTTAGCAATCTTGGAGGGGAGGGGAACCCTTGGCTCCATTCGTGGTTAGAAAGATATTGAAAGATGATGCCACACTTTTTTATTTTTTTTGGGTAGAAAATGGACTTTCAATCAAAACTAAGAAACAACATTACAAACAGGAATAAGGCGCTCATAAGATGCACCAGCTGAGTCCAACCTCTGTTGGAGGTTCTAACAGAACAACAAAATCTTGAGAAAGAAAAGCTCCCCTTCTAGCAAGAGTGTCGGCGCATTTGTTCACCTCCCGATAGCAATGATGGATCTGCACCATAGGAATTTCCTGAAGCCCTGCTTTACAATCACTCACTAAAGCTCTTATACCGTTCAGATTACTTTCTCCTTTTTGCAGCAAATCTACAACGAGTTTTACATCGAGTTCAAATATCACAACTGGGATTTTTAAAGCAATACACAGTCTGATGCCGTCCCGGAGAGCCCACAGTTTAGCTGCCATGCTCGTTGTGCAGCCAATTGCTCTCATGTAACCTCTAATCCAATCGCCCTTATCATTGTGAATCAAACCTCCACCTCTCGGTTGCCCGGGCTGACCAAGTGCCGAGCCGTCTGAATTAACTTTGCACCAGTTTAGAGGCGGATTGCACTAGCAGACACAAATTAGCTGACGGGTCTGAGCTCTTTTACCGTTGATACCTACATGCGCAAACTCCCTGGCCTTTGAGATCACTTCCCCCTCACATTTTGATTGGGTCTCTCACCCCTAAACATGACCCCATTCCGACGAAGCCAAAGGTTCCAAATCCCAAAAGAAAACACAATTCCCCAGTTCAGATTTGCCGCTGCATATTTCTTTGTGCTACCACAATTCAATCTCAACCAATCAACAAGGTGTGTGATGTGCATGAAATATATACAATAAAATACTCACATATTTACATATTTAGCTTTACTTTTATGTTATTTTGTGACTGATTATGTAATATCTTTGTGTTGTAGATAACAAGGGTTTTACATGCAAAGTGGGGCTAGGCCAATTGAATCAAGCCAACTTACATCCAGCCAGGCATGAATATTAAATTTAAGTCCAATTGGAGTAAGGAATCAAAGGAAATTTGCACCAAATCCAAGTCCAATTCGGATTAGGATTCCAGCCTGCACATTAGTTAGTATTTTTGACATAACTTTCGGCTCAAATGTCCAATCGAGATGATTCAAGTTGGGCTGGAAAGTTAACTTAAAGGGCTACAACTTTGTAGTTTACCAGGAGCCCGAATTCTGAAGTTAAATGGGCCAAAATAGTCGGTTAAGTGAAGCCTAAAAATCTGGGATTTTCTCCAAACGGGAATTCAACTTGTAATAGGATTCCTTGACCTATTTAAAGGCTTTTTAGGGCAAAATTCAGGGAGGCTAGTGCTAGGGCTGTGATGCAAAACAGAAAATTGGAGCAAGAGGCAGTGCCGCATGTGGCTTCTCTGTAACTTTTCTCCATGATAGCATTGTGACTATTTCTTTCTCTATTTTATTTGTCTAGTTTAATGTTTAGTATTTTATTCTTTTGTTTTATTTCAATTACCATGAGTAGCTAAATTTATAATTAGGGTTGAGGATGAAACCTTGTTAAGGATTATCAGTAATATTTATGTGATTTGATTTTTCCCACAATAGTTGTTCTTTAATGATTTAAATTGTTCTTGCTTCATAACAATTGACTAAGATGGGATTCTAGATATGAGTTCAATCATGTTTTTCTCATGATTTAGGATTTGTCTTAATTAATTGAATGCTTGGTTTATTAATTCTTGATTTATTAATTCTTGATTATATAATTGAATATCGTTTGTGATTTGTCCGTCAATGGATACAAGTTATGATTTGATTTTTAGAATTGGATACATCTTGTGATTTGTTTGGCTACGGATACAATTGATGATTTGGTTTTATACTTAAGAAGCAAAGAAGAACATGCTTTTGATTTTTAAAATAAGGATTTTAATGAGGATATTTTCCATGATAGCAAGATTGATTTCTAAATTATCATGTAGTGAGTTGGGAAAAATTAACGATCATAAATATATGCTAATATGAATTAACAAGGCGGATTCCAAAACCTTAATTACTTTCTCTTGATTGTTTACATCTCTTTACTGCTTTATATTATATCTTTGCTTAGTTTAATTATTTGCTTAGTTTATTTAATTTCAAAACAACCAATTTTTATTAAACTAGATTAGGATTAATTTGGTTAAGGTTTAATTAATTTTCCTACGTTCATTCAAGTCCCTGTGGGTTCGACCTCGTTCTTGTCAAACTATACTTCGGTACGGTTCGTACACTTGCGAGTATTTTAAAATTTCACAACAGTGTGTTTCATAAAAAACAGCCGCCGGGAGAGGGGGTGGAAAGGAGTTCCAGAACTCTCAGGCAGCACAGCAATCTCTAAGAACATGTAAAACACTTTCAGGTCCTTCATCACACAACAAACAGGAAACTGGCACCTCCATTCCACGGCCAGAAAGCACAGACTTGATAGGGATGCTATTGTAGTAGCATTGCCAAATGAAGCAGAGAATTTTAGGAATAGTTTGCACTTTCCAAATCCACTCACCATTAAAACGGCAGGAAGGCCTACCCATGTCCTCCATTCTTGCTATTTTGTAAGCCTCCTTCAGCTCGAAATTTCCACTTGGATTGGATGACCAGGTGATCCGGTCTAAGTTCTAAGCAGTAAAAGAGATAGGAGTCGCTTTGACCTCCAAAAGAAGCTGTTCAGGGAGGTTGAATGTACAACCCTGCCAGTCTCAACCCGAAAAACTCACCACATCTTTTAATAGGATATGCTCTTCTCCGCGATTCAGGGGACCTTCTATCAAGCTTCTAAGCTCGCCTTTATCCAACCACTTATCATACCATAGTGACAGACAGCTATCTCTCCCAACAATCCATTTTGACCCTTTCTTAAAAACTAGCTCTCCCTTTCGAATGGCTGACCACATAACAAAGCAAGTTCTTAAGGGAGTGCGAGGATTTAAAATTCTCTGAGGAGTTTGATATTTCTATGTCAGCACCTTTGCCCACAAGGAGTTGGGTTCCGTAGCGAGGCGCCAATTTAATTTAGCTAGAAGTGTAATGTTTTTTGCTTTTGCGGCCTGAATGCCCAGCCCACCCTCCTTCTTGGGCCTTGTAATCTTGCTCCAACCAACTAAATGAAACTTTTTCTTGTTATTAGATGATCCCCAAAGGAAGTTGCGACTAAGCCTATCCATATTAGTGATAATTTTTGCAGGAAGAGCACTACATTGCATTGCATAGTTCGGGATTGTGGAAGTTACAGCTTGTGTAAGAACAAGCCTCCCCACAAATGATAGCAAGTTGGCTTTCCACCTCGCAAGCCTCCCTTGTACCCTTTCCAAGATAACCCAAAATCCTGTGGCGTGCCCGAGTGTTTAATTGGGAATCCAAGATACTTTCCAAGCATCAGAGTTGACCGGAATCCCAAAATATTACACTAGTCAGTCCTACTATCAGTTGAAACATTAGGAGAAAAGAAAACCTGAGATTTCTCCTAACTAACCTTTTGTCCAGAAAGATACAAAAGGAGTCCAAAACTTCCCTCACAGCAACATAATTTTTCCGATCTGCCCTTGTAAACAACACCAGATCATCTGCGAAAAACAAATGAGAAAAGGTCATCCCACCCTGAGAAGCCTTGACCAAATTCGATAACTTGGAACTACATTTTTCAGCTATCATGGCACCCAACACCTCCATACACAGAATGAAAAGATACAAGGACAACGGGTCACCTTGCCTAATACCTCTGGAAGGGACAAAAGGCTGAAGAGCACCCCCATTGAAGAGAATGGATATTGAGGATGTGGAAACACAGCTCATAATCAGAGAGACCAGCTGACTTGGAAACCTAAAAAGGCTTAAGAGCACTTCCTGGACAATTATCGCATTGTCAACTCCTTTCCTCCCAGGAACAAATGCTGTTTGGAGCAGAGAGACAAGATTTGGAAGAAAAGGCCGAATCGAGCCACAATGATCTTAGAGATGATCTTGTAAACCGTGTTAGACAGACTGATAGGCCGGTAATGATTAAAGGATTCCGGATTACCACATTTTGGAATAAGAGTGACAATAGTTCTGTTGAGGTACTCGAGCATCCTACCGAAAGTAAAAATCTGCTTCACTTCATTCCTGACTGAATCCCCCACTAACAACCAGAACCACTAGAAGAATCCGACATGAAGACCATCAGAACCAGGAGCCTTAAAAGCCTTAAGAGACCAAAGGCCTGCTGATATGTCTTCATTCGAAACAACACGAGTAAGAGAAGCTAACTCCTCCTCTTTTAAAAAAACCCGCCAGTAAGAGGGATCCCACTTGGCAAGGGTAGAGTGGCTGTGACTTGAGGAGAAAAGATTGACATAACCATTATTAATAAAATCAGCTATTTCCTTATCTCCTGGAATCCAATTTCCAGCTCGATCTTTCATGCAAGTGATACGGTTTCTTCTACGACGCACCAAAGCCGATGAATGGTAGAAGCTGGTATTCCTCGGGATTTCATGGCCCAAAACTCCTCTTCAAGCTTTGATATTTCCATGAACTCCAATCTCAAATCCCTCTCTAAGTGTGCGTTTGGGAAGCGCGTTTTGCGCTTCCCAAATGTGTTTGCGTTTCTATCTTCTTCTTTTTTTTTTTTTGTATTTTTCAGCGTTCCCAGACACGTGAAAACTGATTTTTCACTGTTCACGGTTACTGTGCGGCTACTGTTCAATGAACAGTAGCCGCACTTGTTGACTTTTGTCCATGAACAGTGCATTCGTGCATAGTTCACGGACCCACAATTTTCACTTTTCAACAACTTTTTCATTAAAAATGGGTCCCACGATACTATTCACACATTTAAAAATTATTTTGCTACAGTGTTTTCAGTTTTCAGTTTTCAGCTGTATCCAAACGGACCCTAAATCCACTAGAAAATGATAGGGATTGGAGGAAAGGGCTGCTTGGACACCCCTAATTCTTGTGACAACTCTCTTTCTTTGATGGAAAAGATTCCCAAACACCTTCTAATTCCACACTCTGGCTTTTTCCGCGAATGTGGTCATTGCATTGGCCAGCATTACAGGACTGTTCCAAGCATCACGCACAATTTTTGGGAACTCAGGATGTGACAACCACATGGGTTGGAACCTGAAAGGGCACTGGAGTCGGACCTGTTGCCTATGCTCAAGACAAACCAGAATGGGGCAATGGTCTGACTGAACTCTTTCGAGGTGTTTAACATTAGCTTCTGGGTAGATACTGTTCCACTTCGCATTTACAAAGACCCTATCGATCCTTTCCTGAATTAAATCAGTCAATGGCCTATGATTGGACCATGTGAAACGGGGCCTAGAGAAGCCAAGGTCAATCAACCTACAAGTGTCCAAACATTCTTGAAAACAGAGAGCACGATTAATGTTGACTGGACGACCCCCATAATTATCTTCACCCACCAGAACTTCATTAAAATCACCTACCACAATCCAAGGTAAGGAGTGGAGCCCCGTTATCAAAGACAAATTTTCCCAAAGAATCCGTCTCTAGGCAAAGCGAGGACTAGCGTACACTGCAGAAAGTAACCATAACCCATCTTGGTGATTTGGCGTGACTACTGCATGGATTTCCTGCTCTGTTGACAATAATTCGACAATTATTACCTGAGATGAATCCCATAGAAGCCATATACCACCACTCAAACCAATTGTGTTAGCAAAAATTGCCCCATCAAAAGGCAGCTTTTCAGCTATCTTTTTTGCTCTTTCACCACAAGCCTTCGTCTCAATTAAAATCATAATAGCCGGAGAGTGAAAACGGACTAAATCAGCAATAACATTACAAAAGGTAGGTTTTAAAGCCCCACGGCAATTCCAAATAAGCATATCCATAAACAAAAATATAAAAGGAAAGAACTGACAATCAAGAAGAGTGATGGACATCACCTCCCACATCTATCCTCATCTCGGTATCTGGTGGTTCGGCCTCTCCCAGCTGATCGTCCACAAAAACCACCTCGCAGTCAGAATTATCTACCTCTTCCTGGTTCCCATGCCGCGATCGGAGGCTTGGATCGATTCGCTTAAGAGAGCAACCAGCGATATTTGCCGTGTCCACCACCAATCGCGAGTCCCAATCCTTCAATCGCTGATTCGAAGACTCCATCGTTGGAAGAAGCGGAGGATCTGAGTTACAAACGACCACCGCCCTAAGATCACTCCCCTCTTCAGATCGCTGTTCTTCCTCCATCATAGTCACCGTCTCTTCCGAGCCTGAGTTCTCACCGATCACCTTTTGGCTCAAGGAGCCACCTGCCTTGAACTCTCTGATCTCTCCCCTTGGATGCTCCGATCCACTCACTTCCTTCCAGACAAATGGAGACCCCAATGTTTTTCCTTTCCGGGTAGATAGTACACTACCTTTCTTCTTTGACCTTAGATTCAGAGTATAATGTTTGTCTTTTTGCGTTTGCAACAGAGGCCTAAAGTTATCACGTGACACGGGCATGCTCATACGGTCAACACAAGTAACGTTACTGCCAGGGGTTCCAATGGGCTGTCGCTCTCCTTCACTGTTTGGAGTATACACTTTTGTTGGGCCCAAAGCTGAAATGAATGGATTGGAATCCGAGGAGTTCCTTGGGCTTGGGTTTGTTACTCCTAAATGAGAAGTCTGAGCATTGTCTTTCACATGCTTCAGGCCAGGTTTCCTTTTTCGTGAAACTAACACCCACGGACCAAAAGCAGCGCCCTCCTCAGTGCCAGGCTGGTTTTGAAATTCTGCACTCTTTCCCACGCCATCACCATCGTTCTTCCCCTCCGGCGCTCTCACCGTGTACGGGCACTCCTCCACCCTATGACCCACGCGGCCACACCCGAAGCATAATGAGTTTAACCCCTCATACTGAACTGGCTGAACAACCCCTCCCATCCTCAGCAACTTTGTAATCGGTTCGTCAAGGTTCACTTGAACACATAACCTTGCGAATCTCCCTCGCGTTTCCGCAGCGGTATGGGTATCAATCCTAAGGACTGGACCTATTGTTTCTCCGATAATCCTTAAAGCCGAAGGTTCATAGTACTCGATAGGTAACTCAGGCAGCTGTATCCACACCGCCACGGACGACATATTGGCAGTTGATGACTTAAAATTTGGCTCCCAGCTCCTAATGGACAGGTAATGGCCTCCCACGAACCATGGTCCATCCCTGAGCACCCTGGCATGATCCTCTCCATTCTGGAACCTGATAAGAAAGAAATCGTTTCCAAGGGCGACACAGTCCATTCTTCCTATCGGTTTCCAGAGACCAAGAATGCGTGCATGCAGGAAGTGGAAACCCACGGTTTTCCCGAACACTTTGACAATCAAAGCATTTGCCCAAGGAGTTCGGATTTTCACTTTCATGGTCCTTGAAAACTTCACAGCTTTCTTACCTGCAGGCAGATTAGAAAACTCATCATCCGAGTCAGCTTCTAACTCCATATTCAACCCAAAGTCAAAAGCTTGTTCGAAAGCTCCCGAAATTTCTCCAAGAAGTTTATCCTTGTATGACTTACTCCCTTCCTCAGAGGAGGGACTAGGAGTAGTGTGGTGTGACCCCAAGTTATGATTTTCCTTAACCTTCTTAGTATTACGTTGCAGTTCTTCATCTTATTCCATTGACCTTACAGCTTCACACATATTTTCTCAAGCTCTCTAGAGAGAGATAACAAAACCGTCGATGCCACACTTCCTACTTTATAAATATCACACTAATGTGAATGTTTGGGCTAGCTTTTGTATGGAAATAACATATAAGCTTAAATCTTTTTCTTTCGATAAATGAAATTTTTTTAGTAATTAAAAAAGGGGTAAAAAAATCATTTAAAACTGAGAACCAAAATTGATTTTGATGGTTAAATTGCTGATTTGGTTAGTTGTAACTTGTAATTGATTTTGACTTATTTTCATTTTTAAATGTGGATAGGATTGGTATATATAGATCTTAGTTCATGACTATGTGGTTGGACTAATGATCTAGTCTAATTTTTAAAACCAAAGTTGGGACCCATAAACAACCTCCACCCCTCCTATTAATAAATAAATAAATAAAAGTATGCATAAAACTCATTTGGCTCATTAAATCATTTTGTCTTTAAATTTAATAAAAATAATTTCACATAATTAGGGTAAAAAAGAGAGTAGTTAAACTGAAAATACACCATGTAAAGAGATTCAAAGATTTTAAGGTTTATGTTCATATTTTTATTTGACTAAAATGCACTCTAGAATATTCTCTATGTTTAGGTTGATTTTGATTTTGATTTTTGATGTTTAAAAATTTTTCATTTTCTTTTCTAACATTGACACCTTTTTTTAATGTATATATCTTCCTTAAGGTTTTTTTTTTTTTTTTTTTTTTTTGAGAAGATCAGTTAGGCTTCATTTGGGAGTTCATAAGGGAAGGGAATAGAATGGAATGGAATGATCATCATGAGAGAATGGAATGGAATGGAATAAAATGTATTTAAGTAAGGGAAAGAAATAGAAAAGAAAGGAAAAAATGGAATTAAGTAATCTTATTTGGATGTTTCGAAATAAAGGAATGGAAAGGAATGCAAATAATGGAATGTAAGTAGCTTTGTTTGGGAGTAACATAGATGGAAATGAATGAAATCATTTTATGGAAATATTACTATTAGACCCCTATTTTAAAATAAATGGTTGAATATATATAGGGGTATTTTGGGAGTTTTAGTAAAAAATTTCATTAAATCTAATTCTATTCCCTCCAATTCCTCCCAATTTCAGGGGAAATGAAAATTTGAGGTTTTAAGAAAATAGAAATGAATGAGTGTTCCCTCCTACCCATTCCATTCCCTCCCACTTAAACTCCCAAATAAGAGAAGAGAAGAATATTCTAAAATTATTCTTTTCATTTCTTTCCATTCCATTCCATTCCATTCTCTCCTCCCAAATGAAGGCTTAGTTTAGTTATTCTTGTTAATGACGTGATTTTTATTCTAGTCTAATTCAGAACAATATAGTTTCAATATACTACTAGTTATTTTAGCCACTTAAGGGAGGGAAAATCATTTATGTTCAAAATAAATGATTATAGGTCGGGCTTGGATGTTCACCAAAATTTGAAATGCCTTTGTTGTGTCTCAATGTTAGTACTTTTTTTCCCTATTAAGATATACATTTGGTTCTCAGGCTCTGTTTAGTTGGAAGGATGGAAAAATATAATGATGAAAAATGTTGGGAGAACAGAAAATATTATAATTTTCCATCATTTGTTTTTGGTAGAGAGAATTAAAAAGTAGAAAAAAGAAATGTAATTACTATTATGCTCTTATTGTAATTTGAAACAATGGGACAAGTGCTGTCCATTGAGACATGTTTTCATATTTGCCCGTTACTTTTCAAAATTTTTATTTTGCCTTTTATGTTTGTTTTTGTTTTAATATTGGCTCTGTTTTCTATGTTTGTAAGTAATCTAGCCGTTAAGTGCGAAATAAGTATTGTCCATTAAGACATGTCATCCATATAAAATCAAGTGCCACCAAATTACTAACAAATTATATGGATGAAAATTTTGAAACATAAAAAACTTAAAAAAATAACTCCAAACTTTAAAGTTTGAAGATTAAAAAGTGTAATTTAGTCCCTTTTTTTTTTTCTCAACCTCAGTTAATACTAGTAAGTCGTAATTATAGAGTTTGGTTACTTTATTAGGATAAGATGAGGAGTGACAATTTTGTTCTCTTTGTTTTTTAAATACTAATATTAGCCGCATCCTATGGTGGTGTTTCCAGCGGAGGTAATGAGGTATGAGAAATGCTTATTGAACTCGACTCTCTATTGGATTCCCAACTGAGTTGTAACTTCGAATGGCTTTTATTTGGAAACTTTTTAAATTTTGAATATCTTCCCATATTAACTGAATGTTCAAAATGTGTGTAAAACACACTTGAACCTTTAGACCCCCAACTTATAAATTACCAATTCAAGCTTATTAACAAACAATGTACGTGCGGAAAATGTAAATAAGCTAAAACAGAATTGATAACATAATCTAAACCAAATAAAATCACATCCACAGCAGAAATTAAACGGCAAAGATTAAGGGAAGAGAGATACAAACACAAAGACAACACAACGATGTGTTATCGAATAGGAAATCGAAGTCCTCGACGTAAAACCTCTCCGCTGCCCTCCAAGCGGTCAATAATCCACTAAAGAATGAAGTTGGGATACATGAATAGCAGAAGACCCTCCAAACCTAATCTACCCAGTGTACCTGAACCCTCCAAACTTCTTGCTCCAACGAGGTTACGCTAAACTTTTGTCTTCTTTAGCTTACCGGATTCCACTATAGCTCATAGCGTCAACCAATATCAATTGGTCCCTTCCTAACTGCTTCCCAAGGATATGGTGAGAAAAACCTTCTCATAGATATGGATATGGTGAGAAAAGGATTTGGCTAAATGTACCTCTCAAGGATGTAACAATGGAGAGGGTGAAAGTAGAGGAATTTGGAGAATCAAAGGATGAAGATTATGGATGAGTCACTCTTATTTTTCTCTAGGGTTTCTCTCTCAAAATTCTCTCTGGAAGCTCTCTATATTTCGTAGGTATAAGGGGTATTTATATTGGTGTGTGTTTGGAATGCGAAAATTCAAATTTTCCCAAACAGAGTGGTCTGGCGACTTGACTAAGTCGCGAGTCTAAGTCGCGAACTAACAAAATGGACAGATTGGAAGTTTTGTCCTCTAGTACTCCAGCTGACATGACTCTTCAGCTCATCTACATGCTTCACACGTGTGCCTTCTTTGGCAACTTGCAAGCTGCAAGCCAGTCGTGAGATCTAGTCACGAGACCCTACTGAGTTGCACACTATTGAGTTTTTCTTCACACTCTCTCACACACTACCCTTACATGATTCACACCTAAATACAGGGTTTCTAAATGCTAAATTATAAGCAAATTGGCATGGAATAAAGCCAACAAAAATGATTGATAAAATTCAACCTTACATTAACTATTAAGTCATTAGCTATAGCACAGTGGTTGGTGTTTATGGAACAAAGTCCCATGGGAAGTCTCTTTGGTGATAGTCAGATAGAAGATCTCAAACTACTCCAAAGTCAAGGGTCAGTCCAAGGAGTGCTCCTATTCCTAGCAGAAGCAATTTCTTTGGCAAAGTTAGTGTTGGGTACTTTTTATGCTTTATTACGTGTTAACCATTGCATGGCTGGCCTTGTTTGAGCTAAATTAGCTTTTGAGAGTCAAACTTTGAACTCACATTGGTCCAAGCAAGATCAATGGCTACCATTGTATTTTTACTTTTTAGGCCTCCAAAAGAAATAAAGTCCAAAATCTAAGAAGAGTATGAACAATAAAAGAACTTTCACTTACATCCAACAATAAAGTAAAAAACAGAAGTAGGCATACATTGGTAAGATAAAACGAAATGAAAGTATGAAACAATTTTAGTGACTAGTACAACTTTGGGTCCAATGGTAAAATGTTAGTAAGTAATATATATAAAATCAGCAAAAACAAAAACTATAATTTTAGGGGTAGAAATCTATACTCCGTGGTAAAATTTCAGGCATGAAAGTTTCGGATCAAAAAGGAAAACTTAAGCGTGATGGAGATTGGAGGGAGAAAGTATGGACAGCCGTACATATGAGAGTAAGTTGACTAAGAAGTTTTGTTCAAAGGGATGATCGAGCACTTTGCTTGGCTTAACAATGGGTTTGGTTAAAGGTATTTTAGTAAGCATGAAAAATAAGGGAGGGAAAAAAGAAGAGAAAATGTCATTTTCTCTTGTTTGGTTAGAGAGATAAAACATTTTCTTAACTTGTAAAAATTCTCTCTCTCTCTCATTAACGCTTAGCTCACAAACTCTCTCTCCTCTCTCGCACAAACCGTCACAGCACCTCCCCCTATTAGTGACACCACCCTTCCCTTGTTTGGACCACCTTTGAGACACACTAGTTGACAACCTACCAGTTTGTCAGCTACACAAAAAAAAAAAAAAAAAAAAAAAAAACACCCATTAAGATCATCAAGATCAACATCGCTCATCAAAAAACGATTTCCACTTGCTCTGAGATTGTCAATGTTATAATCCTAGTGTCCCACATGGATTAGGTATAAGCTTAACTATGTGTTTATAAGCTCTTGGGCACGCTCCCCTTGCAAACCAATTTTTAAGGGTGAGTTCTACCCATGGGTCCCTAACATTTGGTATCAGAGTCAATCACCATGTTGAGTAATTAGTCGTAGATCATTGAGTATGGAATCAAATAAGTTACGGTTTTATGGTTGGATATCGGAGGGGACGATCTATAGGCTAGATTAAAATTACTGACAGGTGAATGGAGCCACCAAAAAAGAGAAAGGGCTACCATAGGGTCAATGTTGCCAAAGTGAGCCGTCATGGACATTGACTGCGGAGCGTGGTGGTATGTTATGATCTTAGTATCCCACATGGATTAGGTATAAGTTTAACCAGGTGTTTATAAGCTATTAGGCACCCTCCTTTTGCAAGCCAATTTTTAAGGATAAGTTCTACCTATGGGTTCCTAATAGTCAAGTTGGGTTTTTGAAGGTTAGATTATGGCGGATTTGGTGATTTGATGTTTTTTGGGTTGATGGGTTGTTTGATAGGTTTTGGATATGGTTTGGGGTGTTTAGGTTTGTCGACAACGGTAGTATGGTTTGTCGACAATGGTGGGGTGATGGTGGCTTGACAAATGGCGATGACTGAGAAAGAGAGGGGTAGTTAATGTTGGTGGTCTCACACACAATAACAAAGATCTTTTTTAAAATAAAATTAAAAAAAAAAAAAATTAGGTTTGGATTGACTAGTGATACTCAATAGCTCTAAATGGACAAAACTTTGCTTTGATCCAATCGTTTTTGCACCAATCTGATAGGCTATTAGATAGGAAAATGTTTTACGATACACCAAACACCAAAAAAATGTTTCTAAAGAATACAACCAAACATCAGAAAAGCAAATATTTAATTTCCTTGCAAATGTTTTCAAATGAGAACTCTTTACATAAGAAAACGTTTTACAACAAAACAAATGGAGTATAAGAATATAACCATAAAAAGACATAAAATCCATTTTACCATTGGGCTCCACAATAATATGGCCCTTTCTCTTGCAAGCCCATGCAATGCAAGATCTTATACATTTAATGCATGGATCCCACATTCAATGAGCACATTGCGTCTCATCATATCCATACTCTTTACTATAAAATAGATCCATTTTAGATGGAATAGATCCATTTTAAATGGAGAGAATCTAATACCTTGGGACTTGTAGGAGGGATTATGCTAGTCTAGTGTGTTGGATTGGTATCCTTCCAGTATCTAGGTGCAGAAGCAGCTGACCATATCCAGATTGAGGTGGTGCATGCATGATACCCACCGTAGTCTTCTTGATGATACCTTGTTCATGTTGATTAGAGCTCACAGTTCGTGGCTAATTGTAAATATTGTAACCATAGTTATTTGTGCCGAAGCTGCAGGCAGGGCCGGCTCAATACATTATGGGGCCTAAGGCGAAAATGTTATGTGGGGCCTTTCTCATATTATAATATTAAATTAATAAATTTTTTATTTAACTTTTTATATCAATTTTTATTTAAATATATTTTTTCTGCTTTTTAAGATACAAAGTTATTGAAAAAAAATTTGTATTCAAGTTTCCTTAACATTTTCTTCAATATAACTAATCAACTTTTTTTTTTTTGTGGCATAACTGATTATTTATACTTTTTTTTCGCAAAATTAATTTTTTTTTTTGTTAACAACTAGAATATTATAATTAAAAACCCAAAAAAATATATATGCATATATACATAGAAACAAAGAAGAAATTGAACGTAAAATTTGTTTAAATTTTTTTTTATGTGACTAAAATAATAATAAAATTATTATAAAAAATAAAAAATAAAAAAAAATAAAAAAAATAAAAACCCTAAGAGATAAGTATGTAGGGATGAGTGGTTGGAGATTACTATGCTACCACATGTCCCAAGGACCCTAGCCCAACCCAATTTGACGCTTCTATGCTTTGTCAGAAGGTTAAAGTTTCAGAGTGTAGCAAAAGTATCAAACATTCAAACAACCAAGTAAACATTTTGAGAAAATAAAACAAAGTAGCAAGAACCAAACAACGACATAAGTAAGCAAGAATAAGACATTTCAGAGAAGTGCAAAAACCTCAAGGAGGGCAACGCTCAACGGAGAGGAGGGTCCAATGTGCTGCTAAGAAACGTATGAAAAAGTCACTCTCCAACAATTCATTAAAAATATTTGAGGTTTGAGGTTTGAGATTGATTTTGATTTTGATTTTGATTTTTTGTCTTTTGATTTCTGTTTTGCACAGTCAATGTTTTTTTTTTTTTGGGTGGTTTTTTTATATAAAAATTAATAATACTTTCAATTTATTGGTTAATATTTGGGGCTTAATTCATACTCTCAATGGTAAAGAAATATCTCTATTACTTAAATTTGATTTTTTCTTTTACTTTTATTGGTTAATATTTTAGGCCTAATTAATCTCACAATGACAAAGAGATATTTATATTGCTTAAATTTGGGGGCCTTAGACAGTTGCCTCAATTGCTTCATGCATTGAGCCGGCCCTGGCTGCAGGAGCACTAAGGGTTTGCTATTCCTGTGAAGGTGACTGTTGATTATAATAATCATAACCATTATCCTGAGAAGTCTATTGAGATAGTGGGACAGTTGAGTCAGTTGACTAGTCCCAAATGGAGAGATATCCACTAGATGCAGGTTGAGAAGTATTGACTGGATAAGAAGGCTGAGACATTTTATACTGTTATTTCTTTTTGAGGCTGTGACTGATCACAGACACAGTTTGCTCTGCTACCACATCGTGAGTTTTAACCTATTATTTCCTTTTGTTACTCTGAAAGGCCTATGAATGTTAATCATTTATGTCTTTTTCTTACTCTTTTAGAGAGAGAGAGAGAGAGAGAGAAAAGTAAAAGTAAAAGGAAGGAACAAAAAACGTATGAAGGGCCATGAAGGTTGCATGTATAAATCCGCATATCTTGCTTTTGAACATCAACTTGAAGCTGACTTATCATAGAGATATCCCCAACAGTGCCAGTGCTTTGATTAAATGGATTTTCTTTTTTCTTTGAAAATGTCTGATGTGGGTGTTGGTTGGCAAGATAGATGCTTTAATCACTCTAATTTAACAGTGTCAGCAACAAGGTAAAACCTAATCCATTCTTATGGCTCTTTAAAGTAGGAATTTTTTTTAGTCAACAAGGATCATTATGTGCTATTTATTTATTTATTTATTTTTGCTGAATCATTATGTGCTATTTAAGTCGCTTTAAATTCTCAAAGGTTAGTGAATTAATGCAACAAGTTAAACTTTGAAAGTTTTACATCCAATAATATTCACACATCACTTGTAAAGTGTGGATTTTCTTGAAAAATGTAAATACATGGTTCTGAAAATTTTGGTATTGTTTGTACTGTGTAGTGTGGAACAATATTGTCAAAACAATAGTGTGAAACAATAATTTCCCAAGTAGTAATGGATGATTTTTGACTTATTAATTTGGTTGAAATTATACTATGCTAATTAGAAAATTATAAGATTTTAGCTCAAGTTAATAAATCCCAACATAAATATAATTTGTGACAGAGCCATTGAGAGAAAAGGGGGCCATGTAGTTATATTCTAAAATATATGTATGTATATATGTGTGTATGTATGTATGGATGGATGTATGTATGTATGTGTGTGTGTTAGGGGGCCCCTTCAAAATTGTTCAATGTGTGTATGAAGATAAGTTTTAGTATTTGAAATTCATGATCTCTTAAATTATATCATTAAACTTTTTTTTTTATTTTTTTATAATGGTTTATAACCCATAACCTTGTTCCAAAACTTAACTTTCCAATCAACTAAAATATTAAAATACAATAAAATAAAATAAGACTAACTAAATATTAAAATACAATAAAATAAAATAAGACTTTAATAACCTAGTTCTCTCATGACTCAATCAAAAAGTCATATAAAAATTCACATTTTGCTTTAATGTTGTGCCTAGGAGATTAGAATGAGATAGGTAGACCTCGACTTTGCTCAAAGATAGGTAAGCATAATATTTTTCTTAATTTTAACACATTTATTAAGATTGATTGACACTTTTTGTTATACATCTATTATTTACAAAATATTTTATTTGCATGTTGAAAATGTTTATAATTTTTTTCATTCTTATTTTTATTATATATTTTTGCTAAGAAATTTTTTTTCAACCAAAAGATGTTGATTAAGAGTTTTGAACTCAGGATCTCATGAATCTTATGAGGTCTTGAGAACCACTAGACCAACTCTCTATGATTTTATACGCTACTATATATAACATATAGCATGTAAATGATTTAATCGTCACATTTTAAATTGTCCCCTTCAAATATAAATTTCTAGTTTGGCCATTGAATTTAGTTAACTAAACTCACTATTATATAAGATCAAATAGTACCCATTTATTATATTCTTGTGCAATTTATTTACTTCTTATCTATTTAAACTTTTAGAATAATAGATAAAATAATATGATAAGAAACCTCCCAAAAAGTCTTTCTTTTTGGACAACTAAGATGCCAACAAATCCAACGAACTTTGTTATAAGGAGTGATTATGCCATTGGACCACAAAATAGTAACATTGCTCATTCATTACCTCTACAAAAATGTGGGGGTCTTAAATATATGTCATTTTCTTATAAGAAACCCCGATAAACACGCAAGCGAAGTCTCCTCCGGCTTTTTAAAGAAACCTAGCAAAACCCTAACGGTGGCTCCTACAAGTAAAACAACTAGTGCCATTAAAGCATACCCACGTACTTATCGCTTGCCCTTTTTCAGTGCACATATTATGGCCACCGGCCTACCATACCACCCACCTTGTCTTTAAGCCAATGTATCTAGGGACATAGCTTTGATCATAATAACCATCCAATTTTGAAATTTCCCCAACCTTTTTTATTTCTTTGCCAAATATACATCTAATGTGTCGTATGCACATACTAATCAAAAGGAATGGTTGTAGCGGGCCATACCACCTTTATTATTGAGTTCCTCAAATGTTTTTAACATGCTAAATACTATCTACTATCAATAATGAAGAAATGCACTGTTTGAGTATAGTTTCTACTTAGCACAACTGGTAAATTAAAGTCTCTAATGATTAAATAAGAAATCTGGGGTTCAATTCCTGCTTACACCAAAAACTGATTGGTGTCTTGGTTTGATGATAAATAACTATTATCATGAGCAAATGCCATAGGTTGAAACTCTCTAAAATAATAATAATAATAATCTTCATTTATTGGCTGGTTACTAGAAACTAGAAGGAACACTATATATACCAAAAATGTTTGTGAAACTGATTCAAAAAAAAAAAAAAAAAGAAGTAATCTTCATTTATTGACTGGTTACTAGAAACTAGAAAGAACACTATATATTTTTGTTTCTCCAAAAAAAAAGAAAAAAGAAAGAACACTATATATACCAAAAATGTGTGTGAAACTGATTCAATAAAGAATATAGAACCCAAATTGACCCAAATGAAATGAGTGATAGATAAAGATGTAAGTTTTGGGTATATATCTTACACTGTAAATTGAATTTTTATAGAAAACTCAAAATGAGGAGCGGCTCAACCTTTAGGCTATTTAGTCCGTGGCCTAAGGCCCCCAAATTAAAAAAGACTCGTATAAAATAGACTCTAAAATATATATATATATATATATATTTTAGAGTTCCAACCTATGGCGTCCGTTCCTGATGATAGCTTTTTTTATCATTAGACCAAGACACCAATCAGTTTTGGTGTAGGCGGGGATTGAACCTCAAATCTCTTATACAATCATCAGAAACTTTACCAGTTGAGCTATCTGGAACTCACGACTCTTTTATATTTACTTGTCTTATAATGTAGCAAAAAATTAAGACCCCTCACCTAGCAAAAAAAAGAAAATTTAAGGTCCATTTTATTGGCCAATAAAATGCATTGTCTATCTATCTTACCATGTAAAATATTTATTAATAAAATTACTTACATTTTTTTTTTTGAATGATGCACATTTTATTATATACCCTATACTTTATTTGTAGCAGTTTAAGAGTGTAATATTTTTCAATATCTCAAACACATTGAAGGTGCATAGACTCTTCCTTTCTCTCTCTATCAAAAATAAAATAAAAAATAATAGTTTTTTAGAAAAATTCATTACTTAAATTTAGTGTTTAATATTTGAAATCTAACATTTCCAAGAGAGAGTGACTATCCCAAACATGATATTTGTTTTGATATCGATGGTTTAGATTTCTTTTATGTCCTTAAAGGTGTAACACCCAAGATTTGATTAGATATTGACTGAGTGAGTATTGCGTAGGTGTGTTCTAAGTCCCACATCGAGGACATTGATCTGGGATTTATTAACAATTATAAAGAGTCTCACTTGTCACTATACTAATCTTTTTATGGTATAACATAGATGTGACTAGTGTTTTTCCTTGGGTTGTTACAAATGGTATTAGAAATAGCCTAGCCTCGTGTGGGCTTAGGGACACTGCCCTTACAAAGTAGGCCTTGATGGGGATGTTAGAGATTTAAGTGGGGGAGATTAATTGTGATGCTAGAATTGATTAGCTATTGTTTGAGTGTGTGTTGTGTGGGTGTGGGATGAGTCCCACATTGGGCAAATATTGGATTGATCTAGGCTTTTATTAACAACTATAAGAAATCTCAATTGTGACTAGATTTGTCCTTTTGAGGCGTAGACATGGTTAGCATTTTTTCTTAAGTCGTAACAAAAGGTTTTTAAAGAAGTTTTACAAATAAATGAAAATACTCTAATTAGTGTACTAAATTCTATTTAAAAAAATTATAAGAAAATGACTCACTTAAAGTTGTCACCTTAGGCCTCAAAATGCAATGAACCAGCCCTTAGTGCATCAATTGGAAAATATTTTATGATTTTAATGAATCAATTTCTTTGTAATTGATACCCTTGTTGCAAGCTAGACAATTTTCTTCTTGTAATATCTGATTTAAAAGAAATAAAAGATTACAATGCAGTTTTCTCCATCTTTATCCATTCTATATTGTTGAAGATTTTAGAACATGTTTATTTTGAGTCTTCAAATAATTTAGTTGAAAATATTGTCACTTGAGACACTATCATTAAAATATATATAAGAAAATAGAAAGAAGTTAAATGAGTGAAAGTAAAAGG
Source organism: Quercus aquifolioides (assembly GCA_019022515.1). Lineage (NCBI taxonomy): Eukaryota > Viridiplantae > Streptophyta > Magnoliopsida > Fagales > Fagaceae > Quercus > Quercus aquifolioides. The sequence goes on from CM032326.1 coordinate 24,156,394, forward strand.
AAGAAAAGAATTGATGGTGGTTCGACCTAATGACGTATATCCACATCAAAAAGCCTTTAGCAGCTATATCTTCTTAGATTGTTGTTTTACAGTGAACCCTAAGTAAGGTATATATAAGACCAAATATTGACTTAGGAAAATCTCTTGGATATCAATATGTGTTAAATATGATATGCATGATATACTAATATTCCCCTCAAACTCAAAGGTAAATACTTAATGACGCCTTGAATTTGAACTATAACTAGTAAAGATGCCTGAAAAATAGCCATTAGTGACCAAATTAGAACTAGAACTGGTCAAAATCAACGCGGAATGAATCATTCTAAATGCTGGCAATGAAAACAAACAACAACGACTGATAATGTCAAAAAATAGATATAACGCCTAAGAAGCTGCACCAATGATCAAAGAATGCTTGTTATGGCCAGAGGACAGCTACACTGATGACTTCAAGAATATTGACAAAAGACAACATCGTGAAGAAGTGTGACTTTGGAGCTTGAAATAGGAAAACAAACCCTAGAATTAGAAATTTATGTAAAAAAAAAAAAATTTAAAAGTAGGGAGAAAAAGTGCCTTAGAGATAAACAATTTATGGAAAATGATGACCAACATTAGTTAGTAGTTGATTTGAGCGATAGATGGTGGTAAGCTGCTTGAAATCTAGTACGGATAACAGAAAAGTGGCTCTAATATTGCCATGTTAAAATATAAATAAGAAAATAAAAATATATACATATATTAGAGAAAAAGATAAAACATTACAAAAATTAGCGTAATTCAACCTAACGACTTACATTAATAATGAAAAGTCTTTAATTGCTACACCTTTTCAAATTGTTGTTTTTACAATAAATCGTATATAGTTAATTTTGTTGTTTATAATGTTATTAAATCAACCCATTTTTTGTAAGCATGAGACTATGAGAGAAATATTATATTCTACCCTATCCTAGATTTTTGCCCCAAGTCTTAGAAGGAGATGAGCTTAATTCCCTATGGCCATTTCTATATGTTTCTTCCTTTTTCTTTTTCTTTTTCTTAATGAATATTTCTATTAAGTTAAAAAATGAAATTTTATTAAGAAGAATTAGAAGAAGGGCATATAAGGAACCACACATAATTAGAAATAGAAATACTTGGGCAAAAAACAAGTGGACCCCGAAAGACAACCCCACGTGGCACCAAAGTGACAGCTTCGTGAGACATTGGGGTTAGGGGGAGGGGAGTTGGGTTTAGACTTTTTTTGCATCAATCAGGGAGGACCCCACAGCCAAGCACCACTGTACATGTGTCCTCGATATCACAATTTCCATCTGATGGGTCCCGCCGCTAGCTCACCTTTTTTAATTTTTTTCTTTCCTCAACACGCGTCGGCTTGTGATGCGAGCATGTTTTGGGGACCCCACCACAGGTAGAGAGATTCGTTCAATCGTGGGGCCCTCAATCAGTGAATGATTTTTGGCGTGTGAATTGAATCCACGAAGGAATGGGGCCCACGATTGTGTTTGTGTTGATAGGTCAATGGTTTTGCCAATGGGATTGGTGATGTGGGGTTCGCTTTGCAATACAATAATGGGTCACTGTTGTGGATATATTCTCGTGCAATGTCGCTGTCTCCACCTTAAAAAAGAAAGATACACTAACACAGAGAGCACAATAGAGGCAACCAAACCAATTAAGAGGCTTCAAATCCCCTCCTAATGGCCCATCTTTTCTCGAAAAGGCCGTTAGCCCATTTATAATATGAGTTTTATGGACAAAATAATAATAATGATAATAATTTAGGTTTCTTTTTTAATCTATTACTAATAATCTGCTACGTCAATAATTATAAAATTTTTTGTCATTTTTTTTGTTTGTTTATATCTATAGACTTTTTCATATAATATTTCTATTTGGGCAAAAGAAAATTAAGTATTTTCTATCTTGAGTTTCCAATAAAATTCAATTTTGAATTTATGTTGACCAATGATTAATAAACCACGTAATAAATAAGTCATTATTCACAAAAAGATAAAATTATTACTCATGGAAAAAAAAATAACTTTATTTATACTGCATTGATTAATACAACTATACAATTAAATATTCCAAAGAATTTAATGTAAATCATTAAAAGAATTGTACATAAGCCTAATTTTTTCTATTTTATTTTGCGTCAAATAACCCGTGACTCATAACAAGTGTCTAAACAAATTGAATCAAAAAAAAAAAAAAAAAAAGTGCCTTAGCAAATAATAACATAATCATTAGTGGATTCACATCAAGCTCTTCAAAATTTTAGCTAAATTTTCATTAAAATATATTTTTTACCTATCTTTTTTTGTCCACATGTACCTATATTAGACTTTTTATTTTTATCTCTATCCTATTTAAATATTATTTTTTTCTATTTCTTTATTTTATTTTATTCATAACCACCTACAGTCCTACTACAAGTGAATGTCCAAAATTAGAAGTCTGTCTTGTGGCCAAGATCCGTCATCCACAACCAAGAATCAGTCACCCACAATAAAGTTCGGCCACCCTTGCCGACTCCACCGCTTAAAGCCAAGAATTAACCATCCACGATCAAGAATCGGCCACCCATGCCTAAGATTGACCACCAACACAGAGGAAAAGAAAATTAAGGAACAAAATTATTAAAATTTTTATTTCCTAGTCACCAAAAAAAAGGGGCTAAAAAATGAAAGACAAAACCAAATTTTAGATATTTATGGAATTTTCTTGCCGTGAGCTCGAGCGCATTTAAGTGCTTGTTTGGGATAATTTATCTTCATACGTATATTTGGCTTAAAAAATAAGATGGATAAAAATATAATTACACCTGAAAGTGGGAGTATTATATAACCAACTAAGCAAAATAGATGCTTCTCAAAAAAAAAAAAAAAAAAAAAAAAAAAAAAAAAAAAAAAACTAAGCTAAAAAAATAGAATAATGAGAAGCAATTCCGTAGAACTCCCAACTCATTTCTTTAATTGCTTGCCAATGGTGGGACTTTGAATGACTTTCCCACATATAAAAGTAGATTTACACAATCTCACAACTAATATCGATATAGGGTAGTGGAAGTAGGGTCACTTTTTCTTTGATGTTGGTACACCATTCCTCCTTTTTCATGTAAAACTCTTTCGTCACTGATTTATTTGTCCCCAAAATCAGTGAACTTTTGGTGATTGGCTGGGGTCCAAGTTATTGTTGGTTCGTAACCTAAATTTGTGAAAATGGGAATTAGAAACGAGGCCAATATGATCCTCTTACCTCAGGAAAGAATGGTGGTGATTAAAACACTTGAAGATATGATTATGATCATATAAAGTACCACACCCAAAAAAATTACACAAATTAAGTTGCCATAACATTCTCCCAACAAAACTACACTATGTGTATAGTTATATTCTACATCCAGGTTCATCAAAGTTCAAACTCCAATTTTATTGTCTATGTCCCTTCCAGAATCTTACATTGTCCATGGTTTCACAAAAATATAAGGGTATGAAAGAGGGTGGAAGGGAAAAAGTGGATTAGGATCGTGTAATACCTAGGGTATTGCACAGTGCAATTCACCCTACAATGTCTCACAAAAAAATTTTACTTTTTACATTTTAAAGTTTTACTTTTTATTTTACTTTTTTTCTTAATATTTTTAATCAATGGTTGAGATTGAAAGTTACTTTTTACAATTATTAATCTCAATCTTCCATAGAAATTGCATCGGTGCAATCCTTGCACCTGATCTAATCCGGAAAAAGTAAGATGCACGGTTTCCCAACTCATTTCTTTAATTGCTTGTCACACAAAAATTTGGATAATGATGCAAAAGGGATCAGCTTTCAATGATTGGTATGCAATATAAAGACCGCAAATAGACTTGAACCTACTCTAATGTACCTCTTCTTTCTGTAGCTTCATATTATGCTACTAAGATTAACTAGTTCGGGAATTGTGGAAGGGAAATTAATTGTTGAGTCTTTAGACCTAGGAATCAAGTCATCAACTTTGAGAAGAAGAGATAAACTGTTAAAGCCAATAGGTCCAATTACATAATTCTCTTACCTCCAACCCTACTTCTAAAAGAAACTAAAAAGAAAACCTTACTTTTTTTTTTTTTTTTTTTTAATCAGATATTTGGGGAAGGGGAATTTGAATATTTGATCTTTGTTGGAAACACCAAGAAGTATTAGTCGAGTACTTGAGTTACAAAACCCTTGGCACTTCTTTTCTATTAATTCTACCATCAATCGAATTCTAAATTTTCCAAAAAAATTTATAATGACTCATCAATAACAAAATTACTAACTTTCTCATTATGAATATATTAAAGACTAATGTTGAACATAGCGTGTTATACTTTATAGGTGTCTTAGATTGATGGTAGGACATAGTGATTATAGAGTAGAGTATATGGATATATAAAAAAGAAAATCTTAAAAGTACTATCAATTATACTATAAAAGATTTATAAATTGATGTGACAATGTAAGTGATGTAATTTAACTCGATTATATATTTAAATTACTAAAATATTTTTATTATATATATTCTTTACACAAAGAACTAGAGTTTCTGTGATAAAAGTAAATGTAGGGACTCAAAATGGATTGGACCCCGAATATGAATGGGTTTTCAGCCCAACAAACTCAAACAATAAATTTTTAGAGCGTAGGTACAAGAACTATGTCTACTTGAAAGGAAATGTTATAGTTATATTGAAATGAAAGACACTTCTAGCTGTTTTTACGATCTGGACTCTTCTCGGCTAAGTTTCAGTAAGCTTCTTTATGAGTTCTATCTTTTTTTGCTCTCCTATTTCTCCTCCCCCTTTCTAATGTCATCCGCTTCCATGTTATATACTACGTTCCTTACTCTTTATTCCATTTCCACCGTACATGTGTAGTTCCTATCCTGGGAATTCCTTTCTGTCCCATCCAGCACTTACCGGAACCTTTGCTCAGTGGCCATAAAGCTGCTTGATTACTGTTCAGGCATCACCTCCACATTAATGCGGCCAGAGAGTTAGTTGGAACGCATTTAATGCGGAGGTAGTGGCCTTGGAAGATATTTGTTATCTTTACCGACACCTCCTTAGGCCTACATTCATTCTCCAGTTCTAACATAACCTTGCGGGTTGCCCTGGACAAAAATGATAGTTACATCCACCTCGGACTGGAATATCCGAGGTGGACTTCATCCTCGGACATGTGACTGTCCTCGGACTGGGCCATTGGACTTCAAGCCCATTTCTGATGACTCCTGTATCTTTTTAGATAACAGGCCCCACAATAGCCCCTCAAAATCTCGCTTTTTGTCATCTCGGAAAAAAGGGAGATTTTGACACCTTGCCCCCATCTATTTCGTAGACTTTCCTTGCCTTCAGAACGTCTTTCTATCTGCCCAAGGCACGCTCCTGACGTTTCGGCATCGGGAACACGCCATTATTAAATGATGACGGCTTCCCTGTCCCCCACATGCAACGACACGATGCAAATCTAACGGTGGAGGATCCTCCGCATTTATGGGCGGGATTTTTCCCGCTCCCAATTTCCGTGCCCTTATAAAGGGCCTTTCAAATCAAAACTCTCTTCAGTTACACAAATCACACCGTCTCAGCGCGTGTTCTTTGAACCTGTCTCTCTCTCACCACTCCATGCTCTCATAAATACTAGGAGCCTGTCCGAGGAGCTCATTTTCCAAACCTGTAAGTTCCCTTAACCCTCCTTAGCTTTCCATCCTCTTCGTCAGTTTTTCTTTACAACTGTTAGGAAATGGGTAGATTCAAGTATATTTTTGATTCCGAGGAACAAATAGAAGCATTTAGAGCCAAGTATAGGATTCCCCCAATAGTGGGTATGAGATATGCCTCCACAAAAACGTGGTTACACGATAGAAGAACAGGGGAAGTGGTCATCCCTATAATCGCTTTTCTAGAGGGGGGGATGACCATCCCGATGGGTAGTTTAACTAGAAGTTACCTCAGGTTCTTTAGATTGTCTCCTACACAGTGCGCCTCGAATATGTTCAGGGTGCTTAGGAGTATAGAGGTTCTAAACGCCAAGTATAATCTAGGTCTAACCCATCACGATGTGAACTGGGTGTATAATCTCAATCATTTGAAGGGCCAGAGATATTACCTTAAGTCCAGGTTCCCTGAAATAAGATTGATCCAGTGCTTCCCTACATCAAACAAGGGTTTGAAAGATGATTTCATTATTTTCTCCGGGGAATAACATGATGGTTTACCCTGTCCGACTGAGGAGGGACAACCAGGTGGGGTTCCTAGGACATACGCCCTTATAAATTAGATTATACTTTTAATTCAAGTTACTTTTATCTCTAATATGGTTTTCCTTCCATGTTTTAATGACTTTGCAGACAAGCGCGCTACTAAGCCTCATATCAGATTGATTAACAGGGAGAGCTTAGACAGAATTCTGCGATCCGAGGTGTATGTGAATCCATCTGACGGCCAATTGAGAGCAGCACATATAATCCTCAAGTACAAACCAATCTCCACAGCCTTTCAAGCTCCCAAGTGCGTAATAAAGGCAAAAGATCCTCGGCTCTGCCGTATCAGTGTAGCCTTTGAGGGATTCATTGTTCCTGAAGGCGTTCCAATTCCTGAGGGTGTTCCCTTCACTGAGCCATTGCCCAAGGCCCTTCTCTCTACAGGTGCTTCATCGTCACACTTCGTTCCTCAGGAAGTGAAGGAAGAAGACGAAGAGGAAGAGGAAGAAGAAGCAGAAGAAGAAGGAGAAGAAACTCAGCGAGGAGTTGTAGAACTGTCAGATTCTGCAGACGAGTTTGACGTTTTCAACCAGCCTCAATCTCCCGAGGTGACCTCTGAAGAAATGGGCATCCAAAGGAAAAATCAGAGGAGCTTGAAGGATGTAATTGAAGGCCAGCCTGGCAAGGTGGTGGTGGAGAAGCCAGTTCAGCCCAACCTCCCACCTCTTCCTCCTCTTCATCCTCGGCCACCTGTGACTGAACCCAGCGATCCGAAGAGGAGGAGAGAGCCAAAGGACAAAGAAGTGGCGGACGCTGGGAGGTCTCGTACGACCCGTGAAAATGAGGATCAAAGAGCTGTAAAGCAGCAAAAAGTTAGCCACAGGCCTCAACGAGTGGCCGACAAGACGACTACTCAGTCCTCGAAACTTGAGGCCTGGCTTCCTGCTCCCATGCTTGGCGGGGAACCCCTGAGGGAGGATGCCTCAATCAGGAACTTTAATGATGGACTTGGGTGCCGCGTCGCTTCGGCTTTAAAGGAAACACTTCTTCTTCCCAAGGATATAGCCGAGCTGAGGACTATCAAGAGTAATGAGGTCTTCCAGAATGCCAAGAGATACTTGGGCATGGTATAACGCCTTCATTGTTGTATTATTATTGTTTTTTTATCATAGATATTATGCACACAATTCCCCGTGGTGTCTTTCTAACCTCTTTTCTTCCAGGCCGTTCAAGCCACTTTCAGGCTGGAGGAGATAACCAATTCCTGCTACCAACAAATTGATGTTGAGAGGAAGAAGAAGACAGCAGCTGTGCAAACACTCAATGCTTCTGAACAAAACGTTGCGCAGCTGAAGAAAAAGTTATCCAACGAGGTAAACGCTCGGAAAAGCGCTGACTCAGCTTTGGAAGGAGTCCAAAGGCAAGCCGAGGACCAAAGGAAGCTCTTGCGCGATGCTAATGCCCAGCTGGCAACTTCCTAGGAGCAAATATTAACTCTGCAAAAACAACTGGAGGAAGCCCAGAGACTTAGAGATCAAGCTGAAAAGGCCAAGGCTGAGGTTGAAAAAGCAAAGGCCGAGGTTGAAAAAGAAAAAGACGCAGCCGAGCAACATGGCTATGACGTGGGCGTTGCTGAAACAGAGGATAATTTCCAAGCTGAGGTGCCCGTTGTGTGCCGAGAATACTGCGCTCTGACCTGGCAAGAAGCTCTTAACCGAGCTGGGGTTGAACCTTCATCAGAGTTGAGAAGGCCTGAAAATGTTTATCTTCCCCCAACTATTCGAGCCCCTAGTCCTTCTACTCAACAAGGAGAGGCATCCTCTACTGCTGCTGAATCAACCAAGGAAGCTCAAACCCAGGCTCCTCCCTCAGTCGATCAGCAGGAGCAACCTGAAGTGCCTGGAGGGGCGAAGGACATGTCCTCGGATAAAGGAACAGAAGGGCCCAAGGATGGAGTAGCTTCTCAAAGTTTTGAACAAGCCTTGGCCTCAACTACCTTACCTGTTGGAGAAACTCCTAAGGTGCAGGAGAAAGAGGTTCCTCCTCAGGTAGCTGGCAAAGCCCCTCAACATCAGCTCCAAATAAAATTAAACAAGTAGCTAATTGTGATCAGATTCCCTTTAGTTTCCCTTTCCATTCATTTTTTTTAAAAAAGCCTTTTTGAGGACATTTTCAGTTGCAATGTGTACTTCCTTTTTAAAATTTATAAGAAATATTGGGGTTTCGTCTGTTACTTGTATAATTTCTTGCGTGGATGTTCCTTATTATTATTTTTTTTACATGATCTCGGACTATAAAAGAATGAAAGTTGATAACATAAAGGAAAGACTTAACTATATATGCACTCATTGGGAACCCAAAACAGACTATAGCAGTGACATCCTCAGCCCTACCAAGACTCACTGTAAATTCATTAAGAGATATCCATACCTAAGATAGCATTCTTACATTTCACCCAGAGAGGTCTTGAACATCTTGAAATGCTTTAAGTGATGCTCATGGCATTCACTTTGATATATATATTTCCAGTTGCACGGATTCCCTTTAAAGGGCATTGATTTCGGTTAAGTTTGTTGTCTAAACAATTCGTTGTCCCTTAGCCCTTGCGTAATACTTCGACCGAAGCTACAGTGCATTAATTTCCACTAAGTTGTGGTCCGAGGACCTGACATGACTTAGTTTCTGTTTAATACTTCCATTGATAGTGCATTAATTTCCACTAAGTTGTGGTCCGAGGACCTGACATGACTTAGTTTCTGTTTAATACTTCCATTGATAGTGCATTAATTTCCACTAAGTTGTGGTCCGAAAACCTGACATGACTTAGTTTCTGTTTAATACTTCCATTGATAGTGCATTAATTTCCACTAAGTTGTAGTCCGAGGACTTGACATGACTTAGTTTCTGTTTAATACTTCCATTGATAGTGCATTAATTTCCACTAAGTTGTGGTCCGAGAACCTGACATGACTTAATTTCTGTTTAATACTTCCATTGATAGTGCATTAATTTCTACTAAGTTGTGGTTCGAGGACCTGACATGACTTAGTTTCTGTTTAATACTTCCATTGATTTCAGAAGCATATATTGCAGAAGTAAGATAAAACATAAAGGAAAATGAAATATAACTTGTTAATAATAATACCTCTTCAGATTGCTTACATTCCAGGGATGGGGTACAGTTTTTTCATCTAAATCTTCTAAGTAATAAGCCCCTATCCCTGCTATAGATGTAATATGATATGGCCCCTCCCAATTAGGCCCCAACTTTCCCCAGGCTGGGTTTTTGGTATTTCCCAAGACCTTCCTCAACACCAAATCTCCTGGAGCCAGCGGCCTTAGTTTGACATTCGCATCGTAACCCTGCTTCAGCTTGTGCTGATAGTATGCCAATTGGACCATCGCCTTCTCTCGCCGCTCGTTTATCAAATCTAGACTTTTCCTCAACAGCTCATCATTCCCATCTGAGGTGAAAGTACTGGTTCTCAGCGTTGGAAAGCCCGTTTCGACAGGGATCACGGCCTCAGCTCCGTACGTCATTGAAAATAGGGTCTCCCCTGTTGATCGTCGGGGTGTTGTTCTATACGCCCAGAGGACATGTGGAAGTTCCTCCACCCATCTGCCCTTCGCATCATCCAGCCTTTTCTTAAGTCCACCCACTATGACCGTGTTGACAGCCTCGGCCTGTCCATTTCCCTGTGGATAGGCTGGAGTGGAATATCTGTTCTTTATCCCCAGGTCGGAACAGTACTTTCTAAAAGCTTTGCTGTCGAATTGTAGACCGTTGTCCGAGATGAGAGCTTGAGGAACCCCGAATCGAGTAATAATATTCCTCAAGATAAACCTTTTGACATCCACATCCCTGATATTAGCCAAAGGCTCAGCTTCAACCCATTTCGTGAAATAATCCGTGCCGACTAGCAGGTATTTCTTGTTTCCTACTGCCCTAGGGAAAGGGCCAACGATGTCCAAGCCCCACTGAGCGAAAGGCCAAGGACTAGAAAGAGGATTGAGGACTCCTCCGGGCTGATGAATGTTCGGCGCAAACCTTTGGCATTGGTCACATTTCCTCACGTATTCCTGGGCTTCCTTTTGCATGCCTGGCTACCAGTACCCCTGTGTAATCGCCCGGTGAGACAAAGACCTTCCTCCAGTATGACTACCACAAATTCCTTCATGTAGCTCTTCTAAAAGATCCTCTGATGCTTCAGGGCGTACACAAAGCAAATACGGCCCAGAGTAAGAGCGTTTGTATAACTTCTTATCCTCGGAAAGCCAAAAACGAGGGGCCTTTCTCCGTATCTTCTCTGCCTCTGATTTGTCCTCGAGCAGTATATCCTTCTTAAGGAATAATATTATAGGATCCATCCAGCTACGTGCTGAGCTGATTTGGTTGACCTGAAACGTGTTTGTCGTTACTGGGGTAGGTGTGCTCAAATCTTCAACCATTATCATCCGAGGTAGGTTTTGAGCCGAGGATGTGGCAAGGGTGGCCAAAGAGTCCGCATGGGCATTTCCGCTCCTAGGGACATGGGTTATCTCAAAAAATTCAAAATTAACTTGCATACGCCTAACCTGGCTCAAGTATTCCTGCATTCTTATGTCTCGAGCTTCCAGTTCCCCTCTGACTTGGCCCACGACCAGCCCCGAATTCGAGAAGACTTCCACTGTCTTTCCACCAAGCTTGTTGACCATTATCATCCCCATTAACAAAGCTTCATACTCTGCCTCGTTATTAGTAGCCGAGAATCCCAGCCTTAGAGACTTCTCGATGATGACCTTCTTAGGGGATATCAGTACAATTCCTACTCCTGACCCCCGCTGATTTGCCGCCCCATCCACATACACCTTCCAGGATGAAACAGGTTGCGCGGAGATAAGGCCAACTGATTTTTCATCCATGCCACTCGGGCTTACCTCTATTTCTTCAGAGCCTTCAGCGAATTCGGCCACCAGATCGGCGAGCACTTGACCCTTCACGGAGGTACGGGGCATATACTTAACATCAAAAGCCCCCAGAATTGTGCCCCACTTGGCAACCCTGCCAGTATAGTCTGCACTCCGAAGTGCTGCTTTGATCGGATACTGAGTTAGGACGACCACAGTATGCGCCTGAAAATAATGGAAAAGTTTCCTTGTAGTGTGCACCACTGCCAAAATAGCCTTTTCCAAAGACAGGTAACGTACTTCGGCCTCGTGAAGCGACTTACTCACGTAGTAGACTGGCTGCTGTACCCCATTGTCTGCTCGTATCAAAACAAAACTGATCGCATAAGTGGTGATCACCAGGTAGGAAAAAAGAACCTCATCTACCTCAGGGCTAGACATGATTGGTGGCCGAGACAAATACTCCTTCAGCTGCTGAAATGCTAAGGCGCACTCCTCAGTCCATTCGAATCCCTTCCACTTGTGGAGCAGCAGGAAAAAAGGTCTGCACCTATCCGCCGACCTGGATATGAATCTGTTCAATGCGGCGGTCATCCCAGTCAACCTCTGGACCTCCTTGGGATTCCGAGGTGCTTGTAAGCTAGTTATGGCCCTAATTTGATCAAGGTTCACCTCAATTCCCCGATGAGTCACCATGTAACCCAAGAACTTCCCTGAACTTACCCCAAATGAGCACTTGCACACGTTCAGGCGCAATTTATGCCTCCTTAAAATCTCAAAAGTATTGGTAAGGTCTGTCACATGCTCGGCCACTACCTTGCTCTTCACGACCATATCGTCAATATAGACCTCAATGCTTCTGCCCAATTGCGGCTCAAACATCTTCGTCATCATTCTCTGGTAAGTAGACCCTGCGTTCTTTAAGCCAAATGGCATTACCTTATAGTGATAATTTCCAGTGGGAGTGAGAAAAGCAGTCTTCTCCTGGTCGTCCAAAGCCAGTGGGATCTGATGATAGCCCTGAAAGGCGTCCAGGAAACTCATCCGAGGATGGCCCACGGTCGCATCCACCAACTGATCTATACGGGGCATGGGAAAAGGGTCCTTTGGGCACGCTCTGTTAAGATCCGTATAGTCAACACACACACGCCATTTGCCATTTTTCTTCTTCACTACGACCGTATTGGCTAACCACTGAGGATAAAACACCTCCTTGATAGCCCCTGCCTGCTTGAGCTTGTTCACCTCATCTTTGATAGCCTCGGTATGTACCCTGGATGGACGCCGAGGTGGCTGTTTTTTTGGAATAATAGAGGGGCTGACGTTCAAATGATGACAAATGAACTCCAGATCCACCCCTGGGGCTTCATAAGTACTCCATGCAAACACATCAACGTTCTTCCTGAGAACCTCAACCAACTGTTCCTTCTCCGACAAAGGTAACTGTGCCCCAACCTGAAAGTACTTTTCTGGATCATCGCCAACACTCACCCTCTCCAAATTCTCGCACTTCATTTCCTCGTCGGAAGTGCTAACTTGGGCTTCCTGATTCTTTGACTGCTATAAATCCTCCTCGGCTGCGGTTGAAGTACTTGTCTCTGGCCGATGTTGAATGGCCATTATCAAGCACTGCCTAGCCATGGCCTGATTTCCCAAAATCTCTGAGACCTCGCCCCCTGAGGGATATTTCACCTTCTGGTGAAGAGTGGAAGAAACGGCGTCCATGGCATGCAACCAGGGTCTACCAAAATAGCCGTGTACGGAGAAAAAACATCCACCACAATAAAATCCACCTCCACCACATCTGAACCAGTCTGCACAGGTAATCTAATCATCCCCACCGGAACGACCAATCTACCCTCAAAGCCCACCAGCGGGGAACTATAGGTTGTCAAATCCTCAGGTTTCAAATTCAGCCCCCTGAATAAATCAAGATACATTACCTCGGCTGCACTCCCCTCGTCAACCATCACCCTTCTCACGTCATACCCTCCAATCCTAATCGTAACCACCAAAGCATCCTCATGTGGTTGTATGGTTCCTCTTTTATCCTCCTCTGAAAAACCTAACACCAGTGAGGTGCTTAGTCTGGCTCTCTTTGGCCTTGAACTGAAGCCCTCGTCCAAGCACTGAGACACAGACATCACCCTGGAAGGGCAAGACCCAGTTCTTCTCGGGGCAGCAAATATAACATTTATCGTTCCTAAAAGGGGTCCCGAAGAAGCATTCCCCCGAAATACCGAGCCTGCCTGGCCTCCTCGGCCGCTGGAATGATGTAGAAGCTGGGTCAACTTCCCTTCCTAGACCAGCTGTTCCAAGTGGTCCCACAAGTTTTTACAGTCTTCAGTAATATGACCATGATCCTGATGGTACTGGCAGTAAAGGTTTCGATTACGCCTCGCAGGATCCCCTGCCATCCTATTGGGCCATCTAAAGAATGGCTCGTCCTTTATCTTTTCTAGAACTCGCTGCACTGGTTCTCGGAACACGACACTAACCGCCTGGGAGTTGGCAGATCCCGATTGCCCCCCGAAGTCCCTCCGAGGTCGGTTGTTATTGTACCGGTCCGGCCTGAAATCCCTCCTCTCCTGAAGGACCGCCTTAGACTTTCCTCTACCTTGTATCTGATCCTCCTCTACTCTTCTGTACTTGTCTATCCGATCCATAAGCTGGCGCACGCTGGTAATAGGCTTACCAGTCAGAGATTTCCTCAGGCCATGCTCGGCTGGAAGGCCTTCCTTAAAGGTATTAATGGCCACATTGTCCTGAGCTCCGTCTACTTCATTGAACATTTCCCAATATCTGTTCGAGTAGGCCTTCAGGGTTTCCCCCTCCCGCATAGACATGGATAGCAACGATCCCAAGGGTTGAACAACCCTCCTACATGTGATAAAGCGGGCGCCAAAAGCCTGGGTGAGTTTCTCAAAAGAGTCAATAGTGTTGGCTTTTAGGCCGTTGAACCATCTCATCGCCACCGGGCCCAGGCTAGATGGGAAAACTTTGCACATTAAGGCCTCGTCTCTAGCATGAATGGCCATTCTCTGACTGTAGTGGCTAACATGTTCTACGGGGTCTGTTCGGCCATTATAAATAGTGAACACGGGCTGATTGAACCGCCGAGGAAGATTAGCGTCTTCAATACGTCGCGTAAAGGGCGACTTAGAGACCTGACTCAGTGCTTTGTTCAAAGCGTCATTTCCCCGACCCTGGCGAGGCGAACTCTTATACCTTCGCTCATGGTGGTACTCTTCTTCATGCGAAAAAGACTCACTAGGTGGAGTTCTCGACCTCTGTCTATAACTGGTGTCATCCGACTCCTCAGAGGAGTGCCCAGAGTTGTGAGCTCTACGCCTTCGTCTCTCATGTCGTAATTCCCTCTTCAACTTGTTAATCTCACGCTGCTTGTCCCCTTCGTTCTTTGCGTGGGAAGCATGGCCTTTCCCCCGATAGTGACTTCTATCTGTGTGTGTTGTTCGTGCACTTCCCTCACGATTCCCCCTATGTCCATGGACTATCAACGGATTACTATGCTGAGAGCCCCTAGACTCTGCCTGGTGCTAATTAGCATCCACCTGCTGCGGGCCTACTAATGGTTGCTGCGGTGCTTCCCCTTCCATCGCGAACACTACTCTTGCCTTTCCTTGTGAATAGATCAAGTTCTTCCTACAAACGGCACCAATTGTAGGGACTCAAAATGGATTGGACCCCGAATATGAATGGGCTTTCAGCTCAACAAGCCCAAACAATAAATTTTTAGAGCGTGGGTACAAGAACTATGTCTACTTGAAAGGAAAGGTTATAGTTATATTGAAATGAAAGACACTTCGAGCTGTTTTTACGATCTGGACTCTTCTCGGCTAAGTTTCAGTAAGCTTCTTTATGAGTTCTATCTTTTTTTGCTCTCCTATTTCTCCTCCCCCTATCTAATGTCATCCGTTTCCATGTTATATACTACGTGCCTTACTCCTTATTCCATTTCCACCGTACACGTGTAGTTCCTATCTTGGGAATTCCTTTCTGTCCCATCCAGCACTTACCGGAACCTTTGCTCAGTGGCCATAAAGTTGCTTGATTACTGTTCAGGCATCACCTCCACATTAATGCGGCCAGAGAGTTAGTTGGAACGCATTTAATGCGGAGGTAGTGGCCTTGGAAGATATTTGTTATCTTTACTAACACCTCCTTAGGCCTATATTCATTCTCCAGTTCTAACACAACCTTGCGGGTTACCCTGGGCAAAAATGATAGTTACATCCACCTCGGACTGGAATATCTGAGGTGGACTTCAACCTCGGACATGTGACTGTCCTCGGACTGGGCCATTGGACTCCAAGCCCATTTCTGATGACTCCTGTATCTTTTTAGATAACGGGCCCCACAGTAAACATATCTTATTTTCTCTCTAAAAATGTGGTTTTGTGTTAGGACATATGTGTGTTCACTTGTTAAGAACATATGTCACTTATTTATGTAAATTGGCTAATCCTTATGACAAAACGCACTCTACTTGTAATTAGGTAGTTCTAAGTGTTTTTAATACTTCAAGAAACAAGGTTTCAAGATCAAGTGTTGAAGTCATCAAGTCTGTCCAAGAAAAAGCAAGTTGAAGTGCAAGTTCATTAATTCTCGACACCTGCTCGATAGCTCCTCGACACCTGCTATCTGTCGAGAATTACAAAATCAGCTTTTCTGATTTGATTTCCTTGGGATCCGTGAATATGGTTTTGGACCTTCTTTTCTTCTAACCCTAAACATATAAAATGATTGTTTTAAGAGCCGTAAAAAAAAAAGACACAAGTTGCAAAAGCATTGAACAATCTCTGTTCAAGCAAATTGTGATCAAAAGACGAAGTTCTTAACCTAGTTCATCTTCTCTTGAAGTTGCTGTGTATTTGCACCATAGGGTTTTGTAACCAAGCATCTTCCTGATCTTCATCGTGTATGATGAACTGAAGAACTTTGCAGCCAACCTCTCCTTCTAAGTTGGTGTTTGAAGTCGCGTACTGGGATCCGCGCATTGGTTAGTCACGTACTTGGGAGCCGTGCATCAAAGGTGGGAACTGTCGCTACAGATCAAGTCCAATTGGGTATTGGGGTAAGGGTTCAACTGTAGGTTGGTAAGGTACTTGGGATTCCTTTACTTGTAACCGCTTGATTTGATAATAGTGGAGTTTCGGGAGTGGTGACCTGAAAATCACCCGGTGGGGTTTTTGCCGTTAGGGTTTTCCCCATTCGTAAACAAATCACCGTGTTATTTAATTTCCGCTGCATATTTAGTTTTTGGTGATTTGTTTGTGCTTCCACGCAATTGCATGTTTAATTGATTAATTAACAACTTGGCTAATTAATTAATTAGGGTTTATCACAAGGGGTCATTCAGTTTGTGGCCTATCAAGTGGTATCAGAGCAGGCACACTCTGATTAGGTTTAATCTTTGCTGTGTTGATCCATTGACCCCTGTTTGTCATGGATAGAGGACAATCTTTAATTATACCTCCTTTATTTGATGGCACTAACTATGCATACTGGAAAGTACGCATGAGAGCTTTCTTGCAGTCTTTAGATGAAAAGGTGTGGCAAGCTGTAGAGATTGGCTGGACTAAGCCAAAAGAAGAACCTGCCGATTGGGATGATGCAAAGATCAAGGCGGCTAACTTCAACAGCAGAGCGTTAAATGCCCTATTTAGCGCAGTCACCAATGAGGAGTTCAAGAAGATATCCTCAACTGAAACTGCTAAGGAGGCTTGGACCATCCTCTAGACAACCTATGAAGGAACAAAGGCTGTCAAAGATTCAAAGCTTCAGAGGCTCACTACAAGCTTTGAAGAAATTAAGATGGAGGAGGATGAGTCGTTTGATAAGTTCTATGCTAAGCTCAAGGACATAGTGAACTCAGCCTTCAATTTTGGGGAAACCATCCCTGAACCCAAGATTGTAAGGAAGGTGCTCAGATCTCTACCTGAGAGATTCCATGCCAAGATTACGGCGATAGAGGAATCAAAGGACATTGACAAGATTCCTTTGACTGAGCTGGTTGGAAACTTGCAAACCTATGAGATAGGGTTATCTAGGATTGGCAAGTAAAGTAAAGGCAAAAGCATGGCCTTGAAGGCAAAGAGAAGTGATACAGATGAGTCTTCCGATGATGAAGATTCCAAGATGAAGTCCTACATCACTCGGCAGTTCAAGAAGTTTATGAAGAATGCCAATGGAAGGAGCTTCGACAAGGACCACAGGCAGTTCAGTTCTTCCCAGTTTAAAAGCCAAGACAAAGGGAAGAAGGATGCTAAGGATGGCGGTTAGTACACTGTTCCCGCAGGACCAAAGTGCTTTGGGTGTCATGGATTCGGTCACATGAAGCATGAATGCCCGACATATCTCAAGAGCATTGGGAAGAGTAAGGCACTTGCTGCAACTCTAAATGACACTAAGCCTGAAGATGATTCCGACAATGAGGATGACGGAATCTTAAATGCCTTCACTGCCACAGTCAATCCTACTGAACAGTCAATCCTACTGAAGGGATTGTTGAAGAAGTGGATGAAGAAGAAGAACTGGTGGAGTCCAAATTTGAGAAGATGGATGATCAAGATGATATCCATTCAGCCTATGAGAAGCTTTACAAGCTCTCCGAGACGCATGAGAAATTATATAGGCTGGCCACCAAGAAGCTCAGTGATGTGGAACTTGATCATGAAGAGTTGTCCACAAAGTTTGATGAGGCGAATCAAACTATTGGAGCACTGAGATTTGAAAACAACTTTTTGGCTGAGAAGACCAAGAAGCTTGAAGCAGAGCTGTTTCAAGTCAGAGCTCAACTGGAGAGGACTTCAAGTGCAAAGCTTGATGAGATGCTTAGAAATCAGAAATCTGCTTCGGATCGAACTGGTTTGGGGTATGGTCTTTCTTTCTCTAATACTGCTTCTACTAGCAATACTGTTTTTGTTCCTCCTGCTAATAACACTGAAATTGAGAATATTGATGTTAAAACTGAATTAGCTAGTAAGAACTTAGACAAGAGTAAATCTATCTTAGGAGCACCCCCTAAGCAAGATAAGAAGGATGCTAAAAACCCTAGGGCTAAGAAGGCTAACTCTCAAAAGCCTAAACAAAAGAAGCAGCATCTCTGTCATCATTGTGGAGCTGCCGGTCATACTCGACCAAATTGCTATAAGTGGCTAGCCACTCAACAGAGCAATGGCATGATAGCATCTGGAAGTCAAACTCAGCTTCAATCCTCTCTTGCTCCTCTTGGAGATCTTCTGAAAGCCCTCATGTTCCTTTCGAACTTGAACGGTTTAAATTCTTCCCCCTCACCGCCGGTTCAAGGATTCAATCAAAAGAAAGGTTCTTCCAAGGTGTGGAAGAAAAAGGACTTTAAGTGATTTCATCACTTTCTTTTCCCTTCTTGTTTTTCTGTTTGTTGCATTGCTTGTGTGTTTTACTTTTCTGCTGAGTCAGTCTAGTTTTTGCTTTGCTTTGTTAACATGTTTTGTGTGTTTACTTTCAGTTTTGTTTATTTTGTTTTTAAATATAAAAATAAAAAAAAAATTTGAAAAATCAGAAAAATACAAAAACAGTGTGTGTTTTGTGTACTTTGGTATTTGTGTACCTTGGATGGCCAATGAAACAAAGTTTTCTAAACTTTGTATCTTTTGTAGCTTAGATGAGTATCTCTATGCACAACTAAGCAAGTGAGCTTTGTGGCTCTTGTTTGTGATGAGTAAGATTAAGTTATCTCTTAAACTTAACACTTATATCACTCTTTTTGACGGGTAGGACTAGAAAATCCTAAGAGAAAGGCATAAATGACCATCTCACCACTGTTGCCCGCCAATCATGTATGACACCTGTATGCTTCGGCATAGCAAAAGTGCAGTGTCAAAGACATCCGTATGCTTCGGCATAGCAAAAGTGCAATGTCTATGCTTAACATGTTGGGTATTTCTTTTCTCTCTTTTATATGCCCATGCATGATATGCTAAAATAAAAGAAAATATGCAAAGAAAATAAAAAGCAAAAAGATTAAAATGCTTTAAATATGATTGCAAGCGTGTTTTCTAGGAGATGTGAGAGTCATAGGATGTACCTCAAAGGTGATAGTCCCCATCAAACAGTTATGATTGTGTGTGAGTTAAAGTTTTTTCTCATATCTCAGATCGTCATAACATGTATACACATATGCAATCTTGCGATGTTTTTCACACACAACACGCAATATTCTTTGCTACTCTTGATACATGTGCAGGTACAATGTGATTTGGCCATCACAAGTGTTTACATGTGCTAATGTATGCTCACTAAACTGTCTTGACTTGTTTTTGAAATATAAAATTGGTTAGACTTGTTTAGTGTGTGTGTGTGTTTTTGAGGATCCATATGCTAAATTCTTGATTAAGAGATGTGTTTGAGAGCTTTATATGTTGAGTGGATCTATGGTTGAGGTATATGTTGGATTGCATTCATGTCTGTGTTTTTCTCTTCTCGAAAAACTGCTTTTCACTGATGGCTCGACACCTGGTCATCTGTCGAGCTTCTCTAGCCTTTTCTAATCGCAATCTCGACACCTGTCTCGACACCTTGTGGATCGATCGAGAAATCTTCTGTCTTCTCGATACCTTTTCGATACCTTGTCGATCGATCGAGCTTCTGATCTCTGAATTTGGTCTTGTACCTCGACACCTTCAGCTGTCGACGACCATTTCCTCGATACCTTACTCGACAGCTTCCTCGATACCTCTCGACACCTCAGCTGTCAAGATTTACTGAGGTGCCTATTTAAGGATCTGTCGCGATCTGAACTTCATTCTCTCGATCTCTCTCGATCTGTCCGAAGGCTTTTCATCTCCCAACCACTTTTCTCTCACTCAAATCTTCAAACCCTCATCTTTTTCGGTCTTCCCTTGCTTCAATCACTTGGTAAGATCATTTTTCCCTTCATTTTTCATGCATTTCATGTTTTGAAACCTAGGTTTTGGGATTTTTTAAAAATTTTTGGGGTTTTTCAAAATTGATGAGTTTTTCTTCAAATTTTGGGTTGGGTTTTCACTAAAATGTGTTCAAAATGTCATTCATTGCATTTCATGTGCATTATAATGATATTTACATGCATTTAGATGTGTGTTATTTGTTTATGTGCTGCTAGGATTGGATTAGGCTGAGCCCATGATGCAATTTTTGATTTGCATGTCACATGTTCATGCATTCCCATGCATGCGTACTTATTGTTCAATACATTTGTCATATTTGAACTGTTTTGGGAACTTTTCTGAGTGTTTTCCTCTCTCTCTTTCTCATTCTTTTACGTTAGTAGTGTTTATGGCACCCAAACGTAAAACCACTCCTGCTCGGAACCCTCTGCGTTCTAGAGCATCTTCATCTTCTAATTCTACTCCTTTTAACATTCGGTTCCGTGATATAGATGCCCAAAAGGCATTTACTGAGAACTTCTCTAGACAAGGTGTTCATTCGGAACGCCAAGTCATTTTGGCGGACTTCGCCGACACTGACCTTCCCTCTGTCATTCACAGTAGGGGATGGGGATCACTGTGTGACATCCCGGTCACTTGTCCTCTCGTGCTCATTCAGGAGTTCTACTCCAACATGCATGGGATTGATCGTTCAGTACCTCTCTTCTTCACTCGCGTTCGAGGTACGCGCATTCCTGTTACACCGCAGCTAGTTGCGGATGTACTTAGGGTACCTAGGATAGAGTTTCCCAATTACCCTTCTTGTGAGCGTCTGAGGAATGTGTCCAATGATGAGCTCATCTCTGCCTTCTATTAGCGTCCTGCTGATTGGGGTGAGCATCTGTACACATCATGTAGGCCTTGTGCTAAAGGTCCTAGATTTCTTAACATGGTGATGACCTTTGTACTCCATCCACTCTCTCACTACAATTCTATCACAGAGCCTCGTGCTCGGTTTTTGCTATCACTTCTAGAGCATCTTACTATAGACTTTCCCTCTCACTTCATCCTGTCTATCATTGATGCCCATCTAGATTCGGCATCCCATGATAAGCTCATCTTTCCTTCCGCTATCACGAGGATCTTACGCCATTTTTCTATCCCTTTTCCTGTGTCCGACCACTTCACACACATATGTGCCATAGATGCCGCTACCGTAAAACGTAGTGAGGCTCAGTTTAGGTCGAGACAGACGGATGCCACTCCTCCCTCCCGTTCGGCTCCGTCCAGATCTGCTCCATCCAGATCCGCTCCATCTACATCTGCTCCTTCTTCCTCTACGGGCGATGTATCTCTAGGAGACATTATGGCGCAGCTGCAGCGCATGGACACTCGCCTTGATACACTCTCTGCTGAGTTGTATCAGGTGAATGTTCGTGTTGGTCGTATTGCACGACGGCAGGCGACCATGGGTGGTTTTGCTCCAGAGGCTACTCCTTCACCACCTACTCCAGCAGCTTCAGATTCTGAGGATGATGATGATGATGATGATGATGATGATGGAGATGCTAGCTCTACTGATGAGATGTCTACATGACACTCTACCCTTTGTCACTCGTGACAAAAAGGGGGAGTAGTTTTGGGTTATGAGAGTAGTCATCTTAGGGGGAGAGTTAGTATAGGACATTTTGATAGGGGAAGTGTTGATATTTTTGAGGGATGTAGTGAGGTTTTTATGTATCTTTTCTTTTCTCTTTATAGATACATTGATCTTGTATATGAGGTCCTTTGACCATTTTTACATACATTGTACTTATACTTCTTTATATATGTGGATGTATGTTTCTTTCACCTCTCTCTTCATGTGTTGTTTCTTCTCTATCTTTATACACATGTTCTTTATACTTGTATGCAATCTATTGATTTCTGTTTCACACAAGATGAATTGATGAGTTTTGTTTAAAGTGTTTCAGAAATACAGGTTGTCAAAGTTTACTTGCCATAAACTCTCTTCTTGCAAATTTTTTCAAGAGTTTGTGTTAGGATAGATTTTATTGTATTCAACAAGTGAATATGAGTTGAGTGATTTATGACTTCTCTCATATGTTCATTTGTTTGTTGTGATTTTGTCATGGATTGCCAAAGGGGGAGATTGTTAGGACATATGTGTGTTCACTTGTTAAGAACATATGTCACTTATTTATGTAAATTGGCTAATCCTTATGACAAAACGCACTCTACTTGTAATTGGGTAGTTCTAAGTGTTTTTAATACTTCAAGAAACAAGGTTTCAAGATCAAGTGTTGAAATCATCAAGTCTGTCCAAGAAAAAGCAAGTTGAAGTGCAAGTTCATTAATTCTCGACACCTGCTCGATAGCTCCTCGACACCTGTTATCTGTCGAGAATTACAAAATCAGCTTTTCTGATTTGATTTCCTTGGGATCCGTGAATATGGTTTTGGGCCTTCTTTTCTTCCAACCCTAAACATATAAAAGGATTGTTTTAAGAGCCGTAAAAAAAAAAGACACAAGTTGCAAAAGCATTGAGCAATCTCTGTTCAAGCAAATTATGATCAAAAGACGAAGTTCTTAACCTAGTTCATCTTCTCTTGAAGTTGCTGTGTATTTGCACCATAGGGTTTTGTAACCAAGCATCTTCCTGATCTTCATCGTGTATGATGAACTGAAGAACTTTGCAGCCAACCTCTCCTTCTAAGTTGGTGTTTGAAGTCGCGTACTGGGATCCGCGCATTGGTTAGTCACGTACTTGGGAGCTGTGCATCAAAGGTGGGAATTGTCGCTACAGATCAAGTATAATTGGGTATTGGGGTAAGGGTTCAACTGTAGGTTGGTAAGGTACTTGGGATTCCTTTACTTGTAACCGCTTGATTTGATAATAGTGGAGTTTCGGGAGTGGTGACCTAAAAATCACCCGGTGGGGTTTTTGCCGTTAGGGTTTTCCCCATTTGTAAACAAATCATCGTGTTATTTAATTTCCGCTGCATATTTAGTTTTTGGTGATTTGTTTGTGCTTCCACGCAATTGCATGTTTAATTGATTAATTAACAACTTGGCTAATTAATTAATTAGGGTTTATCACAAGGGGTCATTCAGTTTGTGGCCTATTATTTTGTTTGTTTAAATTTTATTATATATTATTTAAGATCTTCTTTTCTATGTATATAACCTGAAGAATTTAAAAACGTGCTAGTGTGATGTGTGAAATATTAGAAAAGATGAATAAGATTTTAGAAAAACTGAAGCACTCTCTCTAACTAGGTTTTTGGATGGAGGCATAAGGTGAGTGTGTATATATATATAGGAGTAAATTGGGGTTTTGGAAACTTTTGAGTTGTGATTACCTCCGAACTATTGAAACACTTCAATTACTCTTGGTTGAAATATGTCAAACTCATCTATGAGGCCAAAGACTAAAGGTGTCTACAATATTCAAAAACATATATATAGGAGTAAATAAGGGTCCTCCATTGAAACACTTCAATTACTCTTGGTTGAAATATGTCAAACTCATCTATGGGGCTAAAGACTAAAGGTGTCTACAATATTCAAAAACATTCAATAACCCTAATCATTCAACTAAACAAATTAGAAAAAAATAAACATGTTACTAACTAAATAGAGATCTAAGCATATGATACTAAGCATAACAGAAGCTAAAGAATGTATTTAAACTATCTAAAACAAAGAAAACAGAAAGCAAACAAATCTGGGTTTTCTAGGTGAGCTTGTGTGTGCATGTAGAAGCGTGCATAAGCAAGCTTGTGGGCAATCCTGGTACATAATCCAACCTAGAGCCCAGCATGCAACAGAAAATCTAGAACGAAATATATTCTAACCTAAACATGTTTATAACTGATAAACTAAACAAAGAAATAAATCATGAAATAAACAAAATAAACAACAAATATAACAAAAGAAAAGAAAATAATACCTTAAAACAAAGAAGTCTAAGGCTCGATTTTAACCACTCCCTTGATTAATCTAAAAACAAGGAAAACCTAGTAGGTTAGTAAGTTTTTTCTAAAAGGCTTATACCAGAAATGGTCTCAAACAAGAAAACATTCAATTGAAGGTGTTTTAAAAGAAAAAAATCCCTCTTGAATCATTATTTTTTTAGTGATTATGTGTATTTTTGGAAAAGAGCCTAAGAGGCATTTTATAGTGTCAAGAGGGGTGCTATTCCTAAGCAATGTGGAATTAGTTTTGCACAAATTTTTATCCAAAACTTTCTTTACATAACTCTACCAGCCAAATCTGTGTACGCAAGCTCATGAAGATGCATACACGACCTCGAGGCTACATACGTAGGCTTTATTCCTGCTAAAACAAGAATTGGGATGGGGTTGTGAGCACACTGCCTTGTCACCTCCTTTGTCAAGTGGGCCCAAAGTTTCTGTCTTTGCTCAGTCGTGTGCTCTTTGCATTTTTTTAGGGAGTACACCTTAGCTGAATGGTCCAAAGACAGAGTGTTTGGGAGTCGTCACCTTTTATAAGTCCAAGAACCAGCAAGGCCCCTTGCAAAGGGCCTTATATATCCAGATTCTAGGTTTGGAGTTAAGATACGGGAATGGGAAGGTATTAGACACTCAACTCCACCCGACTCATACGCTAACTTTCACTAACTTTGTTCAATGTACTAATTCTGTTAAGGAATCCTCTAAAAGGCTACTCTAATAAGGCATACTCATACACACTCTAGCTCTATTACACCCAACATGTTATCTCAACCTAATAATATACATCACATGACATACATCATCTCACCTCATTCATGGCAGCAAGCATTATCATCAACATGTTCATCATCTAATAATCAGATCATGTTCATCAAGTTCATCACACATGTGATATGTTCATCTCATTCAACCATGCATGTTCACACATTACTGGATCACCATAGCACCCATGCTCAAATGCATGATTATATCAATGCATGTTCATATTTATATTCAAAGACATTCAAGAATCCTAAATATTCAACTAAACAAATTAAAAGCAAGTAAACATGTTACTAACTGAAAAGAGACCAAAGCTTAAAAGCAAGTAAACATGTCACTAACTGAAAAGAGACCAAAGCATATGATACTAAACATAACAAAAGCTAAAGTCTGTTTTTAAACTAGCTAAAAAGAAAGAAAATATAAATCAAACAAATTTGGGTTTTCTGGGAGAACCTGCGTGCGCTTGCAGAATCGTACGTACGCCGTGGTGATCATGCGTACGCGACCCAGCCCAAAACCTAGCATGCAACAGATAATCTACAGCTACATCTATTCTAACCTAAACATGTTACTAACCTAAGAAAGCAATAAACTAAACAAAGCAATAAAGCAGGAAATAAACAAAATAAACAACAGAATACCTCAAAGCAAAGAAACCTAATGCTTGATTTTGACCGCTCCCCTCCAGGGGCATAGCCAGGAATTTTTACATGGGGGAGCCGATTCGAACCATAAAGGTTGAAATCGACGACGATGAGTATCATCATTGTATGGATAGTCTATATTTTTAGGTTGATATGGACCTTCTTCGAGATAAGCTCGTCAGATTTCATCTTGTTTGTTGATAGAGAATTCACATATTTGTTTACGTGATCCTGGATCAAGATCTATCTCTTCAGATTGAATTCTTGAACATTTGGAGGGATCAGGGTGTTCATCAAGTATTGAAGTATCAACATTTGTTTCTACAGTCACAAGTGTCATAATTTTTGAATTGCTAACATCTTTTTTCTTAAAGAATGCATCAATTGTTTTTCGTTTGCTCATAATTCTTTTAGCTTTAAGAATATGACTAAAAAATTAACCTGAAAAGAAGTTTAAAAAATAAAATTTTAATTAGAAATTTTTACTTAGTTATATGGATGTTATTCATACTCAAGAAAAAACAAAATTTTCACTATAATTTAAACATACAACCCATTTTTAATACGACTTTAATTAATAATAACCCCTCAAACAAAAACAAAAATTAAACACACAAGTATTGGTACACAACATAAACCAAACAATTTAACAACACCCACAGCCACATCCACAGCCACATGATATCTAACTAATCAAAAATAGGTAATAAATCAAAACAATTTTACCTTAGAAACTTTGTCTTCACAAAGTGCAAAGATGGGTCACCCGTGTGGCAATGCCTACTGCCTCTGCCTCACTGCCTCCAACTTTAGATCTTCCCTTCAAGACTCATCACAAACAATCTCCCCATGCCTTCAATCATGTATTTCTCTAAAAATCTAGGAAAATATAAAGAACATGTGATTATTTAGGTGTAGATAGTTGGGAAAATAAAAAAAAAGACACTAAAAAGAGATGAATGTCTAATGCTTAAGAAAGAAAAGAAAACTCACCAGTTACCAAGTAGTCACCAAGTTTCAAAACTAAAGCTGATGAAGAAAGAAAAAATTGGTTAGGATTTTTTTTTTTTTTTCTAGGACTGTGAGTACAAAGGACTGGAGTTTTGGGGGCTGGTAGGTAGGCAACGGTACCAGTGCAAATGAAAGTGTATCAAAGAAAACAAACGAATAAGAAGTAAAGAAAGGGATTCCGTGGGTCAGTTGGTGGATTTTTTGAGATGAAGAGAAATTGAAATTTTGTTTTTAGTGTTTGGACTTGAGTGGACCAGCTTGTTTTATTTTAAGTACATAAGGTGATAAGGTCTAAAACTAAAGCTGGGCTTGGGAGAATATTTGAACTGGGTTTGGAAGAATTGTTGAGAATTGAGCATGGGAGGGGGTGGCTGTCCAATATTGGGAGGCCCAATTTTTTTTTTCTACCTACTCTAATGGAATTTTTTTTTTTTTTTTTTTGCAGGGGCCGGGGCCCCCAAGCCACTACGTGGCTCCGCCCCTCCCCTCTATTAATCTAAGGACAAGGAAAACCCAAAAGGTTTGTAAGCATTAACTAGATGGCTTGGACCTGAAATGGTCCCAGCCAACAAAATTTTTAATTGAAGGTGTTTTAGAAGAAAAACTCCCTCTCGAATCAATATTTTCTTAGTGATTAATGTGTGTTTTGGGAAGAGCGCCTAGAAGACCATTTAAAGTGTCAAAAGGGGGTGCAAGGCTATTCCCTAGCAATGTAGGATTTTCATCAAAAACTTCCATTACATAACTCTGCCAACCAAACCTACTTACGCTAGTACGTGAAGATGCGTATGCAACCTTATGGCTACGTATGCACAACTAAGGTCTTGCAAGTTTTTTGAAGCATAAATAAATCCTTCAACTTAAAGAGTTTCCTTAGCAAGACACTTCACTAGTCATTGGCCCCTTAGTGATATCGTCATTGGAGAATCCGAGAATGGGAACTTGAATCGTAAAAGGTAAGAAATAAGGTGTCTATATATAGGGGCCTTTTTATTTAAAGTGGACTGGACTCTTTTTTTTTAAAAAGAAAATAATTATTTTACTTAGAAGACAATGTTATTTCTTATTAGCGGCCTTAGGCCTACACCTTAAGCCACCCTTGTCTGTAATATATAAATTTTGGTCTTGTTGAAGCATTCATTTAAAGAATTTTTACAATTGCAATTCATATGTTTCAATTTGATTGACTTATATTGGCTTCATATTAAATGTCACATCAGAATTTGCTACAACTAATTTTCCAATATGTTTTCTTGTCTCCAAACACAAGTTTTTGAACAATAACTACAACATATCATTATGGTTATATAGGTTGTCTTTCAAATGATAAATAGAAAGGTAATTAAATACACTTACATGTCTCATTTATCATGTTTTTCGAACCACTACATTCTTCTAAGACCTTAAAAATTGATGCTTAATTTTCATGCAATTTATTTTACTTGTGGATTATGCACTCTTATGAATACTTTTTACCTTGACCAAAAAATTAAAATTAACAACAAAAAAAAAAAAAAAAAAAAAAAAAAAAAAAAAAAAACCTTTCATGATAACGTATGACCCTAACCAGAAGGAAATACCTAAACTAGAAGTCAATAATTAACTTAAAAATGACACCCTAAATCTAAATGTCACAATTCTACGAAAACAATTAATTTTAAAAAAATATTTTAACAAAAATGCATTATTTAAACGAGAAGCCAATTAACTTTAAAATGATCATATATATATTTAAAAGTTGTAATTCATAAAAAAAAAAAAATTATTTGAATGGAAAATAAAAAAGAATCAACATATAGATTGCATTCTTTATTTCTAACTTGTTTATTTATTGAACTATATATAAGGCATAAGAATTTAAGTCTGAATTATTATTTTAACTAGTCGTCAACCCGTGCGATGCACGGGTTAATGATATATCTGAGTAGTTTTTGCTATGAATCATGTGAGTTCAAGCTTATAGAACATGTTTTAGTGTCCATTAAGGGCTTCTTCTTCTTTCTTTTTTTTTTTTTTTTTGTACAATAGCATCCATAAACTTAATTAGACATGTTATGTGGTTCAAGCTAATACAAAGTTAGAACATTTGTGTTTATAACTTACTCATGAACAAATAATTAGAAAGCTGGTATTACATTTTGAACATAAGTTGATAATACATGTTCACCTTGTAAAATAACACAAAACAAATAATTAGAAAAATAAAATAAAATCCTTTGCTGAGTAGATAACTTGAAACTTTCTCACATCTGAATCCTCGTGTGTAGTATATTGCAACTTGCTGAGGTAATTTCCCTTTGGATTCTCCCCTGGGGTTTTGCTGCTTCTATTTGAACCATTCACTTTCCTCTTTGATTGCTCATCATCCAAATCAAAAACTTCAATTGTTCCTCCACCCAAGATGGAAATTCCTACATACACTTTCTTTGGGTCTAGCACTAAGACTCACACAAACATACGCATAAATACGTACATAAATATTCATTCTAAATGATATACTTTTAGGATCTTAGCAATATCAAGTTAGGATCTAAGACACAGACATCCATCTCCAAAATATGCATGCAAATTTGGATCTAAGACACACACACACGCACCCATACATGTATATATATTCAAACTATATAATATGATTCTAAGATTTTACCGATATCAAATTTGGATCTAAGACTCAAAAATCCATCTGCAAAATATGCATGCAAATGCTACAAGCATGATACGAAGCCTCAATATTTACTTTTCCTTTATTACCTATGTGATGTTCAAAACAACAAATTATATGTCATTCAACCCAAGTACTAAAAATCATAAAGTAAAACTAACCATGCCCAAAATTTTGGAATTGAATTAAATATAGAACTTTCACCACCAAAAATAAACTATATAACCATCAACAGTATAAATAAAAATATCATTACATCTCCAAAGAAGAACTTGGCTTTTTGGGGCCAATCGTGCCATAAGAACAGCTACTGCATTGGCAGCATGGTTCTCATTATTAAAAAGATCAAGATGCCAAAAAAGTAATGATAATCTAAACTTTTATTGAAGAATTGAATTTTCCCCAAATAATTTGATTGAAGAATTGAATTTGACTAATTAGAAAATTTCAAAATGTCATTTCAACTTCATCTATGTAATGACTAATGCAAAAACAAATTAAGCACTACAAGATTCACCATTAGTTACACTTCAAAAAAAAAAACTGAAAATCTTCAAGAGAAAGTAAGCCTAGAGTCTATTTATTTCATTGTTTTAGGTCACTGGTTTGATGGTCATATTGCTAACCTTACTATAAAAGACAGATAAAAAAGAAAAAGAAAATAAAACTGAAGTCATATGGACTTACCCCTCCATGTGCAAGAGCAATGGCCATGATAGTTGCAGCTTCCACGACCCATGATAAAGGAATCCACATAAAACCCAAAATTTTTAGTATTTTGTTTTTTGAAGTAAGATAGGAGAGTAGAAGAACCAATCAATGAGGGAGATTAAGCAAGCAATAATGAAAAAATAAAAAAGAAGGGATGAATATGAAAATTTAACATTGCTTTTCTAACATTTTCCTCCTCAAGTTTGTTGTATCCAAACAAATCCACATCAGATCAAAGGTCAAATCCTTTTTTATACAATTAAGATGCTTAGGCGGTAAAATTTCCAACATTAAGCAACTTATAATTTAGCATCAAACAAATAAGATAAAGTAATGGAAATTCCTTTGTATTTCCATCTTTTTTATTCTTCCTAATTCTAGGCAGATCAAAGTATTAACATGATGCTGCTTGAATTAAACATTAAAGATCTAATTTCTTCCAATTGAATATACTTCTACAAAAAGAAAAAGAAAAATAAAAACTGGTTGTTTGTGGCATAACAAAATATATTCTACTAAAGTATCAATTTGAGTCACTAAACTTCTTCATCTAACTACGAAGCTAATAACATTTGGCTTTATTATTCTTATATTTGCAGCTATGAATTTTCACACAAAAAATAGAGAATATTGAATGACTTTCATAACTGGGACATTCATTAAGGTAAAGTTGGCATGCCATATATAAGATGATAAAAGAGTATAGTGATTTAAAGAACATTAGGGGGAAGGGCCTATTCAACCATCTTGGATTTCCTTTAGATTCAACCCTTCACCAAGTTGTTAGGAGAGCATTTGCATTGTCAGATAGCGTTTTTTTTTTTTTTTTGAAATAAACATTGTCAAATAGTTCATTACATCTCACTCACTGTTTTCTCTTAAGTTTACTAATCCACAAACAAATTAAACAGTGCTACTTATCTCATGGGCAAATAGTTAAGTCATTCCCATTGTATTTAAGTGTTCCTATCGCCAATCATTTTCTGTTGGTGTCTACTCCTGCACCTTGCCAATATGCTAAGCTCCCCACCTCATCCATTTTACATAGTTCCTAGTGGGACTCTAGATTCAATCTATAGATTGTTATTACTGAGGCAGCAGGTATAGTTGGGCCAAGAAACGTTTAGTGGCCCACTATTGGACTAGTTATTTTGATAATATACTTTGTGTGTGATATAGTATTAGTGTTACTTTTGGTTCATTTAATTAAGTTCTTGTGTTTTGCACATTTGTAGATGACCAAAGTATTACACTTTTTGAGGAATTTGCAAAGGACCCTGAAACTATTGTCTCACAAAGTTATGAAGTTGCTCTAAGCATACTTGAGTTTGAAAGATTAGGAAAATCATTTGAGGTATACTCTCTAAATTTGAAATATATTTAAAACATTGGTTGTTTTAAAAAGTGACTGACAACTATTATCTATGCAATACCTTTTCATGCAAGCTCCCCTTGTGCATTAAATTATTCCAAATTTTGACAAAGTAGTCATTGCATCTATGCACATATTTGAAGAATGAATTGGAATATGAAAAAGAATGAGCTAATGATGAATGAAGTTGGGAATGAAATAAGTGAGGAAGAAGTAGGAAAGTCAGAGAATTACACAATCTTGACCTTTGTTGCATTGTTCTGCTAATTTACGACCATACTCAGTGGACTGATTTGAGTTCATAAGTGTATCACTACTCTACCTGGGACTCTATGTAAAAACATGCTTGTGTGCTTCAAGAAGAGCACTCTAAGCTTACGGGGCTTCTCATCAGTTTAAAATCCAATAACATGTAAAATCACATCAAGTTTAAACAAATTCACCCCAAACAGACTTCAGATTAGCCACAAATAATCACAAATGCATTGGAAAAAAAATCAAACAAAGAAAATCAAGGGGAAAGAGAGCAAAAAATCTTATAGTGGATTGCTATTTGCAAAACAATGTGAAAGCAAATTGTTGTAACATAGCTACATCTACATTTAGTTTAATTGATCCAGCCTTAGCATGTTAATTAGAGTACCGTAGTGTTCCACCTAGTTCCTTGGGTTCCATATAGGTTCAAAAGTAGAAGGTATGTAAGCAGAGCATTGATCTTTTAATAATACTTGTGAAAATCCATAAGGGCATTTAAAGAGTGACGTTAAAAATACTTTGAGGGAAATCACAATTATTAATTAAACAATCATATGTAAAATCCTCACTAAGACCTAGCATCAAACACTTCACAGGCAATAGTCTTCAATAATTGAATTAAAAAAATTGACATTTCAAAAACCCTAATTTTGAACTCAACAAATTAAATTTGGAAAAAAAAAAAAAAAAAAACACCGAACGAAGATTGTAAAGGAAAAAAAAAAAAAAATCAAACACACAAAATTGAAATTTTCAGTTTGAATTGCCACAACCAACATAAAATTTCAATAGCAAAATGGGTCTTTTGAATCAAAACCAAATAGTTTTAATCTGCAAAAATCAAAAGGCTATTAGAGCAGCTATGGCAGTGGTCGAGCCGCTAATAGTGTAGCTCGGTCATGGAAAAAAAATTGAAACTCCAAACCGAAGTAACCACAGAAATTGAAACTCCAATAAATAAATCAGAACCCTATAGTAACTGCAGAAATCAGAAAGCTACAATATGATTAAAGCACCTCACTTGTGTGAATTGGGGTTGGAGCTCAATGCTTCGGTGACTTAGGCTAAGGTCTTGTCATGGTTGTGATGGGTGACGGTAGCTATGGCAGTGGTGGAGCTACTGATGGTGGGGCATGGGTGGGACATGGGAGAGAGAAGGAAATTGGGTTTTGGGGGGTTTAACATATGGCAGGTAATTGGGTTTTTAAAGACCTCGGATGTTGTTGTAGAAATTAAATGATAATTGATTGTTGTTTTTATAAAAATAAAAAAGTTTATAATATTTATTTAAGTAATGCTAACGTGGAAAATTGTGGAGAGATCAGAAACTTCGGTTATATATATTGATTATTAGTCCAGTTTTGTTTTGTTCCTTTTTTAAAAAATTAGTTGAAGAAGAATGATGGCTAAGAAATTTATCATAGTGATGATGGTTTTGGTTTTCCTTATTATTGTTAAAGTTCAATCTAAAGTTTTGGCTTTTACCACTTTTCATCCCTCTTCACTTCCAATCCTACTCCCTCGTCCTTTCAAACTTGATACTGTGGAAAGACCATTTTTGAAATGCATTGAAGAAGAGTTTGAAAAAAGTAAGGAAAGGATTGAAAGAATCACTCTAGAAAGTACAATAAAAATCATTGCGATTTTTGGACAGTGTGTGTCTGGTGCGCCTCTACATGACCTAATATCTTTCAAAGCTATGGAGGAAATAAGAGAATGTCTCTCGAAAGAGAATATTATTATGTATGGTGTACGAGATTGTTATCTTCAATGGTATGAAAGTAATATAAAAAAATAACTGATTTATTGGTCATGTATGGAATTCACGAGCAAGCTCTGATTTTTTATATGGTAAATAATTTTATAAAGACTTTCTCTTACTCTTCTGTATACAAGAATATACACATGCATAAAAATTTTAATTTCAAGCAACCAATAGCTTTTTATGGAAACAAGTCTGTAGGTTAGACCCATTTTAAATATTAGCCTAAGATTTTCCTTTAGACACATGGACTAAGGTGTGAGAAAAGAATTCTAAATAGAGAATAATCTTTTACAAGAGATTATGTTGGAGAAGACTCATATGATATAGCATACTTAATTTTCATTTTGTTTAGATGAGGAATGATATGAAAGTCCCATATTACAATTATGATAGGAAAGCTTATTCATAGTAGCTAAAATATGTCGTCCTAGAATGACATTTATATATTTTTTCTTTTTAATATATCATAATTTATTAGTTTAATGGTTAGTAGAAAATTTATCAATAACCACAACTACATATTACTAATCTTAATCAATATGCATGCTTAGTCATATCACAAACATAATAAACTTTTATGTTTTGTTGCCTTCTTTTCAAGCGTCATACATCAATTATAACTTACCATCTACTTGTCATAGTAGAGACATGTTTTTCTATATTTTCTATATCGATTCCACTTATTGAGTTATATGTCAAATTATAATTGTACCATGGTTTCAGATACATTTGGAGGAATCTCAAGGTTGATCCAAGACATAGAGTTACTAAATTAAAATTTTCAAGTGTTTCTCATTACAAATTGTGTTATTTTGAGTTTTGTAATAATATTACTTCGGGGTATAGTGATAATTTATTTTATACTATCTTATATATAAATCTTAAAATATATGTAAATTGGGGCATTTTGAACCCAAAGCCAATGTGTCATGGGAGTTGAATGTTATATCTAACTATATTAATTTGTCTTGTGTTCGATTATTCTATATGTTCTTTGGCCTGTGATATTAGATACAATTAAGAAATAAATAGTTCTTCTATTTCAAACCAATAATGTATGGATGAATATAACCATAAACTAGAAGAAATTTTCTTCATTAGGCTTGAAAATTATATACTCCTTTACCAAGAGCGATTAATTTGATATAGTTTATACTCCTTTTTTCACTTGAGAAATTTTCTTTATTAAGCGTGAAAATCGAGTAAAATCCAATTGGAGCCAAAGCATAAACTAGATGCATCATTTGGGTATTTTGCACCAACTCAATTAAAATTTGGAAAACTAGGAAAAACCTAATGGTTTAATACTAAAAAACAATGTTTACCAAGTTTGTCCAGAAAATTTGACAGCATAAACAATGAAAATGTGTGCTAGAAGTACAGATGTTTCAATTTCCTTCAACATGAATGACCATGTTTTGAAATTGAATGTCAATTAGAAAAAATGTCACAAACATATGAAAACAACATAATTATAGCTTATTTTTAGTCAAACGATGTCGGATATATGTGAGTAAGGTATCATTGCAATATTTACTAGAAAATTTCACTTCACCTTAGCTCTCAATGAATTTCATCACTCCACTTTGTCATATGTTTTCTCCCTATCTAGTTTCAGCACATTAAATCCCTTATTTTCTTTAGGTTTCTTCATTAAGTATGCTAGTTCCAATGCTATGAGAGAATTGCCCAAAATTACCTTACTAGCAGAAAGGCCCCTTATGATGGGGAGATGATCTTTGGAAAGAGTTGCTTAAAACATAGAGGTTTATACTTTTTTAATGTTTTTATAGAAAACATTTTACAAACATATGGGCTTGAATTGGTTTAGTAGCCCTGGTTGCTTTAGGGGTGAGAGCCATGAAAGTGTGATCGATTTGAGCTCCTTGAGATAACATTGGCAATTAGATTCTCCAACTCCCTCAGTTGATTTTGAAGAACTAAAAAGATTTATGAAAATGTTCACAAAACTCTCTGCAATCATTCTCCCCTCCCCCTTCCCAAAAAAAAAAGACACTCATTTGTATCTGATCTCAAGTAATTGACGGAGTTTATTCTCCTTACTAAGAGGGGGAAAGCGTCATAGTTATAGAATGATTTATAAAAAATTTTTTTAAAAAAATCATATTTGAATTAGGGGTGGTGATGAGCCAACTTATTCCAAACACTCAAATGTTTACTTGTTTGTGAAATTAACTAGTAACAATTGTAAATAAATTTGGTTAAATATAATTTCAATAACCTATTTAATTAATTGACACACCTTAATGCCAAACAGAAATGCAATAGATTCAATCTTGTTCTAGCTTTAAAAAGTCTTGATGAATCAAAAGAAAATAAGCTTGGAATCCACCAAAAATCTAAGAAAACCTCATAGAAGTATTTTAGCAACAAAATTGGTTGTAGCTTAATGCTACAATCTTACTCAATAAAATAAACATTATTACATATTTTGAAAATCTAACCATTAAATTACATGCTCTTTATTCTCTTAATATACAATTCAAATTTTGTGTCAATCGGATATTATTTATTATATAATCTATAAACTTATATTTTATGCATAATTTTAAACTTCAAAAACTTACAAAAAGAATAATTTATTGATGACATAGCTATTGATATTTAATTTTCTAGAAATTTTGCAAGTATGAAGAATATAAGAAGAATATGTCATCCAATGGTAGATTTGTCAAAATTTACCTCCAATAAAAAGATATTTATTAAGGTTATAACCTAAAACTATAACCAATTTTGTACATAAATTTTGTCTTTATTTCAATCTACTGAAAACCAAGCTACAAAAATACATATTTATAAGAGCCCTATAGGGTTATAGTTAGGCTTCCTTAAAATTGAAAATTACACAAACACCCTTAAATTTCTTACGACATCATAGAAGACTAAATTATCCCCAAATAAAATAGCAAAAATAAAAATCTCGGGTTTGTAGATCGCTTTTGGCGGTTGTGCCGCAAAGAGATTTTTCAGCCCAGTTGTCGGGTTTTCCTCTTCGATAATACATCTAGTATTATCCATGTGATATTGTGCTCATTTTGTGTGGTTATGTTAATATTAAGTGCTTTAATCTATGCTTAAGCTAATTAATTAATCACTTATACAATTGGACTTGATCGTCGGGCCGATAGACTTGTTGAGTCTCCGCCAAGCTTTGGGTTTCAAACTTTCAATCCAACTGTAAAGCAGCTTATTTTAAAGTAGCTTAAAGTCTAAGACTAATTTGAACTTAATAGAATAAATGACCATGCTTTGGAATCCAGTATCTCATGGGCCTTTGGAATACCGAACCATTACCCTACAAACCCGAAATAATATTTCTAGTCATGGCCCAAATAATATTCTCTTGACCCGTTAGCATAAGTTACTTTCAGGTATACTTGTTACAACATTTTGGTGCTGTTACACTTAACAATCAAAAGCTTTTTGTTGGATCAAAATTTTACCAAACCCCTTGTTTGGATTATATGATTTTTATTTGTTTATTATGCTCACCAAACATTAGAAAAATTGAAGCAAGAAAACTATCTCATTTAAATAATGTTCAAGAGACATTTAAAAAAAAAACCAATTAAAGATGTGAATTTAGAATCGATTAGTAATGGGCTGTTTGGCTCCACCATTTTCATCACTCAATTCTCGTCACTCAATTTTCATCACTCATCACTCATTACTCATTTTTCATCACTCATCACCCATCACTCTAAAATTAATACCCGTTTGGCTCTATCACTGAAATGTCATAACTCAACAATTTTTCACACTATTTGTGGGCCCCAGCTCTGTCACTTGGTGCAGGTTTTTTTTTTTTTTTTTTCTTTAGTACCCAGAAACCCGAACCCAGTGAAAAAAAAAAAAACCCAAGAGAAGACCGACCCACTGAAGAAAGAAGAAAGAAAAAAAAGAAAAAGAAAAAAAAGGAAGAACTGAAGAAGAAGAAGACGAGCTGATCAGAAGAAAGGAAAAAAAAAAAAAGAAACCCAGGACCGAACCCACTGAAGAAAGAAGAAAGGAAAAAAAGAAAAAGAAAAAAATGAAGAACTGCTGAAGGAGAAGACAAGCTGATCAGAGAAAGGAAAAAAAAAACCATGTGAAGACCGAACCCACTGAAGAAAGAAGAAAGGAAAAAAAGAAAAAGAAAAAAAAAAGGAAGAACTGAAGAAGAAGACGAGCTAATCAGAAGAAAGGAAAAAAAAAAAAAAAAAAAACCCAGGACCGAACCCACTGAAGAAAGAAGAAAGGAAACAAAGAAAAAGAAAAAAAAAATGATGAACTGAAGGAGAAGACAAGCTAATCAGAAGAAAGGAAAAAAAAAAAAAGGTAGATTGGTCAAAAAGGTGCGGCTGGGTTATGACAAGTGGGACCGGGTGTGTAATGTTATTTACGAGTTTGCCATTGAAAACAGAGAATTGGAAATTGAAAACTGAAAACAGCCAAAAGTTGTTTTCAGTTTCCATAACTCATAACTCAAAAAGTAGAGAATTGAGTATTGAAAACAGAGTTATGAAAACAAAAAAATTGTGCAGGCAAACGAGTATTTTGCTATGGGTCCCACCATTTTTGAGAATTGAGTTATGAAAACAGAGAATTGAGTCATGAAAACTAGTGAACCAAACAGCCTCTAAAACTTTGTCAATAGATGTTAAAATTTGGCTTATATTATTAATTTTTTGAAAAAAATTGATACGATGATCAGCTAGAGAAAATATTGATCGAATTAGAGATTAGGGAGTGACATTAGTACGTATATTAAATTGCAAAGAAAATTGTGGTAAATATAACTTACAAAGAGGACGAAGTATATAGGGTAGTGTCCATAAAAATTTGAAGAAGGCTATCCAGGCCTTGAATGTATAAAAGAGGAGGGATTGGTACCCTAGTGAACACCCCCCAGTTGCTATTGGGAGGTGTAAACACTTTCCAGTTACTATTATACAACCCAAGATGTTATTAACCCACTCCATCTGAGTTTGTAAACTTAAAAGAATTTGCAACCTATGAGTAGTAAGGTTGCGTATATGCAACGTTACTGTTCATAGGTTTGTAAAGAAATTTTTTTTTTTTTAATCTTGTGGTTGTGTGTAAAGAGAAAAAGAAAGTGGGAGGAGAGTACTTTTTATTATTTTATTAGGTAATTTATATTATTTTATTGGGTTGTATGTAAAAATAAAAAATGAGATATAAGATGAGTTGTAAAATAGGTTAGTAAAATAAATAAAGTAGTGTGTGAGTATTTGAGATGCAAAATAAGTTTTTCTCTTGCATCTCCGAATGCTAATGCTAAGAGAGAGAGAGAGATAAGGGCCTTGGTCCTTTCGAATAAAAATCACATTCTTTTTTTTAGTTGGGCTAAGACACTAGATCATTAGGCCTGCGAACACA
Source organism: Quercus aquifolioides (assembly GCA_019022515.1). Classification (NCBI taxonomy): domain Eukaryota; kingdom Viridiplantae; phylum Streptophyta; class Magnoliopsida; order Fagales; family Fagaceae; genus Quercus; species Quercus aquifolioides. The sequence continues at coordinate 24,194,983 of CM032326.1, forward strand.
ATCTGGCCGTTTGGGCCATTTAGTTTTGCATTTTATATGAAGGACCTAAATGCATGAATATGGTCACAGCATTTTTGCTTTTGGTGATGAATAGTGAATACGCAAAATGTTAACTTCAAGTTAGTAATGATATGAGTCATATGACATTATATTTTTCATGCCAGGTCATTCACCAAAAGAATATGACATTATATTTTTCATAATTTTTTAACAATTCCCTAAGATAACATGTTATTATTGATTTGGAGATCGATCAGTCTTGATCTTGCTTGGAGGCTTTCAAAATGGGCTTACCAAGTGATAATCAGTGTCCTTGTTCTTCACTGGTATTGGTAAGTTCCATGGCAAAGTGATTGTATTTTCTTATTGAACGCTGAGTTGTAATTTTGTGCGGGAACTTATTTTGTATAGGGTAGATGTTGATTGAAGTCGAAGTCAATATTGCAAGTTGAAGAATTTCGTTCAAGCAAAATTTCAGTGTCCAGTAAACTTATCAAGCAAAATCGGTTTTTGAAAAGAAACTCTGGTGATTCGCCTGACACTTTTGAGGACCTTAGCTTGAGCAAAAACATCAGAACATGAGACAAATCAGTTATGAATTTTTCTACAGTGCCAACCCTTTGCCAATCTATTAAGCTTAATTTCCCACAAATTTCTATACCTAGAAATTTCCATTATAAGTGTTAGAGAGCCAAGATAAATCTTAGTTCATAAACCCATCTCTCTACTTTCTCCCTTTCTATAAAGCCATACACTATGAGAAGAGATTGAATCATTCACACACAACATCCTTCAGAAAATTTGTGTTGTTTGAGGACTTTGGAAATCATTGGAGCCACCCAGTACATCCAAGGAGACCTAGATATTGCAATTGGACCATAATTACGGATCCGAAGCTAGAGTGGAGAAAGTACTTGCGGAGTCAGTTGCTAGTAGGAGTTGGAGAGTTTGGGTACATAGATATATGCTACTAGACTTAAGAGGGTTTTGTATGTTTTATGTATTACAACTATTTACTTTAGTGGATCATTTTCGGCAATAGAGCCGCAGAGAGATTTTTCAGCTCTGTTGTCAGATTTTTTTCTTCGATAACACATCCAATGTTATCCATGTGATGTTATGTTTTTAATTTTATGTGGATATGTTGATATTATATGATTGAATCCATGCTTAAACTAATCAGTTAATCACTTAAACAATTGGACTTGATGGCTAGATTAGTCCAAATTTAACTTAGCCATAATTGGGGTTAAAATTTAGAATGCTTGCTAGTTGGTAGGTTGCCTAATTGCGTTCTGAATGGCAGTAATTGATAGCACCAGGACGGTAGACTTGTTGAGTCTCCAAGCTTTGGGTTTCAAAGTTTCAATCAAACTGAAATGCCGCCTATTTTGAAGTAGCTAAGCGTCTAAGGACAATTTGGGCTTAATATATATATATATATATATTTTTTTTTTTTTTAGAAAGAACATCATAAACCTTTATTAAGAAAATCTAGCTAAATTAGCTTGGATGACTGGAAAACATTATGGTGGAACATCCTTCATCCATACAACTAAGTCTGAGATATGCACAGCATATCTAGCTAGACTGTTATCTACCCTATTACCTTCTCTCTTAACATGAAAGTAACGTAATTGATTAAAAAAACAAGAGCATCGATGTACATCATCTAGCAATGAACCACAATAGGACAACATCTCCAAATTATCGGTCAGACTTGTCATTAGAGTTTTTAAATCCCCCTCAAGAACCATCTCCCTGATGCTGATAACAGAAGCTAATCGAATAGCTTTCTTGGCAGCCATAGTTTCAATCTCATCCGGTGTATATGCTTGCGAAATTAGTTGCGACAAAGAAGTGATAACCGATCCATCACTGTCGTGAACAACTACAATAATTCCCGAATAATTAACCCCTGAAAAAATTATTCCATTGAAGTTTACCTTCACCAAAGTCGTCGGTGGAGGATGCCAAAGAGCTCGAGGTTGTGGACGATTGAATCGAGGATGCTGGTTGATATTAAGGAACTCTGCCAGTCGTTGTTCACACTCTTGAATCAGCTGCTGCAGGTTGCAACACGACAAATGCAAGCGGGTTTGACTCCTATTGGTCCATATCGCCCATGCCATGAATGCAAACAAAACTAGCTATTGGTGATTCTGCATAATCCAAGATAGCAACTCCTTGAAGTCTAGAAACTATCTGGATATTCAGAAAACCTAGAAATCAGTGTTTAGCCACACTCTGTCAAGCAAAGGACACGACCAAATTGCATAGAGGGTATGCTCTTTCGTTTCACAGCATCTATTGCAGTGAGGGTTGTCAATGATAGTCCATTGCACCAAATTCTGCTTTGTTGGTAGGGAATTTTGGCAAGCAAGCCAAATAAAACTTTTTATCTTTTTTAGAACGTGGAGTGACCAAATCTCTATCCAAATGCTTTTGTCTTGTACCTCAATTTCCTGCACTACTCGGTCTAGCCTTGCTTCATCTGCAAGTGTTTTGGCTATGAACACTACAGAGGGGTCTTTTGCTCGGATAATATCTCCAAGCTCCTTCCCTGTACGTAGGATCCAAGCCCACAATGATTCCAAACTCTGAGATTCATGATTCTTGGCAGGGCTGATTACCAGCCTTCGCCAATATAAAATGTAAGACTCCATCATCCCTCAAAACCTGTTTTTTCTTGCGAGGTAATTCAGAAGGACCTTCAACTTGTGAAAAAATTCTCTTTTCTCCACCAATGTATTCACCTTTGTCCCTCCTTGTGTTTCCTGTGTTTTCCTGAGCATTGCCTTCAATGTTTTCTGTTAGGTTCTAAAGATTTAGAATTTTATGTATTTAGAACTCTAATGTGTAATGTTGGCAAACCATGATCAAAACAATGTGTTTAGTCTTGTTTAGGCTTGCTCAAAGTTGATAAAATATTGTAAAGTTGGAATCGAGTGACGGCAGATGCATTGGGGCATTTCGGTCTGGCTCGATCGATTGAAGGAAAGGCTCGATTGATCGAATCTCGGGCCAGATGCGTTTTCTGCAGAATTTCCAACTCAGTCCTAACTCATTAAACGTTTTGGGTTTTCTGTTTTTACCCTAGGTATATAAAGAAAAACCCTAGCCACGTTTTTGGGGTTGCTCCAGTTGTATTGTTGCTCATACATTGCTGTTTTGTGTAAATCTCTTGTGAGATCTAGAGGAGCTTTCCTTTACACAAAGCTTAGGGTTTTCAAGGTAGAGATTACTTCAACATCTTGATGGTCAACTCGGTTGCTACCATTGAAGCTTAAAGAATATCAAGCGTGGATGCTTGTAGCTTATTGGAGAATCCAAGAAAGAAGGAATCCGTGGATTCGGAGCTTGCACGTGGTCGTGTCAGTAGTTCTACTGGTGGGTAGCATTAGAAAGTCAAGCGGGGAGTTTGTAAATCCTTTTGTATGAACTTCGATTCTTTCATAGTGGATTCAGGTTTGCCTTGAGAATCGGTGGGTCAAATCCTCCCCAGGTTTTTACCGTGTGGTTTCCTGGGTGATCATATCATTGTGTCTTTTATTTTTCCACTACTTTATATATTTTATATGATTATTTGATTGTTTTAACCTAGAATTGCATAATTGGACTAAGTAACAACTTGGCTAATTAACTAGGCTAACCAATCTGGTTGTTTTAAGGGGTCTAAAACCGTTCAAGTGGTATCAGAGCAGGTTGCTCTCTTGTTAGAGATTTTTTGATCTTTGAGCTGATCCTTGACCCCTGTTGTCATGGAGCATGGACACTCTCTTGTTGTTCCTCTTCACTTTGATGAGAACAACTATGCTTATTGGAAAGTAAGGATGAAAGCATTCCTGAAATCTATTGATGAGAGAGTTTGGAATTCCATTGAATACGGATGGCAGAAGCCCACTACTCCTATGAGTGAGTGGCAAACTTCTGAAAAAGAAGTAGCAGGCTTCAATAGCAAAGCTATGAATGCCATCTTCAATGCTGTTTCTATGGAGGAATTTAAGAGGATCTCTAATGTTGAGGTTGCTCATACTGCTTGGAAAATCCTCCAAACTGTGCATGAAGGCACAAAGGCAGTTAAGATCAATAAACTGCAGCAATTGACTTCTAGATTTGAAAGCATTAGAATGTCTGATGATGAATTTTTTGATGAATTCTATGCTAAATTGAATGACATTGTTAATTTTGCTTTTAATTTGGGTGAAATCTATGATCAACCTAAAATTATTAGGAAGATACTTAGATCTTTAACTGAAAACTTTAGACCCAAAGTGACTGCCATTACTGAAAGCAAGGATGTGGACTCCATCCCTGTTGATGAGCTTGTAGGATCTCTTCAGTCCTATGAGTCTGACCTACCCAAAGTGAACAAATCCAAATCAATGGCTCTTAAGTCAGTTGATGATGTTGATGGTGGTGGATTTGATGATGAGCTCTTTGCTACAAAGATTGTGTACCTTGCCAAGAACTTTAGAAACTTTCTTAGGAATACCAACAGAGAGGCAAGAGGTACAAACACTGCTGAACCTAGAAATTTTAGGAAGAATGATCCCACTAAGGTTAATAACTTTGAAAAACCTAGAGAAAAAGTTGGTCAATCTTCAAATAATTCTTTGGGTCCTCAGTGTTTTGGCTGTCAAGGGTATGGTCATGTGAAATCTGAATGTCCTACATTCTTGAGGTCTAAGGGTAAAGCTATGGTTGTAACCCTTAGTGATAATGAGGTTTCTGATGATGAGTCTGGATGTGACGAGGATGGAAACTTCATTGCTTTCACTGCTACAGTTGTAGTCAATGAAAGCGTGTCTGTTGAAGAGAACCCTTCTGATGGGGAACTCTCTGAGGATGCAGATCTTCAAGAGGCCTACAATAAACTTTGCAAAATTGCTGCAAAGGATGCTATGAATGTTGAACTTGGCCTGAAGAAAATTGATTCTCTTGAGCTTGAAAAGAAGAATTTGCTTGTTAAACTTTTTGATGCTAATGATCTTTTGAACCATGTGAAATCTGAGAACATGCTTTTGCTTGATGAAGTTAAAACTTTGGAACATGATTTATCTGTTGCTAGATCTGCTAGTTCTAAAATTGATCACATGCTGAATGTTCAAAAGTATCATTCTGATAAATCTGGGTTAGGATATGTTGAAAGCATCTTTGATTCTGCACCACATTCCACGAACTTTGTTCCTTCTTCCTCTTCTGAACCTTCCGTGAGTGAGGTTGTGAGTGAAACTGTCAAACCCCCTGTGAGTGAGGTTGTCAAACCTGTAGAAGTTTCACCTCCTAGGAAGATTCGGGTTGATCTGAGAGAAACTAAACCTAAGGATTCTACCCTTTCTAAGGACAAGATGCATGGTAAACCTGCTTGGGTTTGTCATTATTGTGGAAAGTCTGGACACATTCGTCCTAACTGTTACAAGTTTCAAGCTTCTAAGAGAGCAAACAAACCAAAAGTGTTTGTGCCTCAAGCACAAGATCCTATGACACTTATTGGTGAATTGGTAAAGGCATTGAACCTTTATTCCAATCCTGGAGTTGGAAATCACTCGAATGTGAATAAGAACTCCAATGCTCGTGGTGCATCTAAAAGGTTTTGGATGCAAAAGACTCGAACTAATTGAGTCTTTCTGACATAGTCCTTGTGCTTCATTGCTCATTCCTTTGTGACCATTGTTCTTTGGTTGTTGTGCTTTTTGTTTTGTTTCTAGGATTTGCATTGCATTACATTCATGCATTTCATTCTAGGATTTATTTTTTTTCTCTTAATAAATAAATAAAAAAAATAAAAAAAGAGAAAAGCAAATTGTGTTAAGCACTATTTTTTCTTGGTTTTTGAAAACAAGGTTGGTCAATTTATTTACACATAACATGTTTTATGTACCTTGTTTAGCTCTGATGAGCTTATTTATTGCACTTTACTAGTTGAAGCTTTGTAGTGCATGTTGTGTGGGAAAGATGTTTATGGTGTTTATCACTTTGTCTTAATCTTGAAGTCACATGTTATTTGACTGTTGGACTTGATCCTTTTTGAGAAAGGCATAAATAACCATCTCACCACTGTTCACTAGCCAATCATGAACACCTTAGTGCATATCATAAGATTTTGTGCTCGAGAAAGTGTAGCACATGCACAAAAAGAACATAAGATGTAGCCTCGGCTTAACTGCTTAATGCTTAAAATTGGTGTGTACTATAAGGCTTGATGCCAATTCACTCAATTAAATCTGGTGTGTACTATTAGGCTTGATGCCAATTCACATAATTAAGAGGCTAAATTCAAGAAACTTACATGATTGCAAGCTTATGTTCTAAGAGATGTGGGAGTTATATGATGTAACTCTTTAGGTGACAGTCTCTTTTAAATTCTGTGCGATGAATTTTGTAAACTTTGTGATTGATTTCTATTTACATATCACCTTACATGTATCTCAAGCTTTTGCTAGTTTGCACACACTACACGAGTTACTCTTTGCTAAACACTGTACATGTTATTGTGTGTGTTTTTGGTCTGACCAACCAAGTTTGAAAATATCTTAAGAATTATGCAAAACATTATTTTGCCTGAGAAATTAAAGGATGAACTGGCTGAAACTTTCTTTGGAGAAACTGGGATTACAAATTTGGGTTTTTGAAAAATCATTTCATTTCATCTCATACTCATGCATTGTGTTTCATTGATTTCAATGCTTTGAGGAGTTCTTTTTCAAAAATTGGTTTGAGGTTTTCAAAACTGTAATTTTTTCCAAAATATTGTGATCCGCTGCCTGTTTTGATAGATCTAGTCTGTTTTTCGATCGATCGAAAATTTTAAAATTCCTTTTAAAAGTTTCGGAGTGACTCGAACGATCGAAAGTAATTTTCGATCAATCGAAAGTCGTGAATCAGCTTCTTCAAATAGTGTTCTTTGACTGATTCCCTTAACTTTTCAAAAGTTTTTTCAAACTTCTTTTCTCTCTCCGACAAGGCAAGGATCTACAGCGAATTTTTGTTGTTGTTTTCCTCCAAATTTTTTGCAAAGTTTCTCTTTCCTCAAGCCGGTTAGTCTCTTTTGTCCCTCATTTTTGAGTTTATTTGCATTTTTCATGCATTTTCTCTTCAATTTTCGAACCTCTCTTAAATTGGGATTTTTGATGTTTCATGCCCAAATTTGTGCAATTGATCGATGGGTTTTTATGGGGACATGTTATAAACTTGATTGTGACAGTTTGATTTGATCAATTTTGGGTTTTATGAAAAATTAAAATTTCTAGGGTTTCCAATTGATCCGAATTTGGGATTTTTGTTCAATTGGGTTTAATTGATGAAATTGGCTTGTTGTTTTGATGTAATTGGTCATTCTAATCTGTTTTCAACCTTGTGTAATGATCAATTCATCAATTTGTTTCAAAATTATCAAGTGGTTTTTCAAATTTTTAGGGTTTTTGTTAGAAACTCTATGCTCGAGCCAATTTTGTGAAATTGAACTTAAAATTGAACTTTGTTAACTGCATTAGTACATGCATCATGTCATTTAATCTGTTCATGCATCATATATATTTTTGCTCTATTTTTTTGTGCTAACTTGCAGTCTGACCTTGGTTTTCATTGTTTCTTTTTTGTTTTTCTCTTTGTGTCTCTGTCCTTTCCTTAGCACTATGCCTAGGAAGACTAGGGCTCGTAGGTCTATTCCCTCACCTACTCCTTCCCCTCCTCCCTTTGACCGAGAGAAATTTCCTAATGAGAAAAATCAAGAGATTTATGATAAGCTGAACCTTAAGAGGAAGATATGGTCTGAGCGTTCTGTCATCTTAGCTGAGCTTGATCCCGCTATTAGGGCGAACTTTGAGCGTAGGGGCTGGTTACCCTTGGTGGATATTTCTGATCCTCCTTCACCTGCTACCTTGATTAGAGAGTTCTACTCGAACATCTCTATCCGCGTCTATGATTCCAACACTTTGGTAAAGACTTGGATACGATGCGTAGAGTACACCATTACTCCTAAGGTAGTGGCTGATGCTCTAGGGGTACCTTTGGTACAGCACCCTGTCTACCCATATGATGAGTCTCTTGTTTTGAGTGATGTCATGTCTTACATCACTGGGTCATCTATCTAGTGGGGTTCTGATCCTAGGATCACCACTGCTGAGCTTTCTGAGTTACACTATCTCTTCTTTAGGATAGCCTGTCACTCCATCTGGCCCATTTCTCATCTTCACACCATTCCTCTCGAGCGGTGTGTATTTTTGTACGCTCTTGTCACTGATGCTCCTATCAGTTTTCCCCATTTGTTTCTTCATTCTTTGAACGAAGTTTATAGGAGTTCATCTTCTGCTCATGCCCTTGTTCATCCTATTTTCATTCATAGGATTTTACTTTATCTTGATCTTGGTGGCTTCCCTTCCTCTGAGCCTGTTCATGTGATTGCTCCTATAGGTGCGTCTTTTCTTAGACAGAGGGCTGCTCACCTTCGAGCTGGCTCCAAACACCCTAGGACTGAGCCTTTTGGATCCGCACCTCCTCCCTTTTCTTCTACAGGTCCTACTGGTGAGGCTGTTCCTAATCCTGATGTTGTTGCTGCTGCTGCTGTTCCTCCACCTCCATCGAATGACTTTGATATCCGTCGTACTTTGGAGATTGTCATGACCGTTCAGACGGCTCATGGTCAACTTTTGGTGGACTTATTTGACGAGATCCGTGCTTTGCGTGCTGATCTGGCGCATCTGCGTTCGCCTTCACCACCTCCTTTTGATGATGGATTGTGATTGCCCTTTGGCATTCCATCACAAAAAGGGGGAGTAGAGTTTTGACTTGTAGAGGGGTTTTTGTAGTTAGGGGGAGATTTTTTTTTGTTTTGAGGAGCTTGTGGAGTTTTATAGATTGTATCTAGGTGCTTCACTTTGTATATCATTTTTGGGGATATTCATGTTAGGGGGAGTAACATTGTTTTTGATATACATGATATATACTTGATTCTTGTTGTTTCATGATTCACTGCTTATTGATTTATATTCTTGAGTTGTTCATTGATATATGTTTTTATTCTGTGTTGTGTGAATCTTACAAGAATGTTATACCTGTTGTTTTACTCTTTTCTGTCACACATGCGTTTATGCGTTTGTTGAGTGTTTCAGGAATATACAGGTTGATTCAATTGAGCTGCTGTCTACACTTGCAACTGATGGATAGTAGTTAGGATTGAATTTAGTTTTTATGAGCATTATTTTTGTAAAGGGCTTTTTAATTGTAAACTTTGAGCTTATTGTTTGTGTTTTGTCACGGATTGCCAAAGGGGGAGTTTGTTAGGTTCTAAAGATTTAGGATTTTATGTATTTAGAAATCTAATGTGTAATGTTGGCAAACCATGATCAAAACAATGTGTTTAGTCTTGTTTAGGCTTGCTCAAAGTTGATAAAATATTGTAAAGTTGGAATCGAGTGACGGCAGATGCATTGGGGCATTTCGGTCTGGCTCGATCGATTGAAGGAAAGGCTCGATTGATCGAATCTCGGGCCAGATGCGTTTTCTGCAGAATTTCCAACTCAGTCCTAACTCATTAAACGTTTTGGGTTTTCTGTTTTTACCCTAGGTATATAAAGAAAAACCCTAGCCACGTTTTTGGGGTTGCTCCAGTTGTATTGTTGCTCATACATTGCTGTTTTGTGTAAATCTCTTGTGAGATCTAGAGGAGCTTTCCTTTACACAAAGCTTAGGGTTTTCAAGGTAGAGATTACTTCAACATCTTGATGGTCAACTCGGTTGCTACCATTGAAGCTTAAAGAATATCAAGCGCTGGTGCTTGTAGCTGATTGGAGAATCCAAGAAAGAAGGAGTCTGTGGATTCGGAGCTTGCATGTGGTCATGTCAGTAAGTTCTACTAGTGGGTAGCATTAGGAAGTCAAGCGGGGAGCTTGTAAGTCCTTTTGTATAAACTTCGATTCTTTCATAGTGGATTCAGGTTTGCCTTGAGGATCGGTGGGTCAAATTATCCCCAGGTTTTTACCGTGTGGTTTCCTGGGTGATCATATCATTGTGTCTTTTATTTTTCCGCTGCTTTATATGTTTGATATGATTATTTGATTGTTTTAACCTAGAATTGCATAATTTGACTAAGTAACAACTTGGCTAATTAACTAGGCTAACCAATCTGGTTGTTTTAAGGGGTCTAAAACCGTTCATTTTTCCTTGCCAATCGGGTCCACATACGTTGAGTATTTAGTGACTTTGCTGCCCCTTGCTCTTCACATGACTGACAAAATTTGAAAATTTTTAAACAAGGTTTGACTAAGATTTGATAAAAATTCAAAATTTTCAACTGGAGAAAATGTGGCTCCATCATAAGGAAGGTGAAAATTCCATTCATTTTGAAAATCATATGTTACAATGATATTTGAACCGGTTAAGATATCATAAAATCAAATATTTGACCAAACACTCGGTCAATTTTGGCTAAGTGATAGAAAATTTCTATGTTAGTAGTGACTTAGGTATTGACCATGTTCGAGTCAAGGTCAAACGATTTCATATGGAAAATGAGATGTTTTTAGAAAGGGCATCACATGTGCTTCGACTTGAGGGGCTTTGTGCAAAAAAAAATAAAATAAAAAAATTCAAAAGATTTGTTCAAAGTCAAGAAAACATGAAAAGTGGAATTTTAATTCAAAAACTATTGAAGGTGCCACTTTCTTGCATTTATAACTCCTTAATTAGGAAGTTCTATGTTATTAAAATGATCTTTCACGTTAGCTTGCATAAGTATATATATTGTGGGGATTGTGAATATTTATATGTCACTTGGCGAACAATGTTTTGATACTATATTTCGAATGAAACCCTAGCTTGGTCTCAAGTTTGGAAGGATTCCTTGAGTCAAAACCAATCATAGAATTTCCTAAGCTTGATTGGAAACCTAATATCTAAATGATATAGTTTCTACTCATTTTAGGGATGAAAATCAAGTAAAATCCAATTGGAGCCAAAGCGTAAACTAGATGCATCGATTGGGTATTTTGCACCAACTATATGAAAATTGGTAAAAGTAGGAGAAACCTAAAGATTAAATACTAAAAAACAATGTTTAAATAAGGTTTGACTTTTGTAATGATTTTATAGAAAACATTTTACAAACTTATGGGCTTGAACTGGTTTAGTAGTTCTTGTTGCTTTAGGGGTGGGAGCCAAGAAAGTGTGATGGATTGAGCTCCTTGGGATAATATTGGTGATTAGATTCACCAACTCCTTCAGTTGATTGTGAAGAGCTAAAGAGGTTTATGAAAATGTTCACAAAACCCACTACAATTCTCTCTCTCTCTCTCTCTCTCTCTCAAAAAAAAAGAAAAAAAGAAGACACTCATTTGTATCTGATCTCAAGTAATTGACGGAGTTTATCCCCCTTATTAAGAGGTGAAAAACATGTATTTAAAGAATGATTATTAAAAGAAAAAAATCATATTTAAATTAAGGAGTTGATGAGCCAACTTATTCCAAACACTCAAAAGTTTACTTGTTTGTGAACTTAACTAGTAATCATTATAAATAAATTTAGTTAAAAATAATTTCAATAACCTATTTAATTAATTGACATCTTAATGCTAAACAGAAATGCAATAGATTCAATCTCGTTCTAGTTTTAAAAATTCTTGATGAATAAATAAAAAAAAAAAATAATAAAAGCTTGGAATCCACCAAAATTTTGAGAAAACCTCAGAAAAGTATTTTATTTCAATGTACTAAAAACCAATCTACAAAAATATATTTTTATAGGCGTTATAGTTAGGCTTCCTTAAAAATGAAAATTACGCAAATACTCTTAAATTTCCTACAACATCATAAAAGACTAAATTATTCCAAATAAAATCTTAAAAATAAAACACCTTGGTTTGTAGATTGTTTTTGGTGATAGAGCCGCAAAGAGATTTTTCAGCCTGGTTGTCGGGTTTTCCTCTTCTTCTTTTTTTTTTTTTTTTTTAGAGAGTTTCAACTTATAGCAGTCTACTCAGAGTTTTCCTCTTTGATAACACATTCGGTGTTATCCATATGATGTTGTGCTCTTAATTTTATGTGGTTATGTTGATATTATATGCTTTAATCTATGCTTAAGCTAATTGTTTAATCACTTATACAATTGGACTTGATTGCTAGACCGGTAGACTTGTTGAGTCTCTTCCAAGGTTTGGGTTTCAAAGTTTCAATCCGATGGTAAAGCGGCCCATTTCGAAGTACCTAAGAGTCTAAAACTAGTTTGGGCTTAATATTGTAAATCACCATGCCTTGGAATCTGGTATCTCATGGGCCTTTGGAACACCGAACCTCTACCCTACAAGCCCCAAATTATATTTCTAGTCATGGCCCAAATAACATTCTCTTGACCCATTAGTATAACATTTTGATAGTGTTACACTTAACAGTCAAAAGCTTTTTGTTGGATCAATATTTTACCAAACCCCTTGTTTGGATTTTCTGATTTCTATTTGTTTGTTATGCTCACCAAACATCAGAAAAATTGAAGCATAAAAACTATCTCATTTAAATAGTGTTCAAGAGAATAGTTTACTTACATTTTAAAAAATCAATTAAAGATATGAATATAGAATCGGATGTTAAAATTTGGCTTATATTAATAATGTTAGGTAAAAATTGATACGATGATCAGCTAGAGAAAATATAGATTGAATTAAATATTAGGGAGTGATATTATTATATTAAATTGCAAAGAAATTTGTGGTAAATATAACTTACAAAGAGGAAAAGTATATAGGGTAGTCTCCATCAAAATTTGAAAAAGAAGTCTACCTGGGCCTTGAGTGGTATAAAAGTGGAGGGATTGGCACTCTTGTGAATAAGGCCTCTCAAGCAGAATGGTCGAGAGAGAGAGAGAGTCATATGAGTATGACAGTATTTTTCATGCCAGGTCATTCACCAAAAGAATAGTAATGATATGACATTATATTTTTCTTATTTTTGTTGCAACCTACCGACATAACATGTTATTATATATTTTATATGAATTTACTATTCATTATCTATTATTCAATAATTAAATAAAATTGTATATTACAGATTTATTGAAATAAGCTATGAAGGCTGTGCTAGACATCCATGATATATGTTAGCTTCAAGTTTTATATTATGTTATGTTAACTTTCTTAAGTAACGTACCAGACCAAGAGGAGGAAGTTGGTTTGGATTATTAGATTTTGACTGATTGAGATGCAACTTGACCAATTGAATATCGTGATTTACTGAAACGTAAAATTCAGCATGTAAGCCCAAGTGATTAGGATTTTATGTTGACAACCTTAGGGTATTTAAACAAACCATAATACACGACCGAGTTCAATAAACATTTGGAGCTCCTCTGGTTCTGTGCCTCTTGCTCACAAGGTCACCACCAGATATAATTCAACACACATTTTGAATCTCTGGTTTTGAATTTTTGCTGCAAACCAGTCTTCGCATGTGCTGGATCTAAACCTTTAAGCAGAGTCTTGAAAACGTAAACTGAAGATTCACGTTGGAATAATTTCATATCAAGGACATCCATCGATTTCAGAATTGAGTTTGGTAACTTTTATTAAGTTTATGATGAATAATATTATTTAGACTGTAAACTTCTATTTGATAGTGAATTTGTTCACCTTGGGATTGATAAGGTCAAATCCCTCCAGAGTTTTTATTGTAAAATTAGTTTGTTTCATTAGTTTTTATTTGTTTGTTTAGACCCCGAAAACTAGATTGTTTAACATATTATATTAACCAAGTGATTACTTAGATTAATTATTCAGATCTAAGTTAAACACAAAAAAATCATATTATGCAAAATAACACCGCGATATGATGACCCTGTAGGAAAACCGATGAAACAAACCATTTCAGGGTAAAAACCTTGAGAGGACTTGACCTACCTATCATCAAGGTAAAACAAATCCACTATAAGAGAATTGAAGTTTTTACAATCAGATTTAACCCTAAATCTATTGCTACCTCATGTATTAACTTACTGACACGACCACGTGCAAACTCCGAATCCACGGACTCCTTCTCTTCTTGGATTTACACCAACACAAGCCGCCTTGCTTATGACTTTGAGATCCCACTCAAAAGTTTCAGATTACCATCAATAATGATCTTGATGTAGTAACTATGTTCGATCTACCAACGCTTGATTGTAGTTCTTGCTCCGGTAAATTCTTGTGTAGTTAAAAGGTACAAAACTTCTCAAATTTCACAAAGAGTAACACACAAGTCTTTTCAAAAGTCTGAAAAACGTAGTTAGGGTTTCCCTTTTATATGTAGAGAAATTTAGATGAAACCCTAAACGTTTTCACGGGCTTTGGCCTGCTCAAAAATTCTGCAGAAAAACTATGCCTGCAATTTTCGATCAGTCGAACCTAATTCTCGATTGGTCGAGCAAAGCAGAACCACACTTCCTTTTTCTGCAATCAGTTGGACTTGAACCTTGAAACAAACACTTTTAAGCATTGCCTAAAGACTTAGACTAGACATGTTTTGTCCTCAGTTTGCCAACACAATAAAAATATGATTCTAAACATTTAAACTTAAATCTTTAGAACCTAACAGTTTTCCCTTGGTCATCATATTTGTGTGTACTACTTATGTGGGGCCTGAGGGCCTGGTGACCTTGACCCACTTTACATCCGGCCCAAGGCCCATGCCGAGGAAGAAGGATCGTCCGAGGACGATTTATGAAGGCCTAAGCTTTTGAAATCCCCGCCGAGGATAACCCTGTCCTCGGTGGAGTGAGACTAACTCCAGGTGGGGGAACAGGCCCAGGACAGGTTGTCACCTCCACACTAAATGTGCTCACCTAACCCTCTGGCCGCACTAATGGAGATGTGACCCCTGGACAGGGTAACATTGGTCATTGCAAACCACTTGAGTACTGATAAAGCAGCTGATGGGACGGACGGTCAGAGGGAAAGCGCATGGATGATCAACAGGTGGAAGAAAGAGATGGGAAGAAGAAGACTATAAAAGAGGAACCAACAAAGAAAAGAGGGGGGGGGGGGAAGGAAAAAGAAAAGAAAGGGGGACAAATGGCAAGCTCCTCGGATCAGTGCCGAGGAGCGACCTTAAAGGGGAACTTGGATGCACCGGCCTTCAATGGTGGTGAATCCATCATTGGGTTTTGTTCGTCTGTAAGGGCCAAGTTCTTTAACCCACTCTCTAAAAATGTATTGTTTGGGGCTTATTGGATCATTTTCCTTCTAATTTTCGAGGGCTTTTCCAAATTGAGTCCCTACAATTGGCGCCGTTTGTGGGAAGAATTTGTACACTAGCAGGTGCAACGGACCATCATTCCTAAGCAGCTAGTTTACGGAAGATTAACAACAACGCTTTTGCAAAAAAAATAAAAATAAAAAAAAAAACACCATTGCAGAAAAGTAGAAGATTCAAAGGAAAAGGGAAGAAATATCGCAGTATTTTATTAAATGAAAGGAACATACAAGACACAAACAGAGGCTTAGACAGGCTTGTTTTAAAGCCAATTCTACAAACAAAGGCCCAGACGGGCCTGTTTTAAAGCTAACTAAAGGGAAGGGGGCTGAGGCAGGCCTGTTTTAAGGCTACCAACAACTCCCGGGCCGGTGCGGTGGTGCTGGCACGAAGAGAGGAGCAGATGCAAAGGCGCCTGACGGCCCTTCCCCACGATGTTCCCTTGATTCTCTTCCAGCCCCACGGTGGTTGACCGTTGGAGACGGCAACACTCGGGCACTAGACATGACGTAATCTTGCACACCTTCACCGGCATGGGTGCGCCCCAGAGAAGAGCGTTATGTACTTCAGGGACCTCCCTCTTGGCCGCTATGTGCGGCACCATTAGGATGACACCCAAACTTTGCCGCACCGGAGATTTGACGTGGGCTATAGCCACAACGGCTCTTGGTCGAGGGAGGAGGACCTTTGGCCTGTGTGCCCTCACCCCCATCCAAGGCCGTCCCATTTCTCCAAACTCTTATCACAATTCTGGCAGGGTTATTGAGGGGGCTCTGAAAGTTGATGGGACATGTTTCTTGTTTTGTTAGAGGGTTCGTGGAGCGTAGAAGGACATTTCCCCCCATACGGCCTTATATAGAGGATGGA
This sequence comes from Quercus aquifolioides, assembly GCA_019022515.1. Taxonomy (NCBI): domain Eukaryota; kingdom Viridiplantae; phylum Streptophyta; class Magnoliopsida; order Fagales; family Fagaceae; genus Quercus; species Quercus aquifolioides. The sequence continues at coordinate 24,211,066 of CM032326.1, forward strand.
GATTGATGGGAACTGATCTACGCAGAATTCGAGAGAAGGATTATCGGCGACATTAATCCTTGCCAAATTCCAAGGCGGCTGTCAACCATTCGATCTACATCAATCCATGAGGATATTAATGAGAGCGCACCTCGCGTGTCGAAACGTCAAGCGCGGAACGCGAACAGTCAGGAGGCGCCTCGTAACTAGAGAGGGCAGAAACTTGAACTGAAGGCGGGGTTACTGCCACACGTAAGGTTAGAATTCCAAACCGCCCTTGTCTAAGGCACTGTAAGGTCAAGGGTCCGGTCCACAGGATGGCCCACTTCCGACGAAGCAGGGCCGAGGCCATCATCACGCCAAAAATAATATTCCCAGCGCCGAGGACAAAACTCCTTTACCCCATACAGAAGAACAGAAGTGTTAGACAGAACCAAGGTCTTGCATGGTCCTCGGACTCAAACCTATGGGAAAACTAACCACTCAAATATACCTGGGTACTAGACAGAACCAAGGTCTTGTATGGTCCTCGGACCCAAACCTATGGGGAAACTAGCTACTTACAGAAGAATAGAAGTGTTAGACAGAACCAAGGTCTTGCATGGTCCTCGGACTCAAACCTATGGGAAAACTAACCACTCAAATATACTTGAGTACTAGACAGAACCAAGGTCTTGCATGGTCCTCGGACCCAAACCTATGGGGAAACTAGCTACTTACAGAAGAACAGAAGTGTTAGACAGAACCAAGGTCTTGCATGGTCCTCGGACTCAAACCTATGGGAAAACTAACCACTTAGATATACCTGGGTACTAGACAAAACCAAGGTCTTGCATGGTCCTTGGACCCAAACCTATGGGGAAACTAGCTACTTACAGAAGAATAGAAGTGTTGGATAGAACCAAGGTCTTGCATGGTCCTCGGACTCAAACCTATGGGAAAACTAACCACTCAAATATACCTGGGTACTAGACAGAACCAAGGTCTTGCATGGTCCTCGGACCCAAACCTATGGGGAAACTAGCTACTTACAGAAGAATAGAAGTGTTAGACAGAACCAAGGTCTTGCATGGTCCTCAGACTCAAACCTATGGGAAAACTAACCACTCAAATATACCTGGGTACTAGACAGAACCAAGGTCTTGCATGGTCCTCGGACCCAAACCTATGGGGAAACTAGCTACTTACAGAAGAATAGAAGTGTTAGACAGAACTAAGGTCTTGCATGGTCCTCAGACTCAAACCTGTGGGACTGTCCTCGAGTGCAAACTTGAAGGACAGCTGATTGCCTCATGAGACTAAGTCCAGAACAGAACCAAGGTATTGAGCAAAACATTAAAGTATAACAAGTAAAAGGAAGCATCAATCAAAGAACCAAAAGCAAACTATTGAATATATATTTCAAATAGAAAGTATGTAGTTTCGTTACAATGTCGCCAAGGCAAAAAGCAAAATGAAATGAAAAAGAAAACAAATAAGAGTGTCTCATGCCATTAAAGCGGGGTGGTCCAACGAGATGGCTTACTCCCCCAACTCGGTGGGCAGCTTGTCTTGAGGAGCCTGTTGAAAGGCTTCAACTAACTCCTAGGGACCCTGACTCGGAGGGGCTACTTCAGAGGACCCTTCCACGGTAGGAGGGATCTGAGGGACAGTGGGTGTGGCTTGGGAGTCAGCAGGAAGCCTCACCACATATTGGGGCACTTCTTGACTGTCGGTTCCAGCCCCCTCCAACGCTCCACGGGGTTCAGCCTCCTCAAAAGGTTTGTCAGCTAAAGATGTGTCCTCAGCAGTTTTGGTCTGACTTTCACCTGCCGTTGGTAATGCAGACTCCTCCTCGGAAGTAATGGGGATAACCTCGCGGATTGCGGGGGGGTAATATACTCTCGCTGCCCTCCTAAGGTCAGACGAGGCATCAACTCCCGCCTGGTTAAGGGCTTCATTCCAGGTCTGGGAATAAAAGCGCCTGCACACTTCAGGGACTTGAGCCTTGAAGGTAGCTTCAGTCTTAGCCACCCCTTCAGCAAAGGCCTCTTCCTCCGCTTGTTCTACGGAACGCTCAGCGTCTATTCTCGCAAACACAGCCTCTTCTTTGGCCCTCACGGCCTCGTCCCTGGCGTACTCGACAATACCCTTCGCCCTGTCTGCCTCGGCCAACTTTTTCTTCAGGTCGGCGATGTCCTCTTTGGCAGCCCGCAGTTGGCCCTCGACATTCTGCAAGTGCTTTGTCTGATCCTCGGCCTGCTTTGTAGCCGCGGCTAGGTCAGAGGCCGCACTAACTCTAGCCTTTGTCATCTCCTCCAGATTTTCGATCACCTTCTTGAGATCTGCCTCAGATCTCTTAAGGGTACTTGCAGCCTTCAAAAACTTGTCACGCTCCTGCGCCAGAGCGTTACTCTGGCCGTTGACCTCCTCATCCAGCCTGAAAACAGCCTGGATAGCCTGCCAACCAAAACAAATACACCGTAAAGGGGAGGAGAGGTGCTAAGCAATAAAATTCAAACGAAATAAACAAGTACCAAAGGTCCTACCATGCCCAGGTATCTCTTGAGGTTGCCGGTAACCTTTGGCCCCTTCATGCTCCCAAGCTCAGCCATGTCAACGGGGAGGAGAAGGGACCTCTCCAGGGCATCGGCTACGCGAGCCCCCTCGCCTCTTCGGAAATCCCGGATTGTAGCGTCATCCATCAAAGGTTTTCCATGAAGCATGGCAGCGGGCAACCAGGCCTGGGGCTCGGACTGTTGAACGATTTCTTTACCTTTTCGCTGACCACCCAGCCTTAGTTGTTTAGTAGGTCGTCGGGTTTCATCCTCCTCTAGAGAAGGGTGGGATCTGCCCCCATCCACTAGGTCTTTGCCCTTGGAAGGCCTCTTCCTTTTTGGATCGGAGGACTCAAGCCGAATGTCCGAGATTAGGGGGATGTATGAAGACCTGGTCTGCGCAGGCGAAGGCTTAGATCTGGGTGGAGGATGCTTGGGTTGTGACTCCCTCGGCACACCTTTCCCAGACTTGCCCTCAAGCAAGTCAAGTAGGCTGGTTTGGGGCTGTCTCTTAAGACCCATCTCAGTTTAGGTACCAACCCTCGGGGGCTGAAGATCGGCTTCGGACAAGTGGGGGTCCCCTAGATCACCAGAGGGATCCTCGGGTTGATCAGCTCGGTTAAACACATCGAATTCGTCCTCAGATGAGCTTAGTTCAACCACTTCTTCTCCTTTCTCTGAGTTCCCTTCCTCGGTCTCTGCCACTTTATGGGACAAGGAAGAACCTGCCAACAAAATGCCCTCTGGAATGGAGGATCCTTCGGAAAACGCAAAACTGTCCTCTACCTCAGTGATTTGCCTAAGCCGAGGATCACGAGCCCTGATAACATGCTTTGGGCCCGGGAACGACTTTTAGGCTGGATCGCATCCGAGGATCTTGTAGGCGGCTTTAACTTGGTTATCGGTCTCGTTCAGAAAAAGCTCCGCCCTAAGAACGGTTTCCAAATCCTCTTTGTTGACCAGATGAAAGTGACGCACGAAGGCTTACGGATTTGCAGAAAGATAAACAAAACTCCTATGATCAATCAATCAAAGAAGATATACGACAAAGAAAAAATAAAAGAATCTGGACGGCCTCCTACTTCGGATACCGTACCTGGCTCTCCCTCTACTATCGGGCAGTGGAGACCGTCGTGCCATTCCCCCGACACAATGAGAAAATCTTGAGTCAACCCCTTACTAGAATCGGGGAGGCACTGGATAAGTCGGACCCTATCATCCCCCGTCTTCATATAATACGACTTACCCTTCAGGTGCTGAAGATTGTAGCACCAATTTACATCATGGTGGGTTAACCTCAATCCCATCTTCTCATTCAAGGCGTCTACGCACCCTAATATCCTAAATACATTAACGGCGCACTGGGCAGGAGCCAGCCGAAAATGCCTAAGGTAACCGCTCGTCACTGGCCCCATAGGGATTCTCATGCCTCCCTCTACGAAGGCGACTATGGGAATCACAACTTCACCCTCGTTCCTCTTAATATACCACTCTCCCTCCTCGCAATACCTCAAGCCCACATTACGGGGTATCCCATAATTAGCAATGAACTTCTCCATCATCTCTTCAGACTCAACTAACTTCTTAAATTTACCCATTCCTAGCAATGGCTAAAGGACCCGAGAGAGGGAAGGAGAGAGATGAACCAAAGAAAATTTTGTGCTACAGAGAGAAGAAGACTTACAGAAATGGGGAGATTCTCCTCGAGCAAGCTTTTTACGCTGGAAAGGAGCGCTTGTCAGTGTGGAAATTGGACCAAATGCAGAGTATATGCACCGAAGTTCGTAAGTGCGCAAATAGGGAGGCCAAGCGGTTCAAACGAATATTTATATCCCCAATTAATGTTAACCAAGCGTAACTTCCTGCCCCTAAAAGCAGGAAATCTCCGCCAAGTGATTAACATCACACCGTTGGAAGTGGGAAACGTGGAGCCGCAAAAATTTAATGCGAGCGCGCACTGAGTCTCAAAGCGCCAGAAACGTACATCGGGCAGGCGAAAAGACTCCAACGCTGACGTGGACCGAGGTTAGGAGAATCATGTAGAAGGCCCGGGGATATCAAAATCCTCCTCTCCGCCCGAGGATATGGACAACAGGATTTTGAGGGGCTATTGTGGGGCCTGAGGGCCTGGTGACCTCGACCCACTTTACATTCGGCCCAAGGCCCATGTCAAGGAAGAAGGATCGTCCGAGGACGATTTATGAAGGCCTAAGCTTTTGAAATCCCTGCCGAGGATAACCCTGTCCTCGGTGGAGTGAGACTAACTCCAGGTGGGGGAACAGGCCCAGGACATGTTGTCACCTCCACACTAAATGCGCTCACCTAACCCTCTGGCCGCACTAATGGAGATGTGACCCCTGGATAGGACAACATTGGTCATTGCAAACCACTTGAGTACTGATAAGGCAACTGATGGGACGAACGGTCAAAGGGAAAGCGCATGGATGATCAACACGTGGAAGAAAGAGATGGGAAGAAGAGGACTATATAAGAGGAACCAACAAAGAAAAGAGGGGGGGGGGAGGGAAAAAGAAAAGAAAGAGGGACAAATGGCAAGCTCCTCGGATCAGTGCCGAGGAGCAACCTTAAAGGGGAACTTGGATGCACCGGCCTTCAATGGTGGTGAATCCATCATTGGGCTTCGTTCGTCTGTAAGGGCCAAGTTCTTCAACCCACTCTCTAAAAATGTATTGTTTGGGGCTTATTGGATCATTTTCCTTCTGATTTTCGAGGACATTTCCAAATTGAGTCCCTACAACTTATTTTTTGTTGTGTTTGATATTTATGATTGCTACTTAATTAAAGATTGTAAATAATTAATCTAATTAATCACTTGGCCTTAAAACTAGTTAATAGCTACTCTGACAAGGTCTAAAAAATTGACATAGATAATATACAAACATTATAACGAACTGTGTAATCAAAATTTGTCATAGGTTTTTTTTTTGGAGCTAAAAAATAATAGTGACTTTTTTACACGAATTCCATGCTTATGTCGGAAGTTTCGTAACTTGGGTGACCTACCAGAATAATGATGACTTTAATACCCTTCAAGAGACATGGCAATAAACACGTGTGAGATCATACACCCATACATGTCACTTACAATTTTCGTTCTCATCTTTCTTGGAGTGTGTTTTGAATACTTGGAGAGCTATATTTTGTACACCTAGAGTTAAGGTTAATCAAGTTATCACAAAGCATCATCCAGTGATCAAAACTTGAAGATTATTCAAGATTTAGTGATACAAATGAAGTTATGTTGTCACAATTAGGGGTGTTAGCGGGGCGATGCGATTTTAGGTCATTTTTAGCACTGCATTTTGTGGTGTGATTTAGCCAAAATCATAACTGCACAACATCTCATTTTTGCGGTCACATATGTTGTGCATTATGGTGTATAGTTTAGCCAAAACCATAACTGCACTACATCTCATTTTTGCGGTCACATGTGCGATACGGTGTATAAGATGCGGTTTGAACAGTTTGAAACCGGTACATTTTTCAAAATTTGGGTTTTTCCTGCTCAACCTAAAATTGATTATTCCCTTTATTTTGGGCCAATAAGGTTTAAACTATTGAGTTAGTTTTTCTTTATTTTGAGCTAGTTTTCCTAATCAATACTTGCTAGGTTAGTTTGGGCCAGCCTAAAGCCTGTTTTCAAGAACTATAATACACATGGTATATAACAAGTATACTTTTTTTTTTTTTTTGAAAACTAGGGTTATTAAACTATTAATAATATATTTAATATTAAAAAAATAAATATATTAATATATAAAGAGGGTGCGGTGCGGTGAGATTTGTGCAGTTTTCTATTATTATAAAACCACAAACTGCACTACACCATGCAGTGCGGTGCAGTTATGCCATTTTGCGGGCGCTTTTAGTTCGGTTTTTACTATTTGTGTGATTTAGTGAACACCCCTAGTCACAACACAATCAAGCTGTTGTGAAGAAGTTTCAAGAAGGTTCTTGAAGTGGTGGGTGGTTCACATTGAACAAAGTCCACAGTAAAAGAGTCTATGGTTTTGGAGTTGCATGTAAGGTAGCAAAAGATGTAGCATAAAATCTATTAAATATTTTCATTCTATTATAGTGGATTAGTTTCTATGGGGTTGGTGGATAAACCCATGGTTTTAAAAAACGGTACGGTGAGAGAACCGAAAAAGTTGCTAATTACCGGTTTTATAGTCGGACCGGGGTCCGACCGATGGTCGAACCGGGGTCCGACCGATGGTCGAACCGGTGACGTCATAAATAATTTAATTATTATTTATTTAAATTATATAAATAATTAATAATTTTTTAATTATATATAAAATATATATATTAACAAGTGTGTGTAAAAGTAAAACAAGTATAAAATATTTTACAAAATTCACTGAGTCATCCCTCCCTACTCTCTCAACACTCTGCTTTCTCAATATCAAAGTTTCCCTTCCACAAACCAAACCTTCAGCCTCCGATCCACTCCCAGAAGATACCACTCATCACCGGCCACCGATCCACTCATCACCGGCCACCGATCCACTCATCGGCGCCACTCATCACCGATTGCATCTCCACCGCCATCAGCACCACCCACTGATTCACCTCCCTAAGTTTTTTCTTTTTCTTTTTTTCTTTCTGTTATCCTCCATCGTCGACCCCACTGTTTCTTGGCCATCTCCACCGTCTTTGATTCATTCTTTTAATCTCAGTTCTGGATTTTTTTTTTCCTTTATTGCTGTGTGGCTTTATCGATTTGGGTTTTTGGATGGTTTATGGGTCATGGGTGGCTGGGTTTGTGGGTTGTGGTGGATGGTTGGGATGTTTTGTGGGTCTTGGTGGTGGCTGAGTTGTGGGTTTTGGGTGGGTAGTTGAAATGGTTTGTGGGTAGAGCAGACTAGGAGTGAGCTCAAAGGGTGAGGGCGTGCTGCTGTGCGTGAGGTGCATGCTGCTGTGCGTGAGGCAGAGAGAACAGAGTGAGGTAGAGAGTAGAGAGAGCTTGGGTTGAGTTGAGCGGCCTTGAGAGCTTGAGATGAGTGAGAGAGTGAGGCAAATGAGAAGAGGAGGCGTGAATCGTGAGGTGAGAGTGAGATGGCTGATGAGAAGAGTGAGTCAGTGAGGACTTTAGGTTTGTTTTGAGGAGCAGAAAAAACGACGTAGTTTTGAGGAGCAAAAAACTTAAAAACGACATAGTTTAGTTTGAGGAGCAAAACCGGTTTGACCGCGCCGGTTTCCGGTTCTCAGGTTGAACCGGCCGATTTTTACTATTTACCAGTTTTTAGGCTATTTCCGGTTTTATACCATAACCGGACCGGATTGAAGGCTGGTTCTCGGTTGAACCGGTCGGACCGGCCGGTCTAGTCCGGTTTTTAAAACTATTCATAAACCCTCAAAGAATTTGTCCTGTCTAGGGTTTTCTTTTTTCACCATATCACGTTCCTTATTTACTTTCTACTATTTATTATTTGCAATATGGTTTGTGAATGGTTAACCCCAAACCTATTCATCAAGCATAATTGAGCAATCAATCAAGTAGGCTTTAAAAGTGGTTGATTGGCACCAGTTGGATCTAAATTTGTCAACAAATTACATAATAATTGTTACAGAATAGTTACCAAGGGACCTTGCTTTAAGAATGTAATGCCACTTAATTTATGACGTCTCTCCACTAAAAGTATTTCTTTAGGGTAATGTTTGTACTCTATAGCTTTTGGCTATATTAAGCATTCATTCAAAGAACTATTACTACAAAAGTATTGTATTTCAACTTACTTGATTGGATTTTTACTACAAAAGTATTGTATTTCAACTTACTTGATTGGATTTGTTAATTCTATTGGCTTCAAATTAAAAGTCATATTTGTGGGCGCACTACCCCGCATTTGAGGGTTGCATGGTCCGTTTTCTTTTTTATTTGGGAGTCACCACCTAATTTAGGTCCACCAACCAAAATTGACGTCTACTTACTAAAGTCTAAATCCGGAGTTAAGGTATGAGGATGGGAAGGGAAGGTGTTACACACCCAACCCCACCCGACTCGTGAGCCAGCCCTTACTAATATTGCTAGGCCATATTTAAGTAAAAAGATTATTAACAAAGCCCAAAGTCTAATCATGCATTTATAAAAATTAAAACAAATAAGGCAAATATCAAATTACACCATAATTTAAAAGGAAACAAATTCAAATCAAACATCAATCAAATATATCATGTCAAATATCAATTAATTAAACATCAAATCAAACAAAAATCAAATCATCCATTAAATAAGGAAATATCTATTCTAAACATGTCAAATGTAATTAAAAAGGAAAACTCAAAAAAAAAAAAAAAAATTATGGCAAACCAATTAATCATATTCTAACATAATTAGAGTCAAACAAAATAAAATAAACATGGAAAATACCAAAGTATTCAGATCAAACAATCAAAACATGGATTCAGCCTTTTTCTGGGTCAAGTTGTGTACGCATGTAGGAGGTTGTGTACGCACCTTTAACCATGCGCATGCATATTGATACAGAAACACGATTCTAGATTGTTTTCCATATTCAAACAGATTATCACATTTTCACGTATATAAATTTAGCCCTTAATCAATACATGGTAAGACATAACAAATCAATTCATATCCTAAATATGTATTGGATCTAAGTCTACCAAGAACAAAACATGTTCATCAAATCATATTCCTAGTCATGTTCATCAATTCATATATCTTATCATTCAACTCTTCATTCAAAACAAACATATATGAATTAAAATAATAAAAAAATAGATCAAAACAAATCCTAAACATGTTAAAGATCTAAAACTAATCAAGAACACACAAAAATGAATCATAAATATCCAAGTTAAGGAAGAACCATGGAAGAGACTCACCTAGCTAGCTTATGGATCATAAGTTTGTAGAGATTTGACCGACCCCTCAGTGTCTACACAATAGCATTCAATGAGATTCATAGGAAATCAAAGAGTTCAATAAGTATTAGTAATCACAACCTAAATAACAAAAGATTCTTAAAAGCTTTGAAAAAGATTTTAAAAAGAAAGTGGAAAATAGTTTCTGCCCTAATAAGCATTAAAGAGAGGTTTTATAGATCCAAAACGTTTTTGCATAAAGATATTAATAACACAAAAGATTTATTGTGATATTCATATATAAAACTCTCTCTCTACAAAACTATCTCATAAGGTTTTGAAAATGACTTTTATCTCTTAATTGAAAGTAGTTTCTGCCCTAATCTAATAGAGAGGGAGAGGTTTTTAAGAGCTAAGAAAAATGTGCAAACTTCTGTTGTGTGAAAATTGAAAAGGGTTTTTGGAAGAGTGGTGGTGAAAAGACTCTTTCTCTCAATTTAGGGTTTTAAGTTGGAGGCATAAGGTTGTATTTATATGCTTAAACTAAGTTTTTCAGACTCATTTAAAGGGTTTTGAATGTTCCTAGAGTCTATGGATCGGCCCCTATCAAAGATTGAAGTGTTGGGGGCCCAAAATTGAATTTTTGGGCTGCTAGAAGTGAAGGTGCATACGCACCCTTCAAGGATGCAAAATTTTGCTTCCTAAAAAACCCTAATTTTGATTGCACTGATGGCCTAACGTCAAACGGCCATAACTCACTCTTTTTAAATGCAAATTACAAAAAAATTTATGTTCAAATTGAAGTCCAAGATGTCTAATTTCCAGTGAAAGAAAATACAATAAAAATTTCTTTGTGGATCAAAAGTTATTGTTCGGTTAAGATAGCTTGACCCCAGTTAATTAATAAAATTGCCCAAGTTGATTAATTAGGCTAAATTTCATGCAAATCGTGGAGACACCAAAAAATCACCAAATAAACTAAATACAGCGAAAATTAAATTGACATGGTGATTTGTTGACAAATGGGGAAAATCTCTCGCAAGGCAAAAACCCCACCTGGTGAATTTAAGGTCACCACTCCCAATAATCTACTAATCAATAATCAAGCGGTTACAAGTATGAGGAATCTTACAACTACCCTAGCCTATCCCAAAATACCAACCTACAGTTAAACCTTCGCTCCAATATCCAATTGGACTTGATCTTGTAGTAGCCTTCTTTCCTTTGTTGCACAAATTTCCAGTCTGTAACTGACTCCTTTGCACGGATCCCAGTACGTGACTAACTCCAGCAATTTGAATGATTGTTGTTGGTTGCAAAGTTCTTCACTTTATAAACAATAAAGATCAAGAAGCACTTGGTTACAAAACCCTATGGCGTACAAACACAGTAGCTTCTCACAGAGAGAAATAAACTTTTTAATCTCTGTATACATGTGTGACGGGTCTTAAAATAAGCCTTATATATGTCTAGGGTTGTGAGAAAAGAAACCCTCAACAAATACATCAGCATGGGCCGAATTTCAAATCTGGAAATTCTAAAATCGTAATTCTCGATAAATCGAGCTTATGTCAAGCTTCCCATTTAGTCTCGATAGTAGCTATCTGTCGAGCTTTAATAAGACAACTTTTCTTCACTTGTTTCTTAGTTCAATCTTCATGTTTTTAATACTAACACTTGATATGTTTGAACAACATATTTCTTGATGTATTAAACCCATCTTAGATCTACCCAATTACAAGAAAAATGCGTTTGGTCAAAGGAGTAGTCAATGACATAAAAAAATATGACCCTAACAGTTATGATCAAAACAGTGAGCAAAGATCATTTTCAACATTATTTTTAAAGCGATTTGCAGCATTTTTGAGTTGTGATTACTTCTAAACTGTACGTTTTTAGACTCCTTAAAACACAAGTTGTTTAACCTAGTTATTTAGCCAAGTGATTAATTAGATAAATTATTCAGATTTAGGTTAACACAATAAAATCATATCATGCAAATAATGCAGAAATATAAATAACACACGATATGATAACCCAGAAAAACCATACCAGTAAAAAACTTAGGAGGATTTAACCTAGCTATCCTCAAGGTAAAACAGATCTACTATGAAATAATTGAAGTTTGTACAATAAGACTTAGATTACTAACATCCTATTGCTACCTCGAGTAGAAAACTTACTACCACGACCACGTGACAGCTCCAAGTCTGCAGACTGTTTCTTTCTTTGATCCACTACAATCACAAGTTCTCCTACTTATGACTTTGAGACTCCAATCAAAGGTTTCAGGCCTTCTTTAAGTTCTTTATGCAGCAACTGAAGTGATCACCAAGTTCTTGACATGAATCTTGATCTTGATGACCCTAAGTGTGTATGAAGGCAAACACCTTTAGATCTCACAAGAGATTTAACGCACAACACATCAAAAGACCTCTAAAACGTAGCTATGGTTTTTCCTTTTATACTTGGAGTAAAACATAAAACCCTACACGTCACATGGGCTTAGGCTGAATTGGAAATTCTGCAGAAAAATAAATATGCACGAGATTTGATCGATCGAGTCTAATTTTCGATCGATCGAGCCTTGCAGATTAAGTCCAATAAATTATGCAATCACTCGATTCCAATTTTACAAATAAACACACTTTGAGCAGCCTAAACCTAAACTCTAAGTTTTGATCATGGTTTGCCAACACATTACAAATTGAAATTCTAATACATTTAGTTCCTAAAGTCTTAGAACCTAACACAAACTATCAAGATAACTTCAATTACCCTTTTTTGACATATTAAACTCATCATTGGGACCAAAGACTAAAGATTATTAACGGGTACAAAATGAGGTGTCTACAATATCATAATTTGCAACAACTCATTGTCCAATATGTTTTCTTTATCCTTAAACACAAGTTTTTAAGCAGTGACTTCAATATATGAATGGTCATATATGTTATCTTTCAATTGACGAGTAGAAAGATAATTCGAAATCCATAGACACCAATATGAAGTGTTTATCATTTAAAAGTAATTTCACTTTTATGAATATCCTTGAATTTGGGAAAAAAAAATGTATAGGTTAACATAAAAATTATTATGGATACTTGTGATCCTAACCCAAAGGAAATACTTAAATTAAAGGCTAATAAAATTTAAAATGCTCATAAATTTAAAAGTCGCCATTCTTAAACAAAAATTATTTTTTATTATAAAAATAAATATTTTAACAAAAAAGGTGACCTTTGGATGTTGTCGTGCCCTTTGGTGATGAAGGTTGCTTAGGTCTAGGTTTATAGATGGATTCAGTCAATGAAAGTCCCTTAAACTTAATCAATATCAACAACATGAATTATTTACACTGGAAGCCAGTTAACTTAAAATGTTCATGCATATAAATGTCATAATTCTTAATGAACCCTTATTTGAATAAGAAAAATTTAAGAATCAATTCATAGATTGCATTCTTTATTTCATACATTTGATTGGTGGTGATTCTTTTCACCTTATTTACTCCACATACAAAGTTACTGCCATACAAACAAAAGCAGCGTAAACAAAAGGTGGTAAGCACTTACACAACCGACAATACAAAAGAGGAAAGAGTCACTACTCACTAGTGACTCTCGGTTGGATCGAGGCTCAGTGTTGGTACTAGGAACGTTATGTAGCATATGGTTTGGTTATTTGCTGTCATCAATCTCTATTCAAGTATAATGGTTGCCCATGACTTTTGAGTAAATTTGTAGTGTGTATCTCTAAAAACTTTCCCACTTCATTTTGTGTATCTCTAAAAAAAAAAAAAAAAAAAAAACAAAACGGATTTAAGGAAGAATTCTGGATGATGCATAAACATTTTAAATTAATCATGAATATGGATTTTGATTAAAAATTTAAGTTTTTCATAAATATTTCAAATAATCTCATATTTTTGTTGAACTTTTATAATTATTAATGAATTACATAATTATTATTTCATAAACTCATAACAGTAACCAAGGAACATTATTTTAAAATAAAAAAGTGATATAATTGATAATGTCTCTTCACCAAAAGTCACCTTATTAAATAGCTCTCCAATTAATAATTTTTTTTTTTTTTTTTTTTTTTGAACTTTGTTTAGGTAATGTTTGTACCCAAGGCCAACTCAATACAATTTAAGGTCTAAAGAGATGTTTTCAAATGGGACATTTTTAGCTTTTAATAGGTAATCTTACATATCAATAGAGTATTTAGGTGCTTTTCCTTTCTTGATATATAAAATCATTAATTAAGTTTTTGGTACTTATATTATGCTAACATCTCCTTTTTAGTTGATAATATGGCTAATTCAATTGATCTAAAGCAAGCTTAGATGAATTTTTAATTTTGATAAAAACAAATTCCTACCAAAACAAGAATTACAATGGGGATATGAGCACACAGCCTTTTCGCCACCTTTGTTGGATAGGCCCCAAGTTTGCATCTTCACTCAATCCTGTGCTCTTTGCACTTTTCTAAGTAGTACACCTTAGACAAGTGGACCAAAGACAGAGTGTTTGTGAATGCCACCTAATTTAGGTCTAGGAACTTGTTTGTTTTTAGACCCCTTAAAACACAACCAGATTGACCTAGTTATTTAGCCAAGTGATTACTTAGTCAGATTAAGCAGATCTAGGTTAACACAGATAAATCATATCAATGTAAAGTGCGAAAAATAAATAACACAAAGATATGATGACCCAGGAAAACCAAACCGGTAAAAAACCTGAGAAGGATTTAATCTAGCTATCCTCAAGGTAAAACAACAAAACCACTATGAAAGAATTAAATTTTATACAATAACGACTTAGACCACTAACATCCTATTGCTACCTCGAGTAGAAAACTTACTACCACGACTCCATGATAGCTCCGAGTCCACGGACTACTTCTTTCCTTGGCCTTTGCAAAACACAAACACCCACGTTTGTGACTTTGAGATCCCACTCAAAGGTTTAGCAACACAAACTCTCTTGTTTGTGACTCCAAGACCACCCTTGAAGGTTTAGATCATCAACACCTTTGATGACTAGAGAATGCGGCAACTTCTACAACACCGGATCTTGAGATTTTTCAAGTAATAACACCGGTAGAAGATGTGAGAGAGCTTTTTAGGAACAAAACCCTAAATACAAAAGAGACACACTATTCTCTCTCTAAAAAGCCTTATAAAAACGTGCTTAGGGTTTCTTTTATATACTGGGAGAAGTAGATCTGAAACCCTAATCCTTAATGGGCTTGAATTGCTGTTTGGGCTTAATTAAAATTCTGCAGATACGACTTTTGATCGGTCAAGCCTGTTCTTCGATCGATCGAACCAGGCAAATTCTGAAATCTTCTTTTTGCAGCTTGTATGTTCTTGTGTGTTCACGATTTGCCAATTGTTTAAAACTTTTAGAACCTAACAGAACCAACTAGGCGCAGAGGGCCTTATATATCTAGATTATAGGTGCAGAGATAGGAAGGTGTTAGGCACCCAACCCCACCTGGCTAATAGACCGACCTCAACTCACTTTGTTCCATGTTGTAGTTCTATTAAGGAATCCTCCAAAATTCTACTTGAAATCATGCATACTCTCTCTCTCTCTCTCTCTCTCAACATGTTATCTCAACCTAGTATACATCACATGGCATACATCCATATCATCTCATTCATGGCAGTAAGCATTATCATCAACAGGTTCATCATCTAATAATCACATCATGTTTGTCAAGTTCATCACACATGTCATATGTTCAAGTCATTCAACCATGCATGTTCTCACATTGCTGGATCACCATAGCAACCATACTCAAATGCATGATTATATCAATGCATGTTCATATTCATATTCATATTCAAAGACATTCAAGAACCCTAATTATTCAACTAAACAAAATAAAAGTAAAAAAAATATGTTACTAACTAAACAAAAACCTAAGCATGTGATACTAAGCATAACATAAGCTAAAGTATTTATTTAAACTAGCTAAAAAGAAAGAAAACAGAATTCAAACAAATCTAGGTTTTCTGGGTAAGCTTGTGTGCGTACACAGACACGTGGAGTTGCGTATGTAGTGATGATCCTGTGTATGTAACCTGATCCAGAACCTAGCATGCAATAAACAATCTATAGCTACATCTATTCTAACCTAAACATGTTACCAACCTAAGAAAGCAATAAAATAAATAAAGTAATAAAGCAGGAAATAAACAAAATAAACAACAAAAATATAAAACGAAAAGAATACCTTAAAGCAAAGAAGCCTAAGGCTTGATTTTGGCCGCTCCCCTCGGTTAGTTTATAGACAAAAAAAAAAAACCCAGAAAGTTAGTAAGCTTTAATTAGAAGGCGTCGACTTCGACCAGAAATGGTCCTAGCCAAGAAAAATTTAATTGAAAGTGTTTTAAAAGATAAACTCTCTCTAGAATCACTATTTTCATAGTGATTTTTGTGTGTTTTGGGAAAAGAGCCTAGGAAGGCATTTATAGTGTAAAGAGGGGTGTAGGGCCATTCCCAATTATTGTGGGATTAGCTCTAGACAAATTTTCATAAAAAACTTTCTTTACATAACTCTGCCTACCAAACCCACTTACGCAAGCTCGAGAAGATGCGTACACAACCTCGAGGTTGAGTACACAAGCTTCATTCTTGCATACACAGATCTAGGGTTTGCAAGTTTATTAAAGCACAAAAAGTGAAAAAGATCCTTCAACTTAAAGAGTTTCATTAGCAAGACACTTTACCAATCATTGGCTCCTTAGTGATATCATCATTGAGGAATGGAGGCTTGAGTCGTAAGGGTACAAAATAAGGTATCTACAAGGATTTTTTATTTTTTAATGATGATTGGACTTGAAAGTCATTTCTCTCTTTGGCCAGGATACCAAATTAGGAGAGAGCGAGCTTGAATGATTCAGATGACAATGATGACGAGGGAATCTTGAATGCCTTCACTGCTACAGTTGATCCTACTGATGGGGTTTCAGAAAAAGTAGATGATGAAGAGGACTTGGTGGACTCTAAGTTTGAGAAAATGGACGATCAAGATGATATCTATACAACCTATGAAAAGTTGTACAAGGTTTCTGAGAAGCATGAGAAACTATAAAGGCTGGCCACCAAAAAGCTAAGTGATGTGGAACTTGATCGAGAAGAGCTTTCCATAAAGTTTGACTAAACTAATCAGACTATTGGAGCACTGCGGTTTGAGAACAATTTCTTGGCTGAAAAGACCAAAAAGCTTGAAGCAGAGCTGTTTCAAGTTAGAGCTCAATTGGAGAGGACTTCCAGTGCAAAGCTTGATGAGATGCTTAGCTTTCAGAAATCTATTTCTAATAGAACCGGTTTGGGGTATGATTTCTCTTCTCCTAATATTGCTTCTTCTAGTACTACTGTGTTTGTTTCACCTGCTAATAATGTTAATTCTAAGAACAATGATGTTAAAACTGTTTTAGCTAGTGAGAACATAGACAAGGGTAAATCTATCTTAGAGACACCCCCTAAGCTTGATAAGAAAGAGATTGGAAACCCTAGGACTACTAAGGGAAATAACCAAAAGTATAATCAGAAGAAGCAGCATCTCTGTCATTACTATGGAGCTTCAGGGCATACTCGTCTAAATTGCTACAAGTAGTTAGCCACTCAACAGAGTAATAGTATGATCTCATCCGGAAACTAGAATCAGTTTCCATCCTCTTTTGCACCTCTTAGAGATCTTCTTAAGGCCCTTATGTTCCTTTCGAACTTGAACGGTTTCAACTCTTCCCCCTCACTACCGGATCAAGGGTTTGCCAAACGGAAAGGTTCTTCCAAGGTGTGAAAGGAAAAAGGCTCAAAGTGATTTAGTCACTTTTTCTCTCTCCCTCTCTTTTTGTTTATGCATTACTTGTGTGTTTTGCTTTCTTGTTTTTGAGTCAGTCTTGTTTTATACTATGCTTTGTTTAACATGTTTTTGTTTGTTTGTTTTCAGTTTTGCTTTATTTTGTTTATTCATAAAAATGAAATTTTTTTTTTGAAAAATCAGAAAAATACAAAAATAGTGTGTGTTTTGTGTACATTGGTACTTGTGTACTTTGGAGGGCCATTGAAACAAAGTTTTCTAAACTTTGTATCTTTTGTAACTTAGATGAGCATCATAATGCACAACTAAGCAAGTGAGCTTTATGGCTCGTGTCTATGATGAGTTTGATTAAGTAATCTCTTGCACTTAACACTCATATCACTCTTTTTAATGGGAAAGACTAAAAAAATGCTAAGAGAAAGGCATAAATAACCATCTCACCACTAAAGCCCGCCAATCATGTAAAACATATGTGTGCTTCGGCATAGCAAAATTATGATGTTTAAGCTTAACATAATTGAGTATTTCTTTTATCTTTCCTATATGCCCAGGCATGATATGTCAAAAGAAAAATATGCAAAGAATAACAAAAGCAAAAAGAACCATAATGCTTTTAAATATGGTTGCAAGCGTGTTTCTAAGAGATGTGGGAGTTATAGGATGTACCTCAAAGGTGATAGTCCCCCATCAAACAGTTATGATTATGTGTGAGTTAAATTGATTTTCTCATATCTCAAATCGTCATAACATGAGACACTTATGCAATCTTGTGATGTTTTCACACACAACACGCAAATTCTTTGCTACTTTTGATACATGTACAGATACAATGTGATTTTGCCATCACAAGAAATACATGTGTTAATATATGCTCACTAAACTGTCTTGACTTGTTTTTTAAATATAAAATTGGTTAAACTTGTTGTGTGTGTGTGTGTGTTTTGGATCTTAAATGCTTTGCTTCTTTTTTTTTTTTCTTGTTAAGAGATGTTTTTGAGAGTTTAAAATGTTGTTTGGATCTTTGGTTGAGTAGCTTGCTTGATTGCATTCATTTTTGTGTTTTTCCTCTCTTTGAAAAACCTGTTGTTATCAAACTCGACAGCTTCTCAACAGATCTCAACAGCTAGCTATTTATTGAGACCCTTGACTTCTTTTCTCAACAGATCTTATTGCATCTTCGATCCATCGAAGCTTCCTAGAATTAGTCTCGATAGCTTCTCGACAGATTCTCGATCCATCGAGAAAGTTTCTGCCTGGCCAATAGCTTCTCAATAGCTGTTCGATCCATCGAGGTACTTTTGCCGTCGACAGATTCTAGATAACACCTCGACCGATTTATCTGTCGAGAATTAGTGCTCGACAGAATCTCGATAGATCCTCGATCCAACGAGACGTGTTTTCCTTAAATAGCTTCAGCGCGAAATCAGATTCATTTTTCTCCTATCTCTCTTGACAGAAACTTGGCCTTTCACCTCCCAAACATTCTCTACTCTCTCTAAACCTTAAACCCACTTGGATTTCGGCCTAGTGTGATCATTTCTTCTCTGGTATGATCTCTCTTTCCTTCATTCTTCATGCATTTCACACATTTAGACCTAGGTTTTGGGTTTTCTTAAAAATTTTGGGGTTTTTGAAAATCTTTGAGTATTTTATTCAATTTTTGGGTTGGGTTTTGCTTATATGTTGTTACATGCTCATGCATTGCATTACATTTGCATTTTCACAATGTTTCATGCATTTAGATGTGTGTTTCTATGTTGGAAACTTGTGTGCTGGTAGGATTGGATTGGGCTAAGCCCATGATGAATTTTTCTTTACACGTCACACGCTCATGCATTGTTCATGCATACATACCTTTTCTTTCTCATATTTGGTACTCTCTGTTGATGGTGTTTTTCTGTTTGTCTCCCTCTCTCTCTCTCTCTCTCTCTCTCTCTCTCTCATAGTCTGCGCATGGCACCCAAGCGCAAAACTACTCCATCCCGAAACCCTCTTCGTTCCGAGGCATCATCTTCTGATCCTACTCCTCTTTTTGTTAGGTTCCGTAATGAGAACACTCGTCAAGACTTCTCGGAGAACCTCTCCAAACGTGGCATTCATTCGGAACGCCACATGATTCTATCGGATTTTTTTGATACTACTCTACTGACTGTCATTCACAGGTGGGGTTAGGAATCTCTATGTGAGATACCCGTGAGTTGTCCTTCCATGATCGTACAAGAGTTTTACTCTAATATGCACAGTTTTGATTCTTCTGTGCCTCGGTTTATTACTTCTGTTCAAGGTACACGTATAGTAGTCACTCCAGTGCTTATCTCCGATATGCTACATGTTCTGAGGGTATCGCATCCTGATTACCCTCAATGTCCACGTCTGAGGACTATGTCCAAAGACGAACTTATGTCTCTCTTTTGTGAGACACCTTCTTTATGGGGTGATCGTCAAAACACCTCATGCTCGAGCTTTGCAAAAGGTCCGAGGTTCCTTAATATGGTGATGACATTTGTTCTCCATCCCTTGTCACACTATAACTCTATTACCGAGCCTCGTGCTCGATTTTTGCTTTCCCTCATTGAGGACCTTACTATAGACTTTCCCTCTCATTTCATTCTCTCTCTCATGGATGTCTATAGAGATACGGCGACCCATGATAAACTCATTTTCCCTTTGGCTATCATGCGGATCATTCGACATTCTTCTGTCCCTTATCCCGAGTCTTCTCATTTCACCGTCATGGGTGTCATCAGCGCGGCGTCTATTCGACGGAGTAAGGCCCAACTTCGACCAAAGCGGCCATGGACCGAGACAGCGACTCATCCAGCCCATTCCAGTCCATCCACCTTCGCTCCTTACTCTTCTTCGAGTGATGGTGTGACTCTTGAGGTGATTATGGCGCAGCTTCAGTGCATGGATGCTTGCCTTGACACTCTCACTGATGAGATGAGTTAGGTGACCACCCATGTGGGTCGTATTGCACGACATCAAGCTCGCCTTGGTGGCTTCATTGCTTCTTCCTCTCCATCTCCACAGGCTTCAGAGACTGAGGACGATGATGATGGCTCTGGTGATGATGATGATGATGAGGATGGGGATGCTAGCTCTTCCAGTAATGAGGAGATGACCACTTCTCAGTAACTTGCCCTTTGTCATTCATGACAAAGCGGGGAAGTAGTTTTGGGTATGAGAGTAGTCATGTACTTAGGGGGAAAGTTAGCATAGGACTTTTTGATAGGGGGAGTGTTTTTTTTTTTTTTAGGGATGTAGTGAGGATTTATGTATCTTTTCTTTTCTTTCTCTTTTAGATACATTATCTTTTTGTACATCGGTCTTGTGACCACTTAGTGATAGTAAACATTGCTCTTATCTTTAATATATATATATATATATATATATATATGTATGTATGTATGTATGTATGTATAATGATGTTGTTATCATTTCACCTATCTCTCCATGTGTTGTTTCTTTTCTCTCTTTATACACATGTTTCTTATTATGTATGCAATCTTATATTTCTGTTTCACACTAAGATGTCTTGATTAGTTTTGTTTAAAGTGTTTCAGAAAGACAGGTTATCAAAATCTATCATGCCATGAACTCTCTTCTTGCAAAGTTTTTCAAGAGTTTGTGTTAGGATTAGATTTTATTGTATTCAACAAGTGATTATGAGTTTAGTGATTTATGACTTCTTTCATACTTCATTTGTTTGTTGTAGTTTTGTCACAGATTGCCAAAGGTGAGATTGTTAGGACATATGTGGAACTTGTTAGAACATATGTCATGTAAAATTGGCTAATCCTTTGACAAAACGTACTTTACTTGTAATTTGGTAGATCTAGTATGTGTTTAATACTTCAAGGAACAAGATTTCAAGTCTAGTATTGAAGCCATGCAAGTTTGTCCAAGAAACAAGCGAAGAAGTTATATTCATTAAAACTTGACAGATGTATCTATCGAGATTTAATATGTGATTCTCGACAACTCTCGACAGAAGCTGTATCTATCGAGAATTACGAAATTCAGATTTTCAGATTTGTTTTTCACACATATCCAAGCTATTTGTGTAGGGTTTCTTTTCTCACAATCCTAGACATATATAAAGATTATTTTAAGGTCCGTCTAAAGTGATGCAACTTGATGCAAAGTGATTATTCACTCGAATTGTGACCGGAGACAATTTGCCCTAGTTCATCTTTCTTTGTAGAAGCTACTGCGTTTGTGCGCCAAGGGTTTTGTAACCAATGAGCTTCTTGATCTTCATTGTGTGGATGAACTAAAAAACTTTGTAGCCAACATCTTTCTCAAGTTGGTGTGTTAGTCACGTATTGGGATCTGTGCATCGATTGGTTAGTCACGTACTTGGAGCCGTGCATTGAAAGGAGAGATTGTCTCTACATTACAAGCCCAATTGTGTATTGGAGTAAGAGTTTAACTTGTAACCGTTTGTTTTGATAATAATGGATTCTCGGGAGTGGTGACCTTAAATTCACCTGGTGGGGTTTTGCCTCGGTGGTTTTCTCCACTCGTAAACAAATCACCCATGTCAAATTTAATTTCCGCTGCATTTAGTTATTTGGTGATTTGTTTGTGCTACCATGCTTATTGCATGTAATTGAATCTAATTAATTTCACTTGACTAAATTAATTGATTAAGTTACCAAAGGGCTCAATACATTCTTGGCCTATCAGTTTGTACTCCTTTTTCCTCTTGAGAAATTTTCTTCATTAGGCATGAAAATCAAGAAAAATCAATTGGAGCCAAAGCATCAACTAGATGCAACAAATTGGGTATTTTACACCAATTCAATGAAAATTGGAAAAACTAGGAGAAACCTAAAGGTTTAATACTAAAAAACAATGGTTACCAAGTTTGACAAGAAAATTTGACAACATAAACAATGCAAATGTGTGATAGATGTGTAGATATTTCAATTTCCTTCAAGAGTGTTAATACAAAATCTCAAGTTTGAAAATCAAACAAACAAAATAGTTCCACAATTGTATTTTTGTATTAATTAATTTTTAGGAATAATTCTCTGTATTCAAATTCTAATATAATAGCATAATCATCTGATTCGATCTCCTTAGAAAAGTCTTCAATTCAAGTATTCAAGTATTGCATCGATGTAGTCTTGAATTGAATGCAAGTTGTCCTCCACTTGGATTGAAAAGTGGATTGAAAGGTATTTGGAACGGAATTGTAATGAATCTTTGGTTGTATGCTTGTTAGAGATTTCCTATGCTTTAAGTTCTTCATTTCTTCTAATGTTCTTGATCTTCAAAGATTTGTGGTGGAAGTTATTTAGGGATTTAGAGCTTGAATTTGATGAAGTTTTGACGGATCAAAGTATTTGATGTTTCTTAAGGCTTTGGAGCTTGATTCTAGTAGAACTTTAAGACTTGGAAGAATGATTGGGATGCATGTTCTTCGTGTCATGTTAAGATAGATTGACCTTGGTTAATTAATTCAATTACCCAAGTTGATTAAATAGAACAAATTACATGAAAATTGTGGAGGCACCAACTAATCACCAAATAAACTAAATGCAGCAGAAATTAAATTGACACGGTGATTTGTTGACAAATAGGAAAAACCTCTCACAAGGCAAAAACCCCACCGAGTGAATTTAAGGTTACCACTCCCAAGAATCCATTAATCAATAATCAAGCAGTTACAAGTATAAAGAATCTTACTATCTTGGCCTATCCCAAAATACCAACCTACAGTTAAACCTTCGCTCCAATACCCAATTGGACTTGATCTTGTAGTAGCCTTCTTTCCTTTGTTGAATAAATCTCCAATCTGTGACTAACTCATTTGCACGGATCCCAGTATTTGACTAACTCCAGTAACTTGAATGATTGTTATTGGCTTCAAAGTTCTTCACTTCATCAACAATGAAGATTAGGAAGCACTTGGTTACAAAACCCTAAGGCATACAAACGTAGTAGCTTCACACAGAGTATATGAGTTCTAGGTCTCTATTCTGTGTATAATGACTTTTAAAATAAGTCTTGTATATGACTATAGTTGTGAGGAAAGAAACCCTAATCAAATAAGTCATCATGGGCCGAATTTCATATCTGAAAATTCTGAAATTGTAGATCTCAATAGATCGAGCTTCTCCATTAATTCTCGATAGCAGTATCTATCGAGCTTCTGTTGAGACTTCATGAATCAACTTTTCTTCACTTGTTTCTTGGATCAATCTTCATGTTTTTAAAGATACCACTTGATATGTTTGAACAACATACTTCATGATATATTAAACCCAACTTAGATCTACCCAGTTACAAGTAAAGTGCATTTTGTTAAAAGATTAGCCAATTACATAGAAAATATGAACCTAACAATCTCTCCCTTTGGCAATCCGTGACAAAACCACAAGCATAATTATGAGAGAAGTATAAAATAACAATCTCCATAACTATTATACAAAAAGTACATAAGTTTGACTACTACTATAAACTCTTGAAAAACTTTGCAAGAAAAGAGATCATGGCATGAAAAACTTGCAACCTGTCATAGCTAAAACACTTAAACAAGATCCATCAAGGCATCAAGTGTGAAATATTGACAAGTTATATAAAATAAGAAACATGTGCATACAGAGAGAAAAGAAACAACACATGTGAGATAAAGGTGAAAAACATACATCATCATCATATATATCAAATAAGTACAATGTATATAAAAAGGTCACAAGACCAAGGTACGTGTAATGAGAACTATACAACAAAAATCTCACTACATATCTCAAAATACTCTCCCCCTATCACTAGACTAGCTCTCCCCCTAACAACATGACTACTCTCTCACAATCAAAACTACTCCCCATTTTTGTCACAAGTGACAATGAGTGAATCACTGAGAAACAGTCATCTCGTCATCACTAGCAAAGCCAGAAGCTTCATCACTCACATCATCTCCACCATCAAAAGACTCCTCAGAAGGATTGAGTAAGGGAGAAGGGGCAAAGCCATCAAGACGTGATTGTCGGCGAGCAATACAACCAACTCTGGTGTTAATCTGACACACCTCATTAGAGAGAGTGTTTGAGATGACTACCAAAGTCAGCACGCATTTATTGAAACTGATCGAAGATGGCAGCGAAAGATGCCTCTACTCTAGAAGAAGAAGATGAAGCAGATAAAGAAGATGGCTGAGAGGCATAGGCAGCATCCTTAGCAGCTCGAATGTTAATCTCCTCCTGCTGAGCGGGAGTGGACTCCACACAAGGCCGCTAGCTATGCAGCGCTCCTTCGCTTAGATTCACAACTGATAGCACCCTTGATAGAGAAGAGAAGGGCAGAAGGAATAGGAACGTGCATGTGTGTGAGGATGCGTGTGATAGCTGATGGAAAGATTAGCTTATCACGTGTAACAGTGTATTGATAGATATCTATCATAGATACTATCATGTGTGAAGGAAAGTTTATAAAGAGACCCTCCAGGAGAGAGAAAAGAAAATGAGCACGAGGCTCAATGATAATGTTATAGTGAGACCGTAGAGTGAGAACAAAGGTCATCACCATATTAAGGATCCTTGGACCCTTAGCGAAGTCATGTGTGGAGAAATTTAGATAATCACCTACACCATGGCTATCTCACAGAATCGTGAGGCCAACTCGTCTCTAAAGATAGAGCAGAGACGAGGATGACTAGGGTAGTCCGAATGAGCTACCCTAGGGACATGTAGTACCTTGGAAATGAGCTCCTCGTCTGTAGAGGTATTGATAGCGTGTATGTTGGAGTAGAAATTCTATATAAACACCTCGAGGGTTTCTCGCAGAAAGATATCCAACCCTAAGAGCTAAACGCACCGGGAAAAGGCATGTCTGAAAAATCAGATAGAATGACTCGGCGTTCCGAATGAATCGCCCGGTCACAAAAGTTCTCCTCAAAATCCTTTTAGGATTTCAAATCACAGAACCGATTTCTAACAGGAATAGAAGGAAGAGAAGAAGAAGATGAAGAACCATGACGAGATATCGGGTTCTTTGAAGCTGTAGATTTCTTGGGTGCCTTGTCAAAGAAACTAAGGAAGAGACCAAACAGAAAACACAGCAGAAGAGAATCTTAGGAATAGAATAAAGAAAAGAAGAGTAATGCATAGGAATGCATGAGCATGTAACGTGCAAAACAAAATTACATCATGGGCAAAAACCCAATCCAAACTATAGCACTCATAGTATATAATCAGTCACACAATCCTAGAATGCATGAAACTTGATAATATAGCTTGAAAATGTAATGAATGAGCATGTGATAACCATTACAGCAAAACTCAACCCAAAAATTTTCACAAAAACTCAAAAACCCCATGTACCCAAAGAAATATGAAAACCTAGGTTAAAGATGCATGAAAATGAAGAAAAGTGAAGATTTAGATCACATACCAACAAATTGGAGCTTGGAAGCCGAAATCTTGAAGGGAAGAGAGATTTTTGTGAAAAGAAAGGGTTTGGATCGAGAGAGAAGAGAGAGGGATTGAAATGTTTGAGTGAGAAATGAACCGGGTCAAATCTTGAGTATATATAGAAACATGCATCTCGATAATTCATTTTTGTCACCTATTTGTCTAATTCATTTTAGTCACCTAATTAACTTAACCGATTTTAAAGGGTTTGTTACTTAAGGTAAACCAAAAGTCTCAAATTAAAGATCTTGGCTCGGAAGTTCGATTATGTGTGGGGAAGGTGTTAGGCACCCCACAATGCCTATCCAAAACTCAAACGTTATCTTTTTAGTGAAAAAATATAATACTTGGCATTCTGATTTAGAAAAAGTTTTGAACAAACAATATATATACATATACATGTGAGTATTTATTTACTTATAATATACCATGTGAATATTAACATCAAAGAATATTTACAATCAAATCATGTGGGATATATACAAAAATATCATGTGAGGAAACATGCATATAAAGGAATAGTATACAATAGCATGTGAGTAAAATATTTACTAGATATATTGCATGTGAGTATTGACTACTATACAAACAAATTACAACACAAAAATAAAAAGGAGTTGGAAGGGCAGCACCTTGTCGTCCTCCACAATTTTCTCATTTTTACCGTGCAAAAAAGATGACAATAAAAATATGTTAGTGCCAAAGTAAAAAAGAGACCATGTAAGCCTGATTGGTGCATATGGGTTCAATGGAATTGAACCATAAGCACAAATCCTTAAACATGCTATTCTAAGGAAAAGTTTTAAATTACAATGCATGAACAAATTTTACAATGTTTATTTTTGGAAGAAAAGTTTGATGGAAAACACATATCTTTGATGAAAAATTTTACTGTATTAAGAGAAGTTTTAAAAACCATTTTGAACTTTTTTTTTTTTTTTTGAAATAAAAGATCTCTTTTGAACAAGCAAAGTTTGCAATGGGAAATAGGTTTTCATTTTTTTGGAAAGAAAAGTTTTGAAAAAGTACCATTTTTTTAGAGGAATCAGAAAATTTGGGGGACAAATTTGAAATTTCAAATAAATTCATTTTAGCATAAGGAACATGTTAGTTTTGAAAAGATTCATGGGTTTATTTTTAGAGAAGAAGATTTAAATTTTGAAAAATCCCATAATTTTTGAGAAAATGATTTTAATAAAAGAGGTTTATTTTGGGATGACAATAATTTAAAGGGGATGGGGAAGTGCTTGAAATTGAAAGGGATAACATTAAAGTAAAAGGGGATGGGGAAAAGCTTGAAATTAAATGGGTAACAACATATATATAAACAAAAACATAAAAATTCATATATGCTTAAGGGTACTTCTCATATAACGTATAGGAGATGATTCAATACCCATTTAGGAATATAACCAACAACCAATAATATAGACATAAAGATAAAAAGATAGATACTTAATAATAAAAGCTTGGAAGTTAAAGCAAGTAAAATAAAGAGACAAGATAAATAAATAGAGATTCATATATATATATATATATATATATAAATGGATGATGCTACAAGAGGAGGGGTAAAGAAAAATGGGATGGGTATAGTTACAAGAAAAACTATCCCATCCCTATAAGCTTACCCACAAGAAATTAAAAATAAAAATGGAAGAGACTTTTTTTTGTGATGGGTTTCCTAAAGGGAGGAGAGAGAAAAAAAATTTCAAAATTTCTAGGGATTTTTCTAGAATTTTTCCATTGTTTTCTCTCTATTTTTTTTTTTTTTTTCTCTATCGTTTTCTTCTTATTTTTCACAAAAAAATGATAGGGTGCTTATAGGAGAGCCAAGAAAGGGGGAGGCTATGTACAGTGTACCATGGTACACTACACATAACCTCCCACTTTTGGCACCTTATTAGGCTATTTTGTCTTTTTTCTAGTTTTTGGTCCAAAATTCATTCTGCTGTTTGGAGGCCTTTCCGAGCTCCATTTTCTTCAAAATTTATATTTCTAGAAATATCTGGATGTCTAGTTTCTATTGGTCCTAACCTTAAAAGATTTGGAGCTATGGTTGTCAAGATATTGCGTCCGGAAGGAAGGCTATGCAGTGCTGAAAATTCTGTGACGCTTTTCCATAAAAAAATTTGCTTCCTCCAAACCGTAGCGGATATCATTGAGCACTTTTTATGAGAGGTAGTCAAGACCTCATACTTCAAGTTGGTTCAGCCAGATCACTCCAGTTCTTGCCCAATCGGTACTTTTTATTGCGCGAAGTTGGCCTAAAAACTGCTTGATTTTCCTTTTTTTTTTTTTTTTTGAGTGAAGTTTTTATTAGGGTTTTTGGTTTTTTGTTGATATCTAGTCCGTTTTAACTCCGATTTTGGCCCGTAAACTATTGTTTCGAAGGGAAAAATATGTCCTATGAGACAGTCCAAAATTTAACTCAATCCGATGGTTGGATCAAAAAGTCAATGTTTGGACCATACCTTGTTAGGGTTTTGGCTCAAAAGGGTTTTTAAATGTTGTGACCCTTTGATCCATTATCCGATCATGTTGTATTTATTTTTCACCCTTTTTTGGCTTTAAAACTTGCAATTTTGCACATTTTTCAATTTTTTTTTGGATTTTGGCATTTGTTTTATCGCGTGAATTGGAGCCGAACAAAATACAGTATCGACATTAACTAGTAATCATTGTAAATAAATTTAGTTGAATATAATTTCAAAAACCTATTTAATTAATTGACATCTTAATGCCGAATGGAAGCACAATATATTAGATTTTGTTCTAGCTTATAAAAGTATTGGCATATCAAGAGAAAATAAGCTTGGAATCCACCAAAAATTTGAAAAACCTTAGAGTATTTTATTTCAATCTACAAAAATAGATATTTGTAGGAGCCCATAGGGTTTTAGTTAGGCTTCCTTAAAAATAAAAATTACATGAATACCCTTAAATTTCCTAAGACATCATAGAAGATTAAATTAATTACCCCTAAATAAAATAACAAAACTTAGGTCTAAAAATAAGCAATAACAAACAAAAATAATTAATTATGCGTCCCTCTAACTTAATTTTTGAATGTCTAACTTCCAAGAAAATCTAGGAATACTTGTTTTACATCACATCCCCCGATTTGGAGTTTAATTTTTGTTGATAAATGAAAATTGGATTAAGAATTAATCTTTTTTCCTAAATTTTTTTTAAAAAAAAAAAAGAATCATCTTTTTGTTTTGTTTTTTTAGTCACTATAAAAGGATAAGATTTTATATTCCAAACTAGTTTGTAGAAATTTCTTTTAACATATTATGTGACGATTCATAAAACTATTTATTGTTTATTAACATAACTCATTAAATAATTAAGTAAAAATACAATTATTGGTAGAAAATTGTTGTAGAAATATGTTTCTATTCCAAAATACTTTATTTCTTCTACACGTTATATCCATTTCAAAATCTGACGACATATTTGTTTCTTGACTTTCTTCTGCAGCTTATTTCCTAATTTAAACTTTCCAAATCACACAAAATATACAGTGAAATAATGCCATTGAAAGAAGTTAGGTTTAGAGCCTTGACCAAATAAAGTATTTATCCAGATTTGAGGCCAAATTGTTAATTAGATTAATTATGGAAGCTTTAGGTTAAATAAATAATCAAGCATATCAAGCACAACGGAAAATTAAATAACATAAGATATGATAACTCAGGAAACTTTATGAAACAACTTGTTCCAAAAAAAAAAATAATAAAACCCTGAGGGGACCAATCCCAAGGAAATAGTTTTACCAATAGCTGGAGATTTATAATCAAGAATAACCCTATTCGTAGTAAATCTAACTTCAATTATCTAACTGAGTTCTAAATCCCACAGACTCCCTTT
This sequence comes from Quercus aquifolioides, assembly GCA_019022515.1. Taxonomy (NCBI): domain Eukaryota; kingdom Viridiplantae; phylum Streptophyta; class Magnoliopsida; order Fagales; family Fagaceae; genus Quercus; species Quercus aquifolioides. Next base: position 24,240,569 of record CM032326.1, read on the forward strand.
ACAGTGAACTGTTGCAACGTGAACCTCCAATCCACACACTTCAAAATCACATTAAAGCTTTGAATCAACGTAAACCTCCATTAATCTATGACTTCAAGACAACCCTTGAAGATTTAGATCTCTAGCACCTTTGATGACTAGTATGAGGCAACAACTTCTACAACACCGGATCTTAAGTTTCTTCAAAAAATATCATTAGTAAAAGATATGAGAGAGTTTTAGGTACAGAAATTCTAGTTGTAGAATAGGAGGCACAAAAGGCACTTCTCTCTCTCTTAAAAAGCTCTCTAAGGTTAGCTTCTAATGTTCTTTAAATATTGCAACAAGTACATATCACAATTTGGGCTTGAAATAGAAAAGTTATGGGCTTTTCACGTTTGTTGATTTTTGCTGATTCGTGACCCTCGATCGATCAAACTTCAATTTCAATTGATCAAAACTGTGAAAAATCTTGATCCTTGAATTAGATTATTTCTTGTTCTTGCACACTAAATACTAGCATCTTGAGCACTGTCTAATCAATTTTATAGACTCTATAAGCTATATTTAGACAAGTTTGTGTTTATTCGTTTGCCCATAAAACTATACAAGTATAAAACCCAAAAAATAGACAATAGACAATGAAAGTAAGTTTTCTTCTACATTGTAAAGACAATTCTAGGAGAGAGGGAAAAGAGTGACATAGTCAACATACAAACATAATAACGAATCTATGTAATCAAAATTTGTAGTAGATATATGTTCTTTTCTTTTTCTTTTTTTTTTTGGTACAAAAAAGATTTTAGTGACTTTTTTACATGATTTTCATACTTATCCACCATTAAAGGAAGTTCCGTACCTTGGGTGACCTACCAGAATAATGATATAACACCCCTCCAATGACATGGAAATTAAATACGTGTTTTCAACATGTGTCTTTCAATTTTCGTTCACACTCTCTCTTTCGGAGTGTGTTTTGATGGGGAAGAAGAGGTGGACACTATTCTGTCATTACGCGCAGACAGAATGAAGATGGAAAATCCAAAGTGGATTTTAGGAGATAACACTTGCCAATTAACCAGGTCTAATAGTCAAGATTCTCAGGCATATTTGTCCCATTGTGGTGGCCTATCTCTTCTTCAAATACAGATAAAGCTTTACAGGGCTTTCCGTCATCTCACACTCAAAGAAATGATTTTTGTGGCTGTTGGTGGAGCACTACCACACCCCCCACAAACCTTTGACACTCTTTGCCAATTTCCAATCATACAAAAACTGAATTATGAGGGGGGGAAAAAAAAAAAAAACCTTAATGGGTTTCTTTCTCTTTGCATTCAGATGAGAATGAAAACCTTGACTTTGGTTAACTGTGGGGTCATGAATTCTCGTTCACTTTGGACCCTCTCTTTGTATTCATTCCTTTTCTAGGCTTTCGGTCAATGTGGTTAGCTTAAGTTATACTACTACTATATTTTGGGTTGATTACTTGGCAGACAACTGAATAAGGGTGGACTAAGATTTTGTTAAGAAAAAAAAAATAAAAAGGAAATGCACGTCTAGAAATTCAAACACTCTTTACCTTTTACAACTTGTCAAACTGCAATATATAGCTGCAATGCATCACGAACAATCGTGTCATAATCCTCACTCATGGCTTAGTCAAATGGTTGATTTATTTATTTATTTATTTATTGGTAAAATGGTTGATTTTAGCAGACAACAAGGTGCTCATTCATTACAATCTTTCCGACCAAGAACTTCTTTTCCTTTTTTCATTGAATCTCAAAACGTTGTTATCTCTTTAATCATGGATTCTTTTTAATTATCATTATATATGGGGTCACTTCTTAACCAAATGGGAAACATTAGTTCTTATCTGAAGACTGGTGGCTTTGGAGTTAAAATAGGTGTAGCTTTGGAAACATTTGTTCTTGACAGTGAAGTATCCCAAATAGACCTCAAAAAATTGGATTCATCGTGTCCATTAATTATCTTGTCTAATTTCATCCGGGGAAAAAATTTTATATTAAATAAAATAACTGAATTTAGTCTTAATCTATTTGTATCAACTATCGTGTGCCCCATTTTAACCCAACTCAATCAAGTCAAACTTAGACCCCATCCGATCCATTTGCCAAGTCTTTATTTCAAAATTTTATTTTTTATTCTCTTATTTTCAATCTTAATTTATATGCTAAAGTTATATTAAATTTTTTATATTGCAGATGAAACGTGCAACCTCAAAATATTTCAAGGTTAGTGCTACTGCTAAAATTGAGAAATGTTTCGGTAAGCTGTTTATATATTTTTTATATTAATTTTTTTTACCCAATATTTTACAATCTATTCTTTGTGTTCTACCCAAAATCTCTCTATATTCTATCGATTTACATGTTATTAATCAGACACTTGAGTAGAATAGTACATGTAATTTATTAACACTATCTTATTTGGAAAAAAAAAAAACCACAAAAATCCCACCTAAATTCTTATGAAAACATACAAACACAGGCTTCCCTAGGTTTCGGCAGCTAGTTCTGTTGAAAAAGGATTCTATTGGTATTGGTTTCCTTAGCCATACCAAAACAACAATTAATTTTTAGGAAAATTTCACTTTTCCCCCCTCCCTTAAGTTTAAGGCAATCAATTTTTTATAATAAACATTTTGTCGTATTTGCTATTTTTTTTTCCAGTATAACAGAAAAGTATCCAAACCCACGCTAAATTGACCTTAATCCCTTCACCACTCCATAATACTTAAGTATTCAATAGTTGAAATATACAGGCTATACCAAAGTGGTGAGAGGATCAAAGTCAATTTAGCATGTGCATCTCTCAACTCTTTTCGGTTAAAGTGACAAAAATAGCAATGGAGGGGATAAAGTGTTTATTATGAACATATTAATTAAGAAGGGAGATTGTTAGGTTTTAAATTAAAGGGTAGACTTTGCAATTGCCCTTTACTTAAGGTGTGGGAGTGCAATATTTGTAAATTTTATTTTTGATTAAACTTGAATTTTGTCCCTGAATTATGGTTTTGGTTTATAATTTGAATTTCTTTTACATGATTCTCGTAATATATGTGAAACATCAATGCATATGTCCTTGCCCTCCTTCTTTTAATTGTGCTTTTGTGTATTGGTTGTTTATAAATTGGTAATTATCATTGACCATTATATTCTATGTTGCCAGTCTTCAGGCTTGGTGATGTGAGTGTTTAATATCTTTTTATTTTGTAATTTAGCGTCCGAACTTAGATTACGACCATAGAATAGAACTTTTATGTTGGTAGTTTTTTATTTTCTTTAGATTGTAATGTTTAGGTCAACAAGCTATGTAATTTTCAATTTTCTTAGATTGTAGCTATGACCAAAGTCTTGCAATATTTTCTTGAAACTAATGTACTATTGTATAATTCAACTAAATTTTAAGATTTTCTATCATTTTTCTATTTTGAAATAAATTAATTGGCTACCCAATTGTAAATACATTAATTTAAGAGGGAGCATATATGTAGCCTCCATTATGAGACTTGCTACCAAAGATGCTAAATATCTCAACCCCCTCCAACCACAATTATCACATATGGTTGCTTCTATAGTCTCCCCCTCATTTTCCTTTTTTTTTTAAAAAAAAAAATTTGGGGTGGAAGGTTGGGGTTATGATTTAAACCTTATAGTTTCAAAATTTTCAAATTAAACCTTAAATTTTAAGACAGTCACAAAGTAAAGCATATAGTTTCACTAGTTTCAAATCAAAGCCTATACTTTTAGAATCATATAAAGTTAAACCTTGGACTTTTTAGGTTTGATTTAGGGTTTTGATTGATAAGTTTAAATTAATATGATTTTAAAAGTCCAAACTACCCTTAAAATATAGGATTTAAAATGTAATTTTTCTTTTTGAATATATTCTTTTTGTTTTTATTTATTTATTTATTTATGCCACATGAATAGCCCTTTTACCAATTTATTTTACATATTTAAATATTTTATCCTATCAAATTAATAAAAGAGTCATAAGTTCAGTACAAGTACATTATAATTATTAAGTTGATTCTTTTCTAATTGAAACTCTATTACTAATGTTCTAATAAGTCTTAAATAAATTAAAAGTTTAATTAAAATAAGATGAATTAATTTTTAGTCATCCCTAAACTTCTTATATTTAATCATCACAATTGCTTAGATGGATTTATTTTTTAATTTGATTTAGTGAATTGTATAAGATGAACTCATAACAACAGAGCCAAAATGTAAACAATCAGAGACTCAGTCAAAAAATCAATATTATAACATCCAAGGTCACGTTCATGAGACTTTGAATAGGAATCTTTTACCCGTTTCCCCACAAAAATTACAATAACCACAGTGGGATGAAATACTTTTGAAGTAACAGAACTCAAAAAAAAGAAACATAGCTTCATGTGTCTCCAACTAGTGCTCCATCTTTTTATGCCCTTCCCCAATTTCTTTATTTGCTCGAAAAGAAAATTTAAAAAGAAGAAAAAAAGGAACAAACCGCCAACCTTGATAGAATAATCATTTTAATCATCTACAGCTTTATTGTGTACATATGTGGCCAACCTATTAGTCAATCTAATTCTAAGCCATAACTCAGTGGGACCAAGAAAAACTGGAAAAAAAAAATGCTCTCTTTATCAACGATGGAGAAATCCTCATCTAGACCTATCTAGCTCTTATAAAAATATATAGCCGCAGGCCTATCAAACCTACCCACCATGTGGAATACTAATATTTTATAAATGTTTTTATGATTAAGGATTATTAATTGGGAAGGTATAGAATAGAAGCATCACAAAGTTCACAACCATCGAAAAAAGTTTTAAATGTTTTAGTTATAAAAAGATTATATAATTAGGTAAATTAGTGAAAAGGATTAGGACAAAAACTGGCATTGTCAGCCAAAACAGACTTATATTATACATACTAAACAAACTTCTGCGTGGAGCAAGAAAAGAATAGAACACGGAAGAGAAAGCACAACCATAATAAAATAATCAAGGTAGTGTAACTATGCAACCTTCGTATACATTGGATAAGTACAAACTGTTTTGAAGTTCAATTCCACAAGCCACACAGACATGCATACACATATCATTTGTGAAAATACTCAAAATAGAGAAGAAAAAACTATACTATATGTAAGATTATAGACTCGCTCACTCGCCATACATGTTAAGTTCTATAACTAGGAACATCATTCACATACTTGATTGCTGCTTATAGGTGTATGACCAACACACTGAGTAAGATTGGTTTGCAAGAATAAAATGTATAAATGTCAAAACCACAAGATCTATAGAGCAAAATAAATGTTCCTAATAACCTTTTGCCTTTTCATTTTGCTAGAGAGGTGTCCACTTTTTAGGGGCTGTGGGGAGGTTATGGGCTCAACGAAGCGCATGGCAGTCCCAGTGAAGGTTGAGGTTTACCATTACGAAGACCTTTTATTAAATGTTAATTTTTATTCTGACCTTAATAGTGAAAAATAAAAATAAAATAGGAAGAAATTACGGAAATTAATTTTTAACTGTAGTAAATAGTGATCAGGATGTTTACTAAATTGCTTGTAACAGAATATCATTGATCAAGGACATATATTTCCTCACATTCACTTTTTTACATTTATTTAATTTTTCACATTCACTTTTATGTTTTAAATGTGGAAGTTTTTTCTGTTTTTTAAAATGGGTATATTTATACATCAATGGTAGACATGTGTGTTTAATAATTGATGTAAACGAGTGTGAAAGAATATTTATCCCACCGATCAAATAGTCAGTCAACAATCTACCAAATGCATTCAACTATATATGTCTAATCTTCTCAAATGCAGATAAAACAAAGAGTTGCTATTTAACAGTACATTTAGCAGCAGCCCTAGCTAACAGCACTTTAGATTCAAACAAGAGCAGCACTTGAAATATTCTTCAACCTTAAATAAGCATGGATTTAAAAGCTTCCTAGTGACTTGGAGTCACAAAAAATAATTGGAAGTTTAGTCTTCGAAAATGCAATACACTGTTGTGATGAATCAGTCAATTGTATGATTGATGTGGACAATATATACCTACAAAAAAAAAAAAAAAAAAAAAGTTAGAAAAACACACATATAGTGTCGGTCACAGGGTCTCAGAAGCTCCAAATTTGCAGTTTTTTTATCCTCTCCATTTCGAAAAGAAAACTGATGATTCCATCACCTTCATGTTTAGGTTGAGTGGTTTGATCGAGTTGAGTACATGATATGGACGTTGTGCATGTGATGATTATACTTGTATTAGGTTTAATATATGCTAATTAATAAATGTTTTGGTCTGTTAGCAATCTGGTACGTATTTTTACTAGTTTAAGTAAATTTAGTACCAAAGTTCTTGACGATGATTTAATCTATTAATACAAAAATTAAATTATTAGATATTTTTATGGTAAAGGAAAATTATAAAAAATAGAGTCAAGGGAAGGAAAATATTAAAAGAGTTCATAATTAATTAAGAAGTTGTGTTTAGCACTTGGTATTAGATACAATTATTGCTCGTGCAGCCAATGACATATTGATTTAATGGTATGACATAAGTATATTGTAGAGCATGTGAGTGGATAAGTACAACTATAATTATGGTCCCCTCTATGTCCTCCTCATATCTTCTTCTTTCATTTTTTAGTTATTTAACAAGAGCTTTATTAAAAAAAAAAAAAAAGAGCTTAATAAAAATATAATGATAATAATAATACCATGAATAAATAAATAATAATAATAGCCAAGGCAAATAGAACGGTACCCCCCACAAAAGACACGGTGTTGTGGGAACCTATGAGTGAAGCAAATGCATTCACTTACTACATGCTAATTGGGAAAAGAATATACGGTCAAAATGGGCATTTGTCACTTTTGCCTAAAAGATGTAACAAAATGCTCATATTCTGAAATTATCTAGCAAAATGTCATTGTTTTAAAATTCGATCTTCTAAAAATAGAGTTTCAATGAAAAACTCAATTTGATGAAAATCGAGTAATGTGAAAAATTTTACGTGAAACTCGAATTTCATGTTTTTTTTAAAAAAAAATTTGATTTCACATAACTCGATTTTCTAAAAATCGAGTTTTTCATTGAAGCTCGATTTTAGAAAATCGAGTTTAAAACATAGGCATTTTACTAGATAGATTCAGAACATGGGCATTTTGGTAGAAAGTTTTGGCAAAATGGGCAAATGTCCATTTTGGCCCTAATACAAATATCCATTTTCGACCAGGCAAAACTAAAGGATATTTTTCTTTTTTGTTTTCTTTTTTGCTGGCATATCTGTTTTAGACTAGCAAGGGGCAGAAAATGTCGAATTAATTTTAATAAGTGTTTCGTGAATACTGAAAATGAGGTTGCAAATCCTTAAGGACCTTACCTTAACAAGACTGTCGGGTGTTTTTTTTTGTAATGAATAAGTACACTGTGTTTCCTCAAATAAAATAAAATAAGTACACTGTGAAAGTGTCAATTATACTCTATGCAACACAATTATATCTTCCTATCAAAAAGAAAAAACACAATTATATCTTAGCCTGTTTCTCAAAAAAAAAAAATATCTTAGCCTGTTCCGCACGCAACATTGGCATCCAAATAAAAGAGAGTAAAAGAAAAAATGAAAATGTCTTGCTGGTTGGAGATGGTAATAAGCCCAGTAAAACAAGAAAAATAAAAGAGAGTAAAAAAGTCCAGCTCAATACAGAAACTTTAAAGCATTAGTATCAGGTATGTCAAATGCCAAATATTTGACATTTAATATACCAAACACCAAAAAAACTCTCACGTGAGATGTTTTAAATCCCAAAACATTTGACATGGATGAACAGTACCATTCCAAATTTGGAACGGAACAGACCGAAATTGTAAAAAAAAAAAATTGTTATATTATTGAAGAAATTACAGTAAACTCACCTATGGTTTAGCTCATTTGCACTTTGCCTACCTATGGTTTAAAACTTAACACTTTGCCCACCTGTACTTCAATCCATTTGCTCCCCGTTACTCAACTCTGTTAAAATCAGGAGTAAAAATGTATTTTATCTTTCCTTTTATGTCTCTCTCCTCCAAAAACAAAAAATAACAAAAAAAACTCAAACGAACAAGATCAAAGAGGGGATTTTATAGAGAAACAAGATGTGTATCAAAACAACATCAAATGGACAGGCCAACACATTTAGTTCATCATTTCTCTGTATCATTCCCATCGTCTCTCTCTCTCTCAAACTCAAATTTCTTTCTTTGTCTCACCCTCTTCAGTGGTCTTTGTCTCTCTCATCCCTTTTCTATCCGATGATGGCATTGAAGAGGCCGATTAGCCAACACAGTGAAAACCCAATTAGCCACCCAAATCGAAAACCCAGGAGTAAAACCCAAGAAGATGTATCCCTCTCCTTTTTTTCTTTTTTCTTTTGCTTTTGTATTGTGGGTTTGATATGATTTAATTATGGTGGTGTTGTGGGTTGTGGCTTGCTGTTTTTTGTGGATTGTGGGCATGGTGGTGCTGGGTTGTGGGTTCTGATAATGGTTGTGGTGGTTGTGGGTGGACTTCGTGGGGGCGAGCTTTCACGATGAAGGTGGGTATGGTGGGTTTTGATTTCAGACAGTGAGTACAGAGGGTTTCTTTGTTTGTTGGTTGTTGTGTTTGTGTTTGTTTGTGGGTTTCTCTTTGGTGTTTGCTAGAATCCCATGGCTAAATTGATTTTCTGCTGCTACCTTCAATCCAAGAAGGAGGCTAGGTTTGTGTTGAGTTTGGTTTTTTGGGTTTAAAAAATGAGAGGGTTTTCGATATGGAGTCAAGGGATTTGGGTTAGTTTTTAAAAGGGTTTTGGATGTGTGTAACTGAAAATTTTGAACTATATTTACAATTGTAGTGTTCTTGTGTTCTGGGTTTGAAAAAAATTTGATTTAAGCCATGTTCTAAGAGATGCATATTCCTGGGTTTGAAATAGCGCATTTTGATCTTATTTTCTTTTCTTTTCTTTTTTTGTTTTGGGAGGAGAGAGACATAAAATGGGAACAAAAAAACCTATTTACCCATGTTTTTAATAGAGGTGGGTAACGGAGACTAGATGGAGTTCTACATAGGTGGGCAAAGTGTTAAGTTTTAAACCACGAGTAGACAAAGTGCAAACAGGCCAAACCATAGGTGGATTTACTGTAATTTTCCCTATATTATTATAGTTTTCTCTCTCCTCTCAGCTACTTTTCATTCTCTCTCCTTTTTGCTTTTCTCAATTAGACTCTCTTCCTCTCAGTCTCACCGAGCATCTCCTCTCTTCCTCTCTCACTCACACTCTCAGCCTCACCACGTCTTCACCTTGCCATGCTGGCCACCTCACAACACCACGCCACGCCTCCACCTCACTAAAAAAAAAAACCAGATCTCTTTTCTCTCTCACAAATAGATATTCTCTCTCCTCTCTTGTCTCTTTCACAGACATCTTTCCTCTCTTGTCCCTCTCTTTCTTCGATAGTGGTGATAGATCGTGGTGGTGTTGATGGTGATTGCTCGGTTTTCTTTTAGGTGTGGGTCTCTCTATCGATGGTAGTTGGTTGTGGATTGACTTCTCTAGGATGTGAATGGTGGCTACTGGGTTTTTTAGGTGTGGGTCTCTACTTGTGGTGGTTGTGGTGGTGGATGTTGGTGGCTGGGTTGTGAATCGGATTTTTTGGGCTGTGACTGGTGGTTGCTAGGTTTTTCAGGTGGTGGGTCTCTTTGTTGGTGGTGGTTGCTGGCTTTTTTGTGTTTTGGGTTGTAAAGGATGCGGTGGTTGTTGGTTGGTGGCCATTGCCACTGGGTTGTGTTTTGTATTGGTCTGGGTTTGAGTTAGTATTATTTTAACGTGTTAAATATATTATTTTAATGTATTGAATTGAATAATAGAAGATGTAATGTAGGGTGAATTGTAAAATGGTGTGCTAAAATAGTAAAGTAACTCTTTTTATATGTTAAAATGATATATTTTTACTACAGTTAATGCTAGTGCTCTTATGTACCTATCACACACCCACACATCACACACTTAATCAGTATCTAAATCAAATATGTGGCATCACAACGCACCTCTTCAAGAGTCGAGTTTCAAACACTCACACAAAGGAGTACTTTCATGAATGTTGTCCTTAAAAACAACAATTAGTATCCAGTCATCGAAACCAAATTTTTACCCAAATTTTCGAAAACTTCTTATTTGTTTTGTTTTGTGGTAGGTTCAAGTCAATTATACATGAAAGGTTTTGTGAAAAAAATTGTTATCTATAACAACTCTCTTAAAACAATATCGTCAGGTAATTTATGGCAATTTTCACAAGAATTTTACAAAAGTAGGTTTATTGACATAAAATTATTCACAATTATAAATATTGAAATGATATATTGTAATTATTGTAAAATAATATTGCCGTAGTGATGCGCCTATAGAAAAATGATGTCCTTCCGTCACAACTTAATTATTTAAATCACAAGTAGTAAAAAGATTGACAAAATAGTTATGTTATTAATATTGCTGCTCATTTTATTATATAATGTTTAGATAAAATAATTTATAATACTTATCTTTGAAATTTTTAATATATTTGGTTGAGAGCGCTCCCCTCAATTAGACAAAGCACTATGATTATATGGTCTTAAAATTTTACATTTAGAATAATCAAAATAATTTGATTAAAATAGTGTAATAAAGTTGAAACCGTTTAAACATTTTAATTTATCAAAAAACTTTTGGAATGATGTGTAGTAGACGTTGATTATAAATATATATATATATATATATATATATATATATTTGGAAGGATTACAGTTATCAAATTATTACTCTCGGTAATTTTTTTGTATATATATATATATTTGGAAGGATTACAGTTATCAAATTATTACTCTCGGTAATTTTTTTGTGGTTGATGTGACAGGAGCGCTGTCAACTTTGAGAAGACTTTGGCCATTAAAAAAGAGCTTTTTGAGATGATCTTCCATGAGATCGTCTTAATTGAGTTTGTCAATTACAAAAATCAAAGTACATTGTAGTATGGTACCTTTAGAAAGAGGATTATATATATATATATATATGATGAAAAGAAAGAGAATTTAGGATAATATACAACCTAAAACTAATTCGAGTAGCTCATTACAAAAACCAAAGAGTAGTCACATGATAGCAAAACTTTGAGATTAAATAGAGAGAATTTTCAATTAAGAGAGTAAAATCTTTTCCATGTCCCATAATCTTTGGATCAACTAATAACTAATTGATAAAAAGAAAATATAGGTTTATCTTGTTTTAGCACAAGTTATTTATTATTGTGAGTTTCAGTAACTATATTGAAATAGTTTCTTCTTATTTGTTGGGATGGTCGCATAATCATCCTCCCATTGTATCAAATAATTTCTTCATATATAAAGAAATTATAGATTAAATTTGTTTGGCTCATTCAGTTGAATAGGTGAATAATCTTTCCAACTATGCCACTAACCATTTAATTGGACTATTTGTTGAGTTTGAAAAAGGAAAATTTTGGGAGTGCGGGGGGATGAGAGCTCCTCTTTCTTGTTAATTTTTCGAAGTTTAATAAAGGATCATGATATATATAATTCACTCTAGCCTTTTTTATGTTTAAGTGTCCTAATTTTTAATTTTAATTCACTGTTGTATTAATTTATGTCAAGTGCCTTAAATTATATTAAATATTCACTCTAATTTACTATCGAAGAGACTTTCTTATTTAAAATGACTTATGACCCACTTGAATTTAATCCAAATTCTCTTATGATTCTAAAACTTATCATTGATAAAAATTTATTGAAAATAATGTGTTCAAAAGATTTAGGTGTCTCCTTTTTAATAGTTTTTCATTTTAAATAATCTCTTTGAAAAAATGTAATAAATATTATATTCGAATAATAAATAAACATCTAAAAAGCCAACGAACTAATTTTTTCTTTTCGAAAAATTATTGAATACTCCGGAAGTACAATAAATGTGTACTCCCCTCTCTTACATGAATTGTGGGTCTCATCATAAATTTAATTAGTGAGATTCATTGTTATATGAGAAAGAGGAGTACGTACTTATGACACTCCGGAAGTACCCAATAATTACGTATTTTTTTCATAGCAAATGGAGCAAATCAAGATGACTAATTTAAAATCCTACATTTAAAATGACAACGGTCATTAATAAGTTATAATATTTAAAACATATTTTGTGTAATTCGGTTTTTAGAGAGATGACTCAATACATACTAATCATTGCTCTTCAATTAATATTAAATTTTTTTTTTCAGTATATTATATTGTGACTATCCATGAAGAATGTGCATTGTACCGTTAGTTATTGTACTAGTTTGGTATGTATTTGCTGCCAAAAGACATACAGACCAAATTAATTATCAATATAACTTTTTTTGTTTTTGTTTTTGTTTTGAAGAATACTCTTGTAAAAGACAAAGTTAAAAAAAGTCGTTGGGTACTTCGTGGATCTCTATCACTTTTGTCATTAAAATACTAACATATATAATTTCAGAGTAGATGTATAACATATGTATTATATTTCATTTTTTAAAGTTGAACCAATCGATCTTCTATAGGATATACAGAATTACAATTTAGTTACTAAAAACAAAATTACAGTTATGTCGTTAATTGATTAATCCGTATTTGCTCGATAGATTAGTTTTTATTTTATTTTATGGGGCTCGATAGATTAGTTAACGACTGATGAATCATTTGATCTAATGACCTAATGTAGTTGTCAAGTTAATGTTTGAGATGGGATTGGTGACTATGTTTCTAAATCTTAATTTATGAGAAGAGAACAAAGAAGAGTCATTTACTGCTATTTATAGTTTATAATTACACTTCCAAAAATAGCTCAAATTTATTACATATATGTAAGAATTGAGTAAGTTTATCTTAGTAGAACCTCGTGCTTGTCATAATTGTCATGATTCTCACTAGCTCTTTGAGGCTTTGAAGAATGTTGAGTATGTAAAACAAAAAGTTTAAATTCTATAAGAATGTGGTGTAAAATTCTTATTTTACAATATCTAATTAAATAATGTTATATGTATTTCACAAATTGATGAATAGAGATGGCCACACACAATCAATTCTCCTCAATACTCATATGCATTCTCTCTCTCCTGCATCTCAGATCAGGCCAGCCACCATGGCTGTCTGCTCCCCTCCCCTCCCCCTTTGCTTTCACCTCTGCCGACTTCTCCCTCACAAAATGTCAAAATCAATTGTTTCCTCTTCAGCCCTTCCATCTCCTCCACCATCGTCGGCCTCCTCCATACCCCTAAACTCTCTCAATCTCTCTCTTTGATTTCAACCCATGGCTGGAGTTGCCTCAAGCTCCACCACTCGCCACCACTGGTGGTGGCCCAAAGACTCGCTTCTCTCTCTCTCTCTCTCTCTCTCTCGCGCGCGCGCGTTTGGTTTTTAATACCCATCTAAAAATCCATATACCCTTATGAAAATTCAACCTATCATATTACCCACAGTGTTAGCCCCACAGTCATTCGTGTAAGAAAAGACTGATTTGAGAGTTTGGGAGCTATCTCCATGGGAGTAAGTATCTCATGAGACCGTTTCATACAATAATTTTTCCTCTCCATAGATGATGGCATAATCCGGCGAGAGGCGGAGCTTGTGGCTGACTGATCTGAGAGAGAAGATTTGGGTTTGGGTGAGTAGTGATTGTGTGTGACACTACTTATTCACTAATATATAATATGCTGATGTGGGATGCTATTATTGGAGAGTGTAAACCAAAAGTTTCATACCACATCCTTATTAAGTTTGGGCTCTAAAACAAAACACATGTAAAACGTTATCATAGTATTTTTCATTTTGATTAATGTCTTTGGTAAATTTTCATTTTACGAGTATGTCATTATATGTCCGTACATATATAAAAAGAGATTGCATTAATTTCAGGTCAAAAAACATATTGATGAAGGAATTTGTTCTGCATATGAGGTCTTAAAAAAGAGTTGATTTTAATAAAATTCCATGTACAAGTACAAGATCTTCTTTTAGATTTTCTAGTTAACGATATGACATCTTTGTAACTAAGCCGATTTGTTATAAATTTTTTAGAGTGTGAATGGATGGATACATTTATAGATTCCCACCTGATAGAGAGATTTAAGGAAATCTCATAGAGATTTTGATATGATAAATTAAACATTCCATTTGGGAGTTCTTATAACAAAAATTCATCTCCAAGGTACGTGTAATTCGTGTATGTCACAGAAAATGCCTCTCTCAGCTCTGCAAAAATACTCCCGAGAAAGTAAAGAGCAGCAATGACACAAGTGACGTCATGAAGACAGCAACAGGCACTAAGTCATAGCCTCCCCCAACACCCACCTGTTCAGACCCGATTATTTTCACACGTCTCTCTCACTTCTTCTTCCATCAAACTTCAAAGTTCAAAAACAAACAACTAAAAAGTTAAAAAAAAAAACAAAAAAATGGAGAAAAGTTAATTAATGTCAAAAGGAGTTAGAAGATATTGATTTAGAAAGTATTTTACATGAAAGTGATATTAATTTTTTTTTTGAAATAATTCTTTAACAAACTAGATCCAAAAACTTTAAATTGAACTATCTTTTTCAAACTTGTAGGTGACGATTAATTCATAAGATTATTAATGTGTATTATTTAATTAAATGGTAAGATTTAGGCACTGTACTTAGATACTATTCTTTAGTTTCTCTTTTAAGATTATACTACGTGATTTTTTTTTTCATGAGATAGAAGTGTATTTTTTAATTTTTTTGAGAGAGTTTTAACTTATAATGTCAGCTTCTAATGATAGCTCTTTATCATCAGACCGTTATCATCAGACTAAGACACCAATCAGTTTTTGGTGTAGGCGGAGATTGAACCCCAGATCTCTTATACAACCGTCAGAGATTGAACCTATGATGTCCGCTCCTAATGATAGCTCTTTATCATTAGACCGCTATCATCAGACTAAGACATCAATTAATTTTTGGTGTAGGTAGAGATTGAATTCCAGATCTTTTATATAACTATCAAAAACTTTATAAATTAAGCTAACTGAAATTCATAATGTATTTTTTAATTAAATAGTCAGGAAGAATACAAGCAACATGTCATTAGAAAAGTCACAAAACTATTGTCTTTGAAAGAAGATAATTGTCAATAGATTTATCCGTTTAGAGTTAAAAAATAAAAAAGAAAAAAAAGGAAAAAGAAGAGTGAAAGACAACTCACACAAGCCGACAAAAGAGAGGAAAATGGCAGAGAGAGGTAATTTCTGAGAAATGTAGCTCCAGTTTGGGAAGGTGGAAGTGGATTTATGTGGCCGCGCACTTTAGCACACTCCCATTTCTTTCTTTCTTTTTTAACTTTCTCTTTCCCACATTCATACACAGACACACAAACAGAGAGAAAGATAGAGAGAGAGAGAGAGAGAGAGAATATCACAGTGAGACACATAAGCAGTGAACCCAACCCCTGAGCTTGAAATCGACCTCACCAACCTCACTCTGTTGTACGGTCTTTCACTCTCCGAGACACACCAAAAAAAAAAAAAAAAAAAAAAAAAAAAAAATCACTCTCACACAGTCTCACTTCATCATTTCGTTTCGTTTCCAATAACAACTCAGTTTTCCGAGTTTTCAACTGCGAACTGAACTGAACTGAAATGGCTTTCCGAGTCTTCAAGCTAGAAACTACTGGAATAGTGTAGGACTGATACTTTTTTGTTAGTCTCAGTTTCTCGCTTTCGCTCTCTCTCGCTCTTTTGCTCTTTCGCTTGTTCGCTTTCTCTCTCTCTCTCTCTCTCTCTCTCTCTCTCTCTTTTGTTGAATGGCTTACCGGAGAATGGTCGCTGGAAACTTGGATCCGGAGAGGAAGAGAAGCGGAGGTTTGAGAACGAAGCAGGCGGGGCGAGGATCGTGCCGCGGTAGTTAGCGCCAAAACTCGCCGGAATTAAAGAAAAAAAAAAGTCTCCGCCGGCGGTGACTGACTTCTCTGTGTATTTTTTTGACTCTCAAGCTCAAAACTGTTACTGTTTCTTCAGCTCCGAAGCAAGCGTGATTGTTCAACTTCAATCCAAAAATAGTTCGTTGAAAGCTCCGATTTGAGAAGCCATGGGGTTTTTGCTCAAAGAGGCGCTCAAGACGCTCTGTACTCCGAATCACTGGTCCTACGCTGTGTTCTGGAAGATCGGATGCCAAAACCCTAGGTAAATCTCCGTTTGGTTGCCGAGAAAGTGAAAGTAAAGTAAAAGATTTTATTTTTGGGAAGTTTTTGTTTTTTGTTTTTTTGGTTTCTCAAGAAAGTCAAAATCTTAAGGAGATAATAAAAAGACAGATAAAAGTGGAGAATATCCGTGTGGAGAATCAGGCCGCAAAAAAAAAAAAGTTTTCTATTTCAGATTCATTATAGTGAAAAATTCAGTGAGTTTTATTTTTGCTATCAGTTTCGTAAATTTTCTGGGCGACCAAACGTAGAGGATCTGATTTGGTTTGTGAATTTGGTCCCGTTTCTAAGGTACTCACATGTTACGGTGTGATTGGGTACTTTTTATTTTTTATTTATTTGATTCTTCTCTATGTTCTTTATTTTGGAATTTTATGTTCTGGTTGGTTCTGTTTTGTCTTCAAGAATCTCGGAGCAAAGTAGATTTAGTCTTTAGTTTGACGAACCCATTCCATATCGGACTGAATTCTGTGGATGAATCTATGGAATCAGAATTAGTTCGTACTTTGTTCGAGTTTATTCGGTCTTATATGCTTGTTTTTTATAAACAATTTTGCCTTTTATATCAGAGGTTAATTCACTGATCAGGCACTTTCTGTCTGGGTCTGTTTGTTTTCAGAGATGAGCCTTCTTGAACTGTTCACTCTTGTTTACTGATAAAGAAAAAAAACACTATTCAGTCGTTTTCGAGTTCGGTTTTTTGTTGATTTTATGCGAAGGTGGTTAAGGATGTCGGGTCTTGCCACTGTGGTATTGGTTTTCTTTAAGATTTTCACTACTTTAGAGTATAGAGTTAAATGATGATGATGCTCTTCATATCTCTGAACTTGAAGAAAATGCTTTTTGACTTGGCAGGTTATTGATTTGGGAAGATTGTTATTATGACCCCTCACCATGTTTTGCTCCATGCATTTCTGGATCTGAGACTTTTGGAGAGTGGGAGGGATCCTGGGATTCTCCTAAACTTCGTTCCTCTCAGCTTTGGATTCAAGCGGGGGACAGTGTCCGTTCACTGATTAATTTTATGATGATGAATAATCAAGTCAACGTAGTGGGTGAAGGGTATGACTTTTTTCAAATTCCATCTGCTGTCATTTTTCACTTGCCTTTTCTAAACTTAAGCCTAAAAAGGTATCATTTTTGTAATTATTTCAGGATAGTCGGCCGAGCTGCGTTTACAGGAAACCATCAGTGGATTCTCTCAAACAATTACACTGGAGATGCTCATCCGCCCGAGGTACATAATAATTTCTTCCTCTGGATGGACTAGGCTGAGTTTGATGTTAATCAAGATGTCAGGTTTTTGACTTTTGAGTAGTGAGGTTTCCTTTCTAGAGCCCATAGTAGTGAAAATTTCAAGGTTGTAGTATGCTTTTAATTTAGTCCATGTGATTTTGAAAACGAGTCATATTGGTTTTTTTATGCATTATGGTTACATCTGAAATGGCATGAATTGTTGATGTTTCACATGTGAACAAGTATAAAGCTCAAAGAATTGTAGTAAGCAAACCCTTAAGCATTTGAAGTAGATAGTGAGGACACAATATTATATTTACAAGGCTGGTCATATAAGTACCAATCCTTCCTCCAAATGGTTAGGGCTTTGCTGCTTGGCTTTTTATAGCCTTATAGGTCCATTATTGGCACATCATCATAAAAAAGGGATGTATCAGCAATTTTTGGTTCATTCCAGGTGATGTGCTGGAAGACTTAAATAACATTTTCTTTGAAAATCAAAGCAATTAAATCAGAAAAATTTTATTAAAGATATAAAACTAAAAATCAAGTGAGATTTGATTTCAGGGATATTCAGCCCACTGTGAGGATTTACTTTTTGGTATCTGTACTTAATGTAACTTTTATTTATGTGGATACTTACAGGTTCTAAATGAGGTTCATCACCAATTTTCAGCTGGAATGCAGGTCTGAGAGTTGTCTATATGCTGTTTATCTTAGTATAGTGTATATCTTACTGTTACATTAAACTAATTGTACTTGGTTGCAGACAGTGGCAGTTATTCCCATTCTCAGCCATGGTGTCATTCAACTTGGTTCTTCTTTGTCTGTAAGTTCTATTTATTCATTTATTTTATTTATTCTTGCGCAGAGGTTGTAAGTCCTGTTGGGTTATATTAGTTCTGTAAAATAAGACACTGAACCTCTCATAATTTTTAAGTCAAAATTTAAATATTGCATGTTATGAATTTAGATTCCAGGACAATTTGACCTGTGACCTATCTTGACGCTATCCATGAGTGACGCTAATGTATTTTGACCCATGGGTCGGTGTCTTTTTCTCCCCTATATGTATTTTGTGCTATTGGGTCAAATGTACTTTTGCTTTGGGGCCAAACAAAGAAATCCGATTGACTGGGCAATTCCATTTCATTTTTGTTGATAGAGATTGAATTCTTTTATTCATAGTATACCTTATTGCTGTTGCAAGCAACATGGCATAATAGTCACTGCAAGCAATATTGGAGTTATTTCTCATTTGAGTGCGAGTAGTGTGGTTTGTTAAGTGGTACACTCCTATATTGGATTGTAATGACGAAACTCAAGAGTAAGTGGTTAGTGTAACATTGTTGTGTCAAACCCATTGGCTTTAAGTATTGGATTAAGTGGTGTGGTGGTGTCCCAACATGTTATATGATTCTCTCTCAAAGAGACTCCTCGATGTGTCAATATTTAACTCTCACAAACCCAAAATGACAAAATCCCAACAAACGGTATTAGAGCCGACGGTTCAACAGGGCAAGGGCAACTATGGTTAGTGGTTCCCACTAAGTAGAGTGAGGAAAACTTGTGTGTTAGCTCCACTCATGCTTAAGTAAAGGCTTTAATAGTGGTGAGTATAGGTGATTGTGTGTGCAAGGAAGACTGCATGAGTCTCTCACAAAGACTCTACTAAGTGTTAATGTTTCTCTCTCACAAACCCAAAATAAAAACAGTTATGTATTGCAACATATATAATGCTTGTGCTTGTTATCGTGCTTCAATTTTGAACACTATGGTGTGTGCTTGATTTGTTCATGATGTTGAATACTTGTTATTTCTGTCAGTTGCTTTGAAATTTCTGAATTAATGTGTTGATACTTGTTGCTACAGATTATGGAGGATATGAGATTTGTGAATAATGTGAAAAGTTTAATCCTGGAACTAGGATGTGGCCCTGGTTCTCTTTTATCTGACAACTATGCAACAAAAGATTCTGCTGAGAAAAGTGTGGTACCAGTTACTTTTGGTGTGCCTATATCAATGGACCCTTCTGGAAATTATAAAGGGACAAATTCCTTGCCTCTAATGGCTAATACCTGCAACCACCAAAGCAATTCGTCTCAGGATTCAAGGCTTGTTGGTCAGCCATCTCATTCACTAGTAAGAGAGATTCAAAATAACCTGTGGACTACTACCTCCACATTTCGACCTCCTAACCAGACCCAAACATTGCCTAAAATCCAAGATGATATTTGTCAACAAAAAGCAACCCCCATTACACCAAACTTTTCTTTCAACAGCCAACTAGAGAGTGGAGCTGAAGTGATTCGCCTGAATCCTGATGCATGGCTGAGCCCGCAGACTTCTTCTTACAACTCAAGATCTGGTTTCAATTGTGAACCTGGTTTTGGTCAATTGAGTGGAAGCCATACTGGCCAAAATTTAATGGAGCAACAGATTTTGTTGAGTGCTGGTGTTCATGGTCATATTAATAAGAATTTAAGTGCATTGAGTAGCTTTGAAACGTCCCAACTGAGAACAAATGCAGGCTTAATCCTTGATCCGCACATAGGTTCATCTGAAGGAAAGTCACATGGTCAAATCCAGTGTCCTCTTCCAAACCCACAAAGAGCAGATGAGATTAATCTTTCTGGCATGCATGTCACTGGAATTGAGCATCAGTATACTGATTCATCTAAAGTGAAGGGGGGTCCTTTTCATAGTTTGGTAGAACAATTAACTAATAGTCGTATGCTTTTAGGAGAAGTTGATCAGAGACATATTACTGCAGTTGCAAAGCATAATCAGATTGAGTTACCCCCAAGGGCTCAGAGGATGAATACTGATATGTTTCAAGCCCTTGAGATCTCATACACCCATCCAGATAAGCACATTTCTTTGAATAAGAATATCCCTGGTTTGGTTCCTGATTACCAGAACCGTGATAGTGGAAAAAAGACTCTATTGACCAATGCTAAACCTGAAGCTGCATGTGCCCGACCTGTAGGGGATGATTTGTTTGATATTTTGGGTGTGGATTTCAAAAATAAACTGCTTAATGAGCCCTGGAATAATTTGCCTGATAATAGGTCAGATGCAAATACACACAAAAATCTGGGTGAGAATTCTTTAGCTTTAATGAGTATGCCGGAGGTGGGTTCAGATTTTCATTCAGCAAGTGAAGGTATATCAGAGAGTGATATCTTCTCTGGGACGGGGACCGACCACCTCTTAGATGCTGTGGTCTCAAGAGCTCACTCTGCTTCCAAGCAGAGGTCAGATGATGATGTCTCTTGTAGGACAACATTGACTAAGATCAGTAGCAGCTCCTCTGTTCCTAGTAGTTCTCCCAAGTATGGACGAGTTAGTATGGCTGATCAAGTGCAAGGGGAGTTCTTTGGCCTTCCTAAACATCTAGGAAAAGTAGGGACTGTAGAAACTAATTCTCTTAAATCTGGATGTAGCAAGGATGATGTTGGAAACTGTTCTCAAACTACTTCCATTTGTGGATCTCATATCAGTTCGTGGGTTGAGCAGGGTAATAATGTGAAGCGTGATAGTAGTTTGTCAACTGCATATTCTAAGAGGCCTGATGAAATCAACAAATCAAACCGCAAACGGCTTAAACCTGGGGAGAACCCAAGACCCAGGCCAAAGGATCGCCAGATGATCCAAGATCGTGTGAAAGAGTTGCGGGAAATTGTGCCAAATGGTGCAAAAGTAATGCTTTTCTTCTTTTTCTTCAATAATTTTTAGAGTTTGGACTTAAATAGCTTCCACACTGATTTTATTCTTTAATCTTTTAATGTGGGTCTACAGTGTAGCATAGATGCCCTACTTGAACGAACCATCAAGCATATGCTTTTCTTGCAAAGTGTTACAAAGCATGCGGACAAGCTAAAACAGACAGGAGAGTCCAAGGTATGGGCGGTATCAACTTTCTTTTTGTTGTTCCCTCCCTCTTTTTTTTCCCCCAATACTCTGTTTGAAGTAAATGGGAAAATCTGGTTCTCATTAGCCTGGCTAAAAGTTGTCATTTGCAGTAGCACTGGGAGCAGGGTTTAAATTTCCTCAGTAGTGAAGAAGTAATTTAGTATGCCTGTTGCATAATTGATGCCTATAGAAAGCAGTTACTACTTTCTTACTGTCTTATCGTGTTTACTTGTTACCATTTTATGCTATGAACAAGGATAATTGAGAATGGGAATCTTCTGATGGTTTACTCCCTTGCCTAAATATGCATAGATTGTTAGTAAAGAAGGTGGACTTCTTCTAAAAGACAATCTTGACGGAGGGGTGACATGGGCGTATGAAGTTGGCTCACAGTCCGCGCACTGCCCCATCATAGTTGAGGATCTGAATCCACCTCGTCAAATGCTTGTGGAGGTAGTGACTGACATTTTATTTGTCTCCGAATTCTAAGCCTTCGGTTTTAGAGGACTGATCAATTTTGTTTTATATTGTTTCCTCATCTTGCAGATGCTCTGTGAAGAACGGGGTTTCTTTTTAGAAATAGCTGAAATAATCAGAGGAATGGGTTTAACCATCTTGAAGGGGGTGATGGAAGCCCGGGATGACAAAATATGGGCACGCTTTGCAGTTGAGGTAATATTCTGAACTGGAATCTGGCCCTTGCTAGTCACATCTTAAATATAGCCAAACAAAATTCATTCCAAGAAACTCAGGTTGAAAACATAGCATGCTTTCATTGGAAAAGGAAAAGAAATTTCCTCCCCCTTCCCCCTTGGATCTGCCCTGTTACTAAAACTACTGAAGTCCTCTCAATGAATGCTGAGTTTTAATTTGTGCTTCTTTAAAAATTTGAATCTTTATGATCTTAGATCCAAACCTCTCCTGGCATGTAATTTTAAGGCTTGTAGTCTCTATCTTCAATGATTAAAGTAAAGAAAAAGGCGTGCAAACTCTTTTTGAATGATTAGCCTTTTCCTGAGAAGTTCCTTCCCCCCCTCCCCTCCCCTAATGCACTTGCTGCCTTCGCATACTGTAAACTACTAATTTATTTCAACTTTCATATACAGGCAAATAGGGACATAACGAGGATGGAAGTATTTATGTCGCTAGTTCGCCTTTTAGAGTCAACTGTGAAGGGCAGTGGAACATCAGCTAATGTCATTGATAACAACAATATGATGGTCTGCCACTCTTTTCCCCAAGCTGCCCCTATATCTGCAACTGGAAGGCCCAGTAGCTTGCAATGAATTGCCTGCTATAAAGTTTCTTGACCTGGAGATGTTGAGAGCGAGCTCACTATATGCTTGCCATGACTGACATGGATTCACTTTGGGCCATGGTGGTTCTAACTTTTGACTGACTTTTTTGTCTCTCTCAAACCATATTATCACTTGGGTTTTGTGGGGGGAGATTTTTAGTTAGTGATAAGGAGTTGAAAGTATGTTTGCAAGTTTGTTCCGTCCCTAGATAAGGAGTTGAATCTGTCGGTCAAATACCCGGAGAAAAAATTAACCATGGTTGGCAGCTTGTGGAGGCTATTGTGACTGAACACCTTTGAATGACATAAATATATTTAATCTAATATGAATGGCTATCTTGTAGGCAGGAGAGGGATTCGCAGGATACTGGGTTCTGTGTTTCACAAATGTACAGAAAATGTGGAACAAAAATTGGAGTTGTTAAAAGTGTTTTAGTTAGAAACACTATTTTCTGTTTTTCTTTCCTCTGGATTTTTTTCCCAGGGTAATGATTTTAGTTGTGTTTTTTAGTATTATTGTAATGATGAATATTTTCTCAACCTTGCCCGTTTGTAATGATGAATATTTAATGCTGAAATATTTCTTGGGGGTCAGCTACCAATATGTTGTGCCATGAATGAGTTAATTAAAGTTCTTATATAAATTAAAAAAAAAAAAAATACCATTTCAGTATCATTAACATTTGAACGATGATTAGCTAGTAAGGTTTTCTCAAAACTAAAAGTAAAGGTGGATAATTTTAAATAATTATGTAAAATTTCTTCTAAATTGTTTAGGAGCTTTGATAATAAAAATTTTAATGGGTTTAGTATTTTAATTTTAATTTTATTTTTAAATTTGGTAATATAGTACTATTTACCAAAAATCATGTTTGACATAATTATAGTTTCAAGGTCAATTTCATATAACATGTAATGTTTATACTTCGTGATTAGGACAGTTAGTTACCTTAGTCCGGCCTCCACCTTGTTAACAATGCACATGACTAATTTTGCTGCTCATCAAAAAGCAATACACATTGACTGTTTCAATGAGTAATAGAAGTTCTCTGTCCAGTCACTTTGGGGATATCTAAGTCATGAGTTCAATGGACTTAAAAGAACTCTGGTTAAGTAATATAATATAAACCTGCTTAAAAAATTATATATATTATTTTTGTGTTTGTGTATTTTAATAAGTATTACTGTTTTCTCAAAAAAGAAAAGAAAAAAAGAATATGATTTAAATTTAAATGTTATAAGTAGGGTTATCCATTGGTCGGTTCGGATCAAGTTTGGTTCAACCCACACGTTACCCAACCTGATCTAGTGGAGCATATCTCAACTCATAGTTGATTGATGAGGTTGATCGAATTGGGTGGATTTGGCTTTCAACGAGTGGTGGTCAGTTCGGTTGGCGTCGTAGATCTAGAAAACGGCTAAAATTTGGTGAGATAATGGCTAAAATTTAGTAAGATTTTGCCAGATTCGGTGAGATACTATCAAAATTTGTGAAAATTTTACTAAATTTGGTAAAGTCTGGCCAAATCTAATGGAAATCTTGTCAGATCTAGTTGAGTTCTCATTGGAAATGGCTGAGATTTTGTTAGATCTAGTAAATCTTACCAGAAACTCTTGTACTAGTCGATTGATTTGGGTTTTGAGGGTGGAGACTTGCAATCGACCTGCTGGTGTCGATTTTTGAAGGAAGAGACTTGCCGTTGGAGCAGTTGAGTCGGGCGATGGTTGGTTTGGGTTTGATCAGGTTTACTGGTGGTTGAACAGCCCTAGTTTCACGTTCTATTCATCACATTGTTAGTTCATAGGGGTTCTGAGGTATCTCATAAGCAAAGAGCAGAACAATTAGACTAAAAGGTCGAGACATTACTTTGTTATATAAAAAAAATATATGTTCCAATGTGTGTACTCCATTCTATAGATTATACAATTTATACTCCATCTTCCACTCATCTATTTTTTCTTTATAAAATAACAAAAGTCTAAATAGAAAGAAATTCATACACATGACATATTTTAATTGGTGTATTATAAAGTATAAAACATTTTTAATGGTATAAAATATAAGCCAAT
The DNA here is from genome assembly GCA_019022515.1 of Quercus aquifolioides. NCBI lineage: Eukaryota > Viridiplantae > Streptophyta > Magnoliopsida > Fagales > Fagaceae > Quercus > Quercus aquifolioides. Next base: position 24,265,346 of record CM032326.1, read on the forward strand.
TTGAAGAAAGAACCGTAGGTGAAAGAGGCACCAGCTCACAACCAGAAAGGGGAAAAAATATAAGGAAAAAGAAGAATAAAAATTTAATAACGACTGAAATTATTAATTAATTTGCAATGGAGAAGCACTCTCTTCCTCTAATGCCTATAGAGATAAGTACCTTGAACCAGTGCAACGTAAAACAAAACTACCATCAAAATACATATATTGGTTGGAGAGAAGACCAGTTCATACTATTAAGGAAAGCTTCAAAACTCTAGCATTAGTCTTAACAAAAAAAAAATTGATTAGTTAGGAGCAATTTTATTAAATCCCATTCAACTGTATTATTTTTTTTTCATAATTATTTACCATCTCATCACTATACAATGGTCACAGCTCTTTCAATGAATCTTTCTTAGATATGGGCAGGTCACCCAAACCAACTCAGATCAAATGAATGAATTCCTTTTTTATATAAGAGGGCCTGAGACAGTGAAACCAGCTTACATTGATTAATATTATACCATATATTCAGCTTAAAAAAGAGAGATTAATATAAAACTAATAGATGTCCTTTTTTTGGGTCCTATCTTGATCATGACATCCACTAATGTACCATCTCTCACCTTTTATACTACTAAAATATTTAATTAAATTAATAAGATTTGACTAAGACATCCACTTATTCAAACATCTGTGAGACTGTGACTTTTCGTTTTTAGTATTTTACATTGTTGTGTTTTGCAAAGTTGTGTGATAACTAATAATTGTGATATAGATTAATAAAGAAGATGAAAAGAACATTTGTGAGATTGTAATCTGGGAATTAAGTTCTAAAATGTTTGACAAAGTTGAAGTGACATCTGAAGATTAAAATGATATGATGGGGCTCTTTTGTTTTTGTGGGCATTTTGCACGCGTGTTCAGGTAAGCTAACGTAGTAAAGGTCTTTTAATAGGGTTAGAGCTGTCTCTCAACTATTGTTTATATCCATAATGACTCTAATAAGTTAAAATTTTTATAATTCCAGCAAAAAAGTTAAGAGATTTTATAAAATTTAAGTTAATAAAAATGATGGTGCTTGACCCTACTGACCTAACCACACATTAGACCTACTACTAACCTTTAGAAAAATGCGAAAACGTCAAGAAGGAATCCTCCATTTTGTCAGCTCATATGTCAATGATTCAGTCATCGTGAATATGTTACTGAATTTGTGTAGGGGGAATGAAGAAACTAGACGAAGTTATCACCAATTTATTTTTATTTGGAGTTTTTAAAGTGTGATTAATCATTTATATTTTTTTGACTTTAACCTAAGGTCAAGTTTAATGTCGTCAATCCATAAACAAAGATTGAAGAGTTTGGTTACTCGTGGGAAGATGATAAATGCTATACAATTTTCAAATAAATAAGAGCACTTGACTTAGTTTTAATGGATACATATCCCATGATATCATGCATATATCAAGATTGATACTATCATGCCTCGTCGACCCATTATTGGTATGATTCAGTCATCGTGAATATGTTACTGAATTTGTGTGGGGAGAATAAAGAAAGTAAACGACGTTATCACCAATATTATTTTTTTGGAGTTTTTAAAGTGCGATTAATCATTTATATTTTTTTGAATTTAGCCTAAGGTCAACTTTTAATGTCGTCATTCCATAAACAAAGATTCAAGAGTTTGGTTACTTGTGGGGAAGTTGTTAAACACTATACAACCTCAAAATAAATAAGAACACTTGACTTAGTTTTGGTGGACACATGTCCCATGATATCGTGCATGTATCGAGATTGATACTATCATGTCTCGACCCGTTATTGGTATGATAGTGTTCGCTTTGGTCGCATAGACTTTACTGCTTTAATTTAAAAGGCGTCATGCCAATTAAGGTCGAAGGGCTACATATAAAGCTTTGCAACTCTCCTTACCTCGATGATGTGGGGGACTTAATCTAGACTTGGTTTTTCTTCACCTCACCCAACTTAAGAGATCTTTTTGGACTTTTGGGTCCCCAAAATCCACTGCTTTTTAAGGGTCACACGTTCCTGTGTAGGACATAACCACCATCTCATCGGACATAGTCAGCTTTGATATCATTCTGACACACCCCGACCTGTCACTAACATGATATTGTCTACTTTGATTACATATACCTTACGGCTTTAAAACGTGCCACATCAATTAAGGTCAAAAGCCTGCATATGAAGCATATTAACACCCTTAATCTTGGTGATGTGGGTCTTAGTTAGGAATTGGTTTCCCCTCACCTCACTCCACTTAGGAGTTCATTTGGACTTTTAGGTCCCTACCAATACATTTGAGATGGAATCAATGATAATGATTTTGATTTGATAGAATTTAGCAAAAACAAAGCATGTTTTTGCTTTTTGAAAAAAAAAAAGACTAGAAGTTAGCCTATAAATGTACTCCAAATCTTAACATAACTTAATGCAGATAAACCTTTATTTTAACTTACCATTCGATTAGATCCCATTATCCTGTAAAATATCATGTAGTCCATCATTTGATGATGGTCAAGTATGTGCATCCCCTATGTTCATGTTTGTCAAAATAATAGGACATGCACTAAAAATGATTAATTCTTATAAATGCTTCGATGAGTTTCTCATTTTGAAATCCAGATGGGTTTCTCATTTTGATGTGTCGTGGTGCTCCGATAAAGTCCCTTGTATATTTGCACAAGAAAAATGCTAAAGTCTCAAATTATTTTACAAAATAATGATATAGTAAATGGTTATTAGCAAGTAAAAAAGTAACAATAATGGTAGGTCCAAATAAGAACCAATAAGCATTTGTTATATTAGTAACTTGTAAAAATCTTATAAAATAGTTTAGAACTGTAGCATTACTTCTTGCATAATACATACTCGAAGAGTTTCATGTCTTCACAAAAGTGAGGATATGCGAGACACGTGGAACGGTACCCTCTTGGGCAATAATACATATGCTTGTAGACATCCATATTGGGCATTTGTACAAGCTATGCATGCTGCCATGAAACTCTTACCTAAATGGCTAAGTCTATCATTCGCCTCCATAGGTATACGTTGGAATATCATTCATCTACAAATCATGCATGGCTTGACTAGTATTTTGGAATTCTTGATAGGCCATTATATCAAGATGGTTCCGGCAAAATAATTGAACCCAAGTTTCTCGTAGTTGTATAGGAGTGAAAGCCATGAACCAAGCCCAAAGGCCCAACATGTAAAAGAATATTAAAAGTTAAAACGCATTTGCAGATTGCAGTGTAGTAAGATAGGGCTTTGATCCACGAGTATCAATTGAAAAGGAAAAAAAATAGGCCTTTGATCCACAAACGCAGATAGAAAGGGCTGGAAAAAAAAAGTATATGAGTGAGGTGACTTTGTAAAACAAACTAATGATCAACACACTATATTATCCACATAGTTTTTTTTTTTTTTGATGAAAAGATCGTACATAGTTAGTCTTGCTGTTATAATTTTCATACATAACTAAAACAACAATTTAAAAAAAAGACTTATCAAATTACATTTTTGCGTATTAAAACGGGCTAAATTACATTTTTGTCACTTAAATATGGCATATGTTTGATTTTGATTTCTCAATTTTAACAAGTTTTGATTCTATCCTTTAAATCTTAACAACCAAGAAAAAGAAAAAAAAAAAAAATTGCCCTTGTTTAATTTCCATAAATTTATTGCTAACTTGGAATACAACATGCTAAATGGGTTGTTGATGTAAAGTTTTTTAGATCATCAGTAAATTGCATTTTTGGTCCTTCAAATGTATGTTGGATTTTGGTCCCTCAATTTTATAAAGTTATAATTCAATCATTTAAATTTCAAAAAAGAAAACAATTATTTAATCTTTTTGTCTATTTTATATTAATTTCTTGCCAACGTCACTACAACAAAATATATTTTTGGTTATGAAAATTTTGTCACCAAATGTCATGTTTTGGTCACCTATGACATTTGGCGATGAAACTGTATACCGCGTTGCCAAAAGTCCTGACAACAAAAAATTTCATTGCCAAAAGGTCTTACTATTTAAAAAAAAAAAAAAAACTTTTGGCTACGAAAAATATTTTGTCTCCTAAATGTTTTCCTTGCTAAATACATGATTCAGCAACGAAATAGGCCAAATGTATTTTATTTTATTTTTTTATTAAATCATATTTGGCGATGAATATACATATGTTAATTTTGCCATATTAGGCAACAAATTATTTTGTCACCAAATGTTATTTACATTTATTGATCAATTTAATAGTAATGAAACATTTCGTCACCAATTGTTTTTATTCCATCATATCCAAACTATTAGTGACGAAAGATTTCGTCGTCAAATATTATTATTTTTAGTCTAATTTCCTATTTTCATTTTTTTCTTTTGATATAAACTTGTCATTACATTATTAGAACTTCACATTTGAACAACACATTTATAAACAAATCATCCATACAATCCAAAAGTAAATAAAACAAGTATTAGATTCAATTCATCTATACAAATTGTCCATACAATAACACAAGATGTCTTATAAAGATACAAAAACATTAATATAATACTAGCCTCATCACATGCGCCCCGCATGTGCGATGAGGCTTTTTTTTTTATTTTTATTTTAATGTAATTTTTCAATTTGAATTTATCTATTGTTAGTGAAGTTACACATGATGAAATTTTTAAGAAACTAAAATTTTGGATTTGAAATGGAGTAAATGGTTGACTTTAGTGTGTACTAGTTTTTAGGAAAAAAAATATATCAAACGTGCATGAGAGAGAGAGAGATATATATATATATATATATTGTAGGGACTGAGTTTGAGCACTTCTACTGTTGAGTGAGTGGACTCAAACTCAGCTAGCCTAATACAATGAATTTATAGAGAGCAGGTTCAAGAACTAGGCCCTAGTGAGGGACACAACGGCTAGGCATGGTTGCATATGGATTGAATAGCATGGACGTGGATTCAAATGTGCAATGATGTTCCTCGGCCCTCTTCTTGGGAGCTTGAGGTTCTTATTATTTCCTCAGTGATTGGTTACAAAGGTTTTTTTGTTGTTACAGATTGTTGCAGTGTTCTATACTTCTAATTTTCTCCTCTTCTTTTTGTCCCTCTTTCAAGAGGGACTCCTTACATTATATACCCCCTTTCAGTTGATCTTAGCCCTACATTTGTTGATCAAGCAGGTTACTACTTGGGTGCTTGTCCCATCAGCCGCCTTCCCATTCTTTCTGTGGGCTGCGGCAACCAAGGCTGCACTGTTCAGGGGTCATTTCCTCATTAATGCGGCTAGAACGTTAGTTGTGGGCATTTAATGTGGAGGTGACAGTTCATCTTGGACTTGCTCTTCCACCATGTTTCCACGGCTGACACGTTGTACTTGTTCCTTCTCTTTAGATGCTCGGGAAGGCTGCTTTTGGTGGCCCGTTACTTCCTCCTCCCATGGTCTCTGTTGGCCGAGGACAGGGTTGTCCTCGGCAAGGTTCCTAGGCAATTTGGACTTTCACACTTCGTCCTCGGGCGTTTCTTCCTTCTCGGCATGGGCCTTGGGCTTGGTACGAGGTGGGCCAGGGTTACGAGATTCTTTGACCCCACAATAGCCCCTCAAAATCCTGCTGTCCGGTCCTTGGGCGGAGAGGAGGATTTTGACATCCTCGGGCTGTTGTGATGGCTTGTCACGTCTTATCCTCCGTCAGTGCCAGAGTCTTTTCGCCTGTCCAAGGCACGTTCCTGGCGCTTTGGTATACGAAGCGCGCCCTCATTAAATTCTGGTGGCTCTGTACTCCCCACGTTTAACGGCGTGATGCCAATCCAACGGCTGGGCTTTTCCCAGCTTTATGAGCGGGGAAACCTGCACGGTTATCTTTAATTGGGGGTATAAATACCCGTTTGATCCGATTGGCCTCTTTACTTTTGCACTCAAGAGTTCTTGCGCACGTACATTGAATTCGGTCAAATCTCCAACTACATTCACGCCTTTTTCAGCACAAAAAGCCTGTCCGAGGAGCTTTTCCTCATTTTTGTAAGTCTTCTTCTCTCTCTCTAGCTCGAATTTCCTCTCTGAGTCCTTTCTTTCCTTCGCCCTTTCTTGAGCCTCTTAGCCGTTGTTAGGGATGGGTAGATTTAAGAAGTTAGTTGAGTCTGAAGAGGTGATGGAGAAATTCATCGCCGATTATAGGATACCCAGTAACGTGGGCTTGAGGTACTGTGAGGAAGGGGAATGGCACATTCGGAGGAAGGAGGGTGAGGTCGTGATTCCCATAATCGCCTTCCTTGAAGGCGGTATGAGAATCCCCATGGGGCTAGTAACGAGGGGTTACCTTAGGTACTTTAGGTTGGCCCCCACACAGTGCGCCACCAACGTGTTCAGAATCCTGGGTTGTGTGGAAGCCTTGAATGAGAAGATGGGGTTGAGGTTAACCCATCACGATGTAAATTGGTGCTATAACCTCCAAAAACTAAAGGGTAAGTCTTATTACATGAAGACGAGGGACGATAAGGTCCGGCTTATCCAATGCCTTCCTGAGTCCAGCAAGGGGTTGGACAAAGACTTTCTCATCGTGTCCGGGGAGTGGCACGATGGCCTTCATTGTCCGACAGAGGAGGGGACACTAGGTGGGGTACTTTGAGTAGGAGAGGGTCTAGTCTTTCGGGTTGTAGGTCTAGTTTGTTTGGTTGCTGACAAGAACATGTTTTCTTTTCTGCAGATCTGCACGCTTTTGAGCGTCATTTTAACCTGGTCAACAAGGAGGACTTTGAAAGGGTCCTCAGGGCGGAGATCTTTGTGAATGAGGCTGACAACCAAGTTAGAGCCGCCCACAAGATCCTCGGGTACAAGCCGCTCCAGAAGTCGTTCCTGACTTCGAAGTACGTGGTCAGAGCCAAAGATCCTCGGCTTCGTAGCATAACTGTAGCGGAGCAGGGGTTTTTGTTTCTTGAAGGGTCTCTTGCTCCGGAAGGTATTCCGTTGGAAGGTCCTTCTACCTCCGCCCAAGCTGCGGAGGCCGAGGAAGAAGATCTAGGAGAAAAGGAAGAAGTTGCTGATTTGGGTCCATCCGAGGATGAATTTAGCGCTTTTGACCAAGTCCACCTGGTCGAAGATTCCTTTGGTGACTTGGGCGATCCTAATCTGACCGAGGCGGACCTCCTCTCTACAAGGACTTCTCCCCAGGCCGAGATGGGCTTTAAAAGGCAACCCCAGACCAGCCTACTTGACCTGCTTGAGGGTTAGCCGGGGAGGGACGAGCCGGGAAAGTCCCAATCCAAGCTTTCTCCTCTCCTACCCAAGTCTCAACCTGTGCAGACTAGGTCGTCCTCTTCCCAGTCCAAGCTTCCACCTCTTCCACCTCAGCCCAGTTTGCCACCAAGGCCCGAGCCTACTGATCCCCAGCATAAGAAGGGCCCTAAGGGCAAAAGGTCTATGGGAGCTGACAGGGCTCGTTCTTCCCAGGAGGAGGATGAGGCTCGGCGGCCTCCTAAGCAGCAAAAAACAGGGCACCAGGGCCAAGGAAGAGAGGTGGCTGTGTAGTTCGAGGCCTAGGCTTGGCTCCCTGCCCCAATGCTCCATGGGGAGCCTTTGATGGATAACGCCTCCCTCAGGGACTTCAGAGGGGGTGAAGACGCATACGTGGCCAATGTGCTGGAGAGGTCCCGCTACTCCCTGCCGATATGGCCCAATTGGAGGACCTGAGGAGGCAGGAGGTCATCCTCAGCCTAAAGAGGTATTTAGGCATGGTAAGCCCTCCGACGCTTGAGACTTCGTTGATTTTTACTATTCGGTTCCCAACTTATCGTCTGTTTGTTTCGATTTGTAGGCTGTCCAGGCCATTTACAGGCTGAAAGAGGAGGCCAATAACCAGAGCAAGGCCATGGACCAAGAACGCGACAAGCGCCTGGAAGCCACGTGGACCCTTAAGAACTCTGAGTCTGACCTCAAGAAGGCAAGAGAGGATCTAAAGGAGGTGATGAAGGCCAGAGATAGCGCGGTGTCAGGCCTAGCTGGCGCTCAAAAGCAGGCCGCCGACCAGACGAGGCGCCTTCTAGACGCTGAGGGCCAACTGAAGATTGCCAAGGAGCACATCACTAACATAAAGCAGAAGTTGGTTGAGGCAGTGGGGGCCAAAGGTGCTGCCGAGTACACCAGGGATGAGGTTTTGAGGGCCAAAGCAGAGGCTGAGTCTGCGAGGACAGTAGCCAAGAGCTCTAAAGAGCAAGCGGAGGAAGAGGCCTTTGCTGAGGAAGTGGCTAAGACCGAGGCTAGTCTCAAGGCTCAGGTGCCCGAGGTGTGCAGACGCTACTGCTCCCAGACTTGGAATGAGGCCCTCAACCAAGCTGGGGTTAAGGCCTCGTCTGAGCTTAAGAGGGTTGAGAGGGTGTATTATCCCTCCGCCATTCGCGAGGTTGCCTCCGCTGACACTGAAGCTGGCACCGCCTCTAAAGCGACGAGCGAGGGCCAGGCCAGTGCTGCTAACGATCCCACTTCTACTGATAGGCCTGCCGAGGAGGCTGAGCATCAAGGGGTGCCAGAGGAAGGAGAAACCAGTAACGAGGAAGGAGAAACCAGTAACCTGGAAGCGCCCCCAGATGTGGTGAAGCCCCCTGTTGGTCCTCAAGTCCCTCATGCTGACTCCCAAGCTCTTCTTGCCGAGGGGGACCTTCCCAAAGTTGCCCCTCCAGCCAAGGAGACAGCTCTCATGGTGGTACCTCTACAGGCTATTCCCCTAGGTCAGAGCTCCGAGGACCCCGAGGATACCTCTGGACAGCCTCCCAAGGGGGGAGTGAGGTTCAAATCGAAGAAATAGGCTGTCTTAGCTAGCTTCTATCTTATGTTTCGTTTTTTTGTTTTTGTCGTTTTTGTTCCTTTTTTCTTTTAAGCACTGTAATGCTACGCTCAAGTTGAATGCATGAATCCTCTTTTTTACTTGGTGTTTATTGTTATTGTGATGAGTTTTGCTACTTATATAACCTGGGTTTTAATTATTAGCTTCACAATCTCAGAAGCTCAGCATGTTTTTCATTCTAAATTGACAGCCGAAAAATGTAAAGCCCATAGTGACAGTTCCCACTTGGACCTTGGTCGATAATTGAACCACCTTAACACCACGACCTATTTTTTCCGGATTGAATACTGAGGGAACAATTTCACAATATTGGTTCTACATCTCATGAATTGGTTACTGTAAACAGTAAAAAGTGCTTAAGAAAGCCATTAGTTGCTGATTATGCTAAGGGGTTAGGTTCAATGTGCCTCAGAATGCCTTAAGTGATGCTCATGGGCTTGTGTTTGTTTACGCCTTAGCTGAATGTAGCCAGTCTCTCTAGGGACCTGAGTCTGAAGGCCATGCAAGACCCTACTGCTGCCGAACCCTTAGGTTCTTCTCTGAGTAGCTAGTTTCCCCATAGGTTTGAGTCCGAGGACCATACAAGGCCTTGGTTTTGTCTAACTTAGGTTCTCATGTAAGTAACTAGTTTACCCATAGGTTTGAGTCCGAGGACCATGCAAGACCTTGGTTCAGTCTAGTACTCAGGTTTTTCTTGAAGTGGTTAGTTTCCCCATAGGCTTGAGTCTGAGGACCGTGCAAGACCTTGGTTCCGTCTAGTACTTAGGTGGCTGCCAAAATACAGGATATATAATCATAATAGACATAAAATTCGAATAAAAAAGGGGATGCTTTCATTAATAATAATACCTTCTTAGGTTATTTACATTCCACGGACGAGGTACAGAGTTTTCATCTAGGTCTTCTAAGTAGTATGCACCTATCCCCGCCACCGAGGTAATTCGATATGGCCCCTCCCAGTTGGGCCCCAGCTTCCCCCAGGAAGGATTCTTGGCAGCCCCCACAACTTTCCTCAACACTAGGTCCCCAGGTGATAGTAGTCTTAGCTTCACACTGGCATCATATCCCTGTTTGAGCTTTTGGTGGTAATAGGCCAGCTGGATCATTTCCCCTTCCCTTCGTTCATCAACCAGATCTAGACTCCTCCCCAGTAGTTCATTATTACTGCCTGGAGTGAAAGAGCTCGTCCTTAGTGTTGGGAAGTTTACCTCCAGAGGGATAACAGCCTCGGCCCCATAAGTCATGGCAAAAGGTGTCTCTCCCGTTGACCGCCGTGGTGTAGTCTGGTATGTCCAAAGAACGTGGGGCAGCTCTTCTACCCATCTTCCCTTGGCGTCATCCAGTTTCTTCTTAAGCCCATTGACGATGACCTTGTTGACAGCCTCGGCCTGCCCATTTCCTTGAGGATAAGCTGGAGTTGAGTACCTGTTTGTGATCCCAAGTTCACAACAGTATCTTCTGAAGGCCTTGCTGTCAAATTGGAGTCCGTTATTCGAAATGAGGGTATGAGGGACCTCGAATCGCGTGACAATGTTTCTCCAAAGGAACTTCTTAGCATCCACATCCCTGATGTTGGCCAACGGCTCAGCTTCAACCCATTTGGTGAAGTAATCTGTGGCAACCAACATATATCTCTTATTCCCTGGTGCTTTGGGGAAAGGGCCTACAATATCCAAGCCCCATTGGGCGAACGGCCATGGGCTGGACAAAGGGTTGAGGACCCTTCCAGGCTGATGAATATTTGGGGCGAACCTTTGGTATTGGTCACACTTCTTAACATACTCCAGGGCCTCCTTCTACATCCCCGACCACCAATATCCTTATGTGACGGCTCGATGAGACAGGGATCTTCCTCCTGTGTGGCTCTCACAGATCCCTTCGTGCAGCTCTTCGAGTAGTAACTCTGATGCCTCGGGGTGAATACATAGTAGGTATAGTCCAGAGTAGGAGCGCCTATACAACTTGTGGTCCTCGGACAACCAGAACCGAGAAGCTTTCCTTCGTATTTTTTCAGCCTCTGACTTCTCCTCGGGCAGAACATCGTCTTTGAGGAACTTCATTATGGGGTCCATCTAGCTAGGACCCATCCCAATTTGATGGATGTGGACCGTGCCCTTTGCCACCTCATTTGCTCTCTGCAGATGCTTCACAAGAATGATCCGAGACAAATCCCCTGCCGAGGAGGTGGCAAGTGTGGCCAATGAATTGGCATGGGTGTTTCCACTCCTGGAGACATGTGACAAGCTGAAAAGATCGAAATCTGACTGCAAGCGCTTGACCTGGCTTAGGTACTCTTGCATCCTTGAATCTCTGGCTTCCAGTTCTCCCTTTACCTGGCCTACCACCAACCTCGAATTCGAGAACATCTCCACTACTTTTCCTTCCATTTTCTGCACCATGACCATCCCTTGTAACAATGCTTCATACTCGGCTTCATTGTTTGTGGCCGAGAACCCGAGCCTCAGGGGATACTAAGACTAGCCCCATTCCAGACCCCCTTTAATTTTTCGTGCCATCAACGTATACCTTCTAACATGGTAGCCCCGAGATGGAGATTGCCCCAACTGATTTTTCGTCCATGCTTATCTTCTCGGGTGACATCTCTACTGGTGGTTCAACAAATTCGGCCACCAAATCAGCCAGGACTTGGCCTTTTATGGAGGTCCGAGGCATATATTTGATGTCAAAAGCCCCCAAAATTGTGTTCCACTTGGCGATCCTTCCTGTGTAATTAGCTGTCCGAAGTATAGACTTCAAGGGTAATTGGGTTAGGATAACCACTGTGTGAGCTTGGAAATAATGGGGGAGCTTTCGTGTAGCGTGGACCACAGCTAGTGTGGCCCTCTCTAAGGGTAGGTACTTGACCTCAGCTTCATGTAGTGACTTGCTAATGTAATAGACTGGCTTTTGAATGCCATTGTCGTCCCGAATCAGTACCAGGCTCACAGCGTGAAGTGCCATAGTAATGTATGCGTATAGGACCTCGTCGGCCTCGGGAATGGACATGATGGGTGGCCGGGATAGGTATTCCTTGAGTTGCTGGAAGGCCACGACACAATCCTCAGACTACTCAAATCCCTTCCACTTGTTGATCAGGAGATAGAAGGGCCTGCACCTGTCAGCCGACCGGGAAATGAATCAATTCAGGGCCGCGATCATTCCAGTAAGCTTTTGGACCTCTTTGGGGTTTTGTGGAGGCTTCAGATTATGAATAGCCTTAATTTGGTCAGGATCAACCTCGATTCCCCTGTGGGTAATAATGTATCCTAAAAACTTGCCAGATCCTACGCCAAACGAGCTTTTGGAAGCATTCAGGCGCAGCTTGTGCTTCCTCAGGACATCAAAGGTGCAGCCGAGGTCCCTTAAATGTTCGGACACCGCTTTACTTTTTACCACCATATCATCAACGTAGACTTCGATGCTCTTGCCTAGCATCGCCTCAAACATTCTCGTCATCATCCTTTGGTAAGTGGACCCCGCATTCTTTAGGCCGAACGACATTACTTTGTAATGGTAGTTCCCAATGGGCGCCACAAAGGCTGTCTTCTCCTGATCCTCCAAGGCTAGTGGTATTTGATGATAGCCTTGAAAGGCGGCTAGGAAGCTCATCCGAGGATGGCTCGTAGTTGCATCCACTAGCTGATCTATCCGAGGCATGGGGAACGGGTCTTTTGGACATGCCCTATTCAGGTTAATGAAGTCCACACAGACCCTCCACTTTCCGCTTTTCTTCTTGACCACCACAGTGTTGGCCAACCACTCAGAATAAAAGACCTCTTTGATAGCCCTTACACGCTTAAGCTTATTCACCTCTTCCCTAATCGTATCAACGTGCTCTCTTGATGGGCGCCGGGGTGGCTGCTTCTTGGGAATTATGGACGGATTAACGTTGAGATGGTGACAGATGAAGGACAAATCAATCCCTTGGGCATCACAGGCATCCCATGTAAACACGTCAATATTATTTTTGAGGAACTCAATTAGCTCCTCCTGCTCCTTGGGAGGCAGCTGAGCCCCGACCCGAAAGAACTTCTCTGGGTCGTCACCAATTACCACTTTCTCCAGATCCTCACATTTTGCTTCCTCGGCAACTGCATCAGGAGGTGCCGCCGGGGCCTTTGATTGCTATAAGCCCTCTTCAGTAGTGGCCGAGGGTTGTGCATCGAGTCGACGTGATATGGCAGCCACCATGCACTGCCTTGCTGTGGATTGACTACCACGGATTTTGAGAACTTGATCCCTTGACAGGAATTTCACCTTCTGGTGTAAGGAGGAGGTGACAGCCCCAAAGGTATGGAGCCATGGCCTTCCTACGATGGCTGTGTAGGGGGAGTAGGTGTCCACTACTATAAAGTTCACCTCCACCATCTCTGGGCCGGTCTGGATGGGCAGCCTGATCATGCTTTTTGGGATAACAAGCTTCCCGTCGAAGCTCATCAAGGGAGAGCTATAGGGCGTTAAGTTCTCCAGTTTCAACCCCAGCCCTTTGTAGAGGTCCGGGTACATGACCTCAGCCGCACTGCCATCATCGATCATCACTCTCCTCACATCATAGTCCCCGATTCTGAGAGTGATCACCAGAGTATCATCATGGGGCTGGGTGGTCCTTATCTTGTCTTCCTTTGAAAAGCTTAAGGTTGGGTGAAAATTCCTTCTGGCCCTCTTTGGCTCTGCCTGGGACTCCTCGGCAGGCATCTGGGCCACAGACAACACTCGCGAAGGGTGCGTGCCTGTTCTTCTAGTACGGCCAAGATTACATTGATCGTCCCTACGGGCGCCCTTAGGGCGTTATCTCTCCTCTGCTCCTGATTGGTCTGGCTTGGATGGTCACTGGGGTGATGCAGAAGGTGCTTCAGCTTTCCTTCTTGGACCAGCTGGTCCAGATAGCTCCGGAGATTCCTGTAGTTCTCTGTAGTATGTCCGTGGTCCTTGTGGTACTGGCAGTAAAGGTTCTGATTGCACTTCGTGGATTCCCCCACCATCTTATTCGGCCACCTAAAGTATGGCTCGCTCTCGATTTTCGCCAACACCCTGTGTACTGGCTCTCGGAATACGGCATGGACCACCTGCGTGTCGGCCGCTCCAGATTGCCCTGCGAAGTCCCTCCTCGGGTGGGTGTTGTTGTATCGGTCCGACCTGAAATCCTTCCTCTCCTGAGGGATAGCCTCTCCTTTCCTCTGCCCTACAGCTGGTCTTCCTCCACTCGTTTGTACTTGTCGATCCGATCCATCAGTTGGCGCATACTGGTGGCAGGCTTGCCAGTCAGAGACTTCCTTAGGCCGTGTCCAGTCGGGAGACCATTTTTGAAGGTACTGATGGTGACATCATCAAAATTGCCCTTTAGTTTCATTGTACATCTCCCAATATCAGCCCGAGTAGGCCTTTAAAGTCTCTCCATCATGCATGGATAGAGACAGTAGCGCGCTCAAGGGCCGAGGGGCTATACTGTTCGTAACGAAGCGGGAGCTAAAAGCCTGGGTCAGCTGTCTATACGAATCTATGGAATTCGTCTTCAAGCCATTGAACCACCTCATCGCCACTAGACCCAAGCTAGAGGGGAAAACCTTGCACATCAACGCCTCGTTCTTAGAGTGGACAGCCATCCTTTGGTTAAACTGGCTCATATGCTCCACGGGGTCCGTTTTGCCGTTATAAATGGAGAAGGTTGGCTGCTGGAACTACCGAGGAAGGGTAGCCCCTTCTATCTGGCGTGTGAAAGGCGACTTGGATAGTTGATCCAGTGCCCTACTCATGGCATCGTATCCTAAGCCCCTAGGAGATGGGCTTTTACGTTTATGCTCCCGGTAGTGCTCTTCTTTATGAGAGAAGGTTTCGCTTGGAGGAGTTCTCGATCTTCGCCTATAATCATCGTCGCTCTCATCATCAGAGGGCAGGTCGGGGCTAGGTTGAGATCGCCTTCGTTGTGCATGGCGCAGCCTCCTATTCAAGTCATCTATCTCTCACTGCATGGCCTGCTCATCGTTCTGCCCCTGGGTCACGTGACTCTTAACCTCTTTTGGTTGTATGGCCCGGTTGTTGTTTTGTCTCTGGAGCACATGACTGTCCCCACGCGAGTAGCTCCTGCTGGTTTGAGTGGTGTGCACATTTCCCTCTTGAAATCTTCCATTCTCTTCATTTTGATCACGCTCAGGGTTGGCGAAGTTACCCTGATGCTGGGATTTGACCGGTTCAGGCTGATGGGAGCCTGCTTGATGAGGGCCTGATCCTGCCATGCTTAGTCGTTGCCTTTACTAACACACGAGTTCTCCCCACAGACGGCGCCAATTGTAGGGACTGAGTTTGAGCACTTCTACTGTTGAGTGAGTGGACTCAAGTCCAGCTAGTCCAATACAATGAATTTGTAGAGAGCGGGTTTAAGAACTAGGCCCTAGTGAGGGACACAACGGCTAGGCATGGTTGCATATGGATTGAATAGCATGGACGTGGATTCAAATGTGCAATGATGTTCCTCGGCCCTCCTCTTGGGAGCTTGAGGTTCTTATTATTTCCTTAGTGATTGGTTACAAAGGTTTTTATGTTGTTACAGGTTGTTGCAGTGTTATATACTTCTAATTTTCTCCTCTTCTTTTCATCCCTCTTTCAAGAGGGATTCCTTACATTATATACCCCTTTTCAGTTGATCTTAGCCCTACATTTGTGATCAAGCAGGTCACTACTTGAGTGTTTGTCCCATCAGCCGCCTTCCCATTCTTTCTGTGGGCTGCAGCAACCAAGGCTGCATTGTTCAGGGGTCATTTCCTCATTAATGCGGCCAGAACGTTAGTTGTGGGCATTTAATGTGGATGTGACAGTTCATCTTGGACTTGCTCCTCCACCATGCTTCCACGGCTGACATGTTGTACTTGTTCCTTCTCTTTAGATGCTCGGGAAGGCTACTTTTGGTGGCCCGTTACTTCCTCCTCCCATGGTCTCGGTTGGCCGCGGACAGGGTCGTTTTCGGCAAGGTTCCTGGGCAATTTGGACTTTCACACTTCGTCCTCGGGCGTTTCTTCCTCCTCGGCATGGGCCTTGGGCTTGGTACGAGGTGGGCCGGGGTTACCAGATTCTCTGACCCCACACACACACACACACATATATATATATATATATATATATATATATATACATATATAGAGAGAGAGTGTGTGTGCCAATTTTCAAGAAAAAAGTTTCTCTGGTAGTTTTTTTTTTTTTGTGTTTTTAAATTTTGTTGAATTACAATTTTAACCATATTTTTTATTTTTTAAGAATAAGGACTACTAATTAGATTAGGGGTTTGTTTAACATTTTTTGAAATTATAACTAACTTTCTGAATCCTCTTAATATATAGAGATAAATAGGGCCAAAAAAAAAAAAGTCTTAAAATGTCTTCAAATAATGCAAGAAAAAAGAAAAAAAAGAAAAAAAAAAAAAACCCACGTAGTGAATGACATTCTAAGAGAATTGTTGATGCAACATTTTTTAACTGATGTTCGCAATGGTAAATTGCATTGCATTTTTAGTACATCAAATATGAGATATGTTCAATTTTAGTATGTTAGTTTTAAAAAGTTTCTTTAATTTTTTTTAAAAATAAAACAATTTGGTTTCTCCATCTATTTTCCATTCAAATCTTGCATACATGGCTGATATATGGAGTGGATTGTTGATATACAATATTTTCTATGATATTGCATTGGGTGCAATTCACCCTACCATCTCTCACAAAAAAATTTACTTTCTACTTTTTAAACTTTTATTTTTTACTTATCTTCACTTTATTTTTTCCTAAACTTTTTAATCAATAGTTGAAATTGAAATTTGTTTTTTGTAACTATCAATCTCAACCATTCAAAGGAATTGTATCAAGTGCAATACCCTAGAATTTCAATCCTTATTTTTTCCGCCCCCTAGCCATCCATCTTAGCTGCAACCGTTCATGATTTAATTTTTGGGATTGGTGATGGGGATTGGCTGTTGGGTTTGCCGTAAATATTGTGTTTGATGATGATGGCAGTAGTTTTGGTTGTCTTCAATAGTGTGGGTGACTAGTGAAGAAAAAAGGAAAAGAAAGAAGAAGAGGGAAGAGTAGAAAAGGAGTATATATATATATATATATATATATATATACATACATATGTAAAAGTACCATGTAATTTTTTTTTTTTTTTGAGAAAAGAATACCATGTAAATTATTAAAGGTTGTATGACAGTCCGGACATGTTCTTAGTCACATCCGCAAGAAATGGACGGAATACATGGATTGTTTTTTGTTTTTCTTTTTGTTTTTTTAATATATATATATATAGTGGTGGAACTAGGATCTAACTCGAGGGAGTACAAAAATTACATTTGACAAAAACATTTACACACTTGCAAGTGAACATATACATATACATATAGTATTTTAGATCAATTTGCAAAATAACAATTCACTCATGTGTATGCTAAGCCGTATTTAAATGCAAGAAAATTCCCAATAAAATAACATATTCATTATATTATATTTATCTATTTAGAAATTTATTTACATGAATAATCCTTTTAAAATTTTAATTATAAAAAAAAAGTTATAACTCCACTTACGAAATGAAAGATTTTTAGTTGTTAGATAGACATAAAGTTCCACTTAGGTAAATTTCTATTATTTTTGTAAAGCTATATGTTATAGGTCTATTTATTTTAGCTTAACATGCAAAATTATTTTTGAAAAACCATCCTATTTATTAACCATTTATTTATACTACAATACAAGAAATGCATTTAAAAAGTTACCAAAGAAAGAGAGTAGAAAAATCAAGCAATATGAGGTTATAAGTTAGACATGCATCAAGGTATTTGTTTGTTTGTTTGTTTTTAAAAAGAAAAAAAAAAAAAAAAAGAAGAACTGGGTTATGTTAATATTGGATGGGCTTATATTTTAAGATGGCAAAAGTGGACTATGCTCCCAATCATCTCATGCAAGCAACTGGTTGTTTGTTTATGATTTTATAACTTTTCATTAGTAATACTTCTATCTTTTTACCTCAAATACATTTAGGCAAGTTAAGTAAATATTAACAGTTTTTTTGGGTGGAGCTAGGGGGCATGTGCCCCCTCTTGACCACCCCCCCCCCCCCCCCCCTCTGTATATATATATATATATAAAGCATGAATGCGTGTAGTTACAGTGTTTTTTGGTTTGTTTAATTGACATATATATTGTTATACCGATACAACAAATTTTATAATACTTTCACAATTATTGAGGTGTCAATTTTTTATAGGACGAAATAAAATAGTAAAATATGAGACTGTGATCAACGACGATTGAAAATAAATGTTTTGTGAAAATGTTGTAACATTTGTTGTGTGAATGTGTAAAAGTTACAGTACTTTTTAGTTTGCTCAATATGTACTGTTCATCACCTTTATTTTTTTATTATTTTTTTCCAGTCATCGGTTTGTGCTCTTTTTAAAAAAAAAAAAAAATTATATGAGTTAGCATATATATTGTTATACTAATACAACAAATTCACAATATTTTTCACAATTATTGAGGTGTCAATTTATTATAGGTCGAAATAAAATAATAAAATATGAGACTGTGATCAACCACAACTGAAAAAAAAAAAATGTTTTGTGAAAATGTTGTAACACTTGTTATCACAATATTTTCATCATTGTTGAGATCTTAGTTTCTTATAGATCAAAAAAAAAAAAAAAAAATGCTAAGTTCACAACATTTTCACATTAATTTCACAACAAATTATAGGTAAGCTGCTATTGATAGATAAAAAAGTAATATCAGTTTGTGGGTCCATTTTAAAATTAGTAACAATTTGTCATTTAGAATGTGTTATGAAAATATTATAGAAATAATAATATATTAGACAGAAACTTACCACGGCTGAAAATAAAGGTATTGTGAAAATATTGTGACATTTTGTTGTGTTCCTAGACTTCTTTTTTGGTTTAGTCAAATTTGGTGAGCAAAAAATTCACTGTTTCACGCACAATTTTCTTCTGTTGGTTTTTTGTTTGTTGTTTCTTTTAATGCATAGTTTAAAGTGGTTGTCCCAATTAAAAACCAATAACAATTTACCACCTAGGATTTGTTGGGAAAATATTATGGATGTAGTATTACTCTAAAATAAAATTATAAAAGATCATACCAGGGCCTACCATAGCTAAAATAAAGGTATTGAGAAAATATGGTGACATTTATTGTGTTCCTGACACTTTTTTTTTTTTAGCCAATTTATTTAGCCAAAATTTATAGTTTTACGGACAGTTTTCTTGGATTGACTTTTTTTTTTAACACATTGTTAAAGTAAAAAAACACATACTTTTACTAACAAAAAAGAATTATGGAAAAAATTACTTTTCCCCTTTATGTTTGAGGTAGTTTCATCCCCCCAACTTTAAAGTTGAATAATTTCCTCTTTTATATTTTGTAGACAAGTATATAGTCTCTATTGTTACTCTCTTAGTTAAATCTTAACAAAATCTTATGATTCCTAGAATATTTCATTGTGCAATATCTAAAATGCCTCACAAAATTTTAATGGCCCAAAAATTTTCTTTGTGTATTTTGAGTTTTATGTGTTAGTCATACTTAGAAAGTAAAAATGGTAATGTATGGTATTCTATTTGTTACCTAGAGAACACTAATTTATTAGTGGTTTAAATGACATATGTTTTTGTTGTAGTTATTTTTTCTTTTTTTACTTGTTTTATTTCTTAAAAATGTGTTCATTAAAAATTAAGTAAGTTAAGTATCGTAGTTAGACTCATAAAATAAAATGATAAAGAAGGAAGTATGAATAACAAAATATTCATTGCAAATGGTTGTAGATATTTAATTTGATGAAGAGTTTCAATTGTAGCATATGTCATCATTTATTGCGAAAATTGTGGCAATGTTTTATCAAATCTTAGTTGTTTATTGTTAGAAGATGATGACATTTGTTATTATTCCTAGTATAATTTTTTTGTGTGTAGATATATATTGTCTTTAGTAAATTTTTTTAGTAGAATTTTATACTATCATTCTTAGTAGAATTTTTTTGTGAGTAGATATATACTGTCACTACAAAAAAAGGGGCTATCCCAGCGTTTTCAAAATCGCTGGGATAGCCCCAAAAAACGCTAGGATAGGGTCAAAATTCCTATCCCGGTGTTTTTTTTCCCGGCGCTTCAAACCGCCGTGCAGTGAATGTGGGTATAGGGTCGCCGGACTTGTACTGAAGCTTTTCAAAAGCGCTAGTATAGGCCTTTTAATTATATTGATTCAAGACCTATACCAGCGCTTTCAAAAGCGTTGGTATAGTTCATGAATCAATATAATTTAAAAGACCTATACCAGCGCTTTTGAAAGCACTGGCATAGGCAGTACCTATTCCAGCGTTCTGAAAAGCGTTGGTATAGGTCTTGAATCAATATAATTTAAAAACCTATGTCTTTAGTAAATAGGTTCTACGAAATGAAAAAGTATTTTATATCAAATGATATCAAGTCATTTGTATCAAAATCCAATAAACAAAAGACATGTGTGCAAAAATAACTACACACTAACATGTTTTTCAATTGTTAGTGGGTTAGTTATTTTTTGCTGATATGTTTTATACTTATTAGATTTTGATACCGCTGACATGGTATCATTTGATACCAAGTATATTCTCCTAAGAAATTATCATACTAAATAGATAGCCATATGTTAAATGACTTTTCTAAATTTAAATATATGGTTTGATACTATTTCAAAAAAAATTGCGTGCCTTGCACGTGCACCCTTACTAGCATATATAAAAGGACTGAACGAGGGACCAAAATTGAACTGATCTCATGTTTAAAGGACCGAAATACAATTGACCAATACCGATGTTAACTACAGAAAGCCACTCGATGTGTTGTTGGCCATGTAAGCAAGAACTTGACAGGAAATAGACTAAGGGAAAAAGTTATTCCCATTTTGAAATTTAATGCATTGAATTAAAATTTTTTAAAATCAAGGGGTCAAAATCAAATACATCCCATAGTTGAAGGACACAATATAATTAAAAAAAAGCTACGGGCTTACGCATTCTTTTTCAACCAAGGTTTTCAGACCCGGACCGTTCATTAAACCGTAAAAGGGAGAGGTTCAAAGGTTTTGAGGTCGAACCGAGGTTGAACCGGGGTCGAACCGTGATGACGTCATAATTAATTTAATAATTAATTAAAACCTAAATATAGATATTAAATTTATAAAACTAGTAAAATTGACTAATATATCTATGTATGTGAGAGAAATTTAATGATTTTCAAGCATATATTTAATAATTAAATAAGAAAGTTAATAAAATAAAATAATAACCATGAAAACATTAAAATTTATGATTAATTTTTGAAGTAAAGTTGAATATCTTTGAAAGATTTTAATTATAATTTTTTTTATTCCTTGTAAGAGATGGATAATTTAATTAAGTAGAATAAAATTGTGTTAAGTTGTTTTAAAAAAAAAAAAAAAATTGCTAAGGGGTTGGACCGCACGGTTCTTGACCGGTTCGTACGGCCCAACTCCGGTTTTAGGGGTTCATGGAATTGCCACACATGCCCGGTTCTTTACGCTTAAAAAATCAATTTTCATCACGGTTCACGGTTTTCACGGTCCGACCTCTCGGTCCGGTCCGGTTTTGAGAACTATGTTTTCAACTATTTGTTTGAAAAGAATGAGAGAATACACTAATTTTGTATTCGGTGTGTGAGTGGAAAGTTCCACATAACTGGATCCAAATCTTAAATTTTAAGATTTCGGGTTAGATGACGTAATAAATATTACATTTAACATGATATATTAAACTAAGTATTTAACAAGAGTCTTCCCGACCCGTAAACTCCGCAACAAGTTTCTAAAACATTTTTACACAAGAAGGTTAATTATTTTTTACAACACTATTTTTTAAATTTAAACTTTATATTTGATAGCTTTCTTTTCTCTTGAATTCAAACTTCTATTTGACTGGTGAATTCCAGTTAGCTTAGTTGATAAAGTATTTGATGGTTGAATAAGAAATCTAAGGTTTAATTCCCGTCTACGCCATAAGTTGAAACTCTCTAAAAAAAAGTATAAACATTAATATGACTTATACTTTCCTCAAGTAATTACACAACACCTCTTAGATACATAGCACCTCTTAAATCCATTGTGTAATGTTCCACTTTTGCTTAGATCAATTGGGTTATTACACTCACTCTTATTGTGTAACATTCCACTTTTCCTTAGATCGATTGGGTTATTACACTCACTCTTGATTAACACTTCATAAAACTTACTCTACAAATTGACCTAATTAGAATCTACATATTTATACTTATTTTAATTGTGTATTGTGCGCCGTATAATGAGTCTCACATCAACCTCCAATTGTAACCAGACTAATCTCTGAGGTATAAATGTAGATTTGACTCGACCAATTCTTTGAAATATAAATGTAGATGTGAGTTGACTAATTCTTTGAGAAATACAAATATAGAGCATAATGGTAATCTTCCTATAGATATAGTTATACAAACACATTGAAGGAAAATCTAGGAGGGGCTCACACTAATTTGGTGCAAGTTGTTTTGGTTTGACTCCGCCATCCCTAGGAATTCCTTTTTTGGTTAATTAGCTATGAAAAATAATTCCTTATAAGCTTCCAACCAAAGAGAATGCATTGGGGATTTAATGGAGACCAACAAATGTGTTAGGTGGAATTTTAATAATTTTAAATTTGAAAAATAAAATTTTATGTAAAAGTATCTGTAACATAAATTTCTATAAGTAATACATGTTTTTACAAAAGAAACTAATCTTTTTATTTGTTTATTTTTTTTTTTTGAGAAGAACTTTTTATATGATTTAATTTGTCAATAATTAGAGTATTTTTCTTCTATTTGTAAAGTTTATTTTAGAACTTTTTGTTCTGAGAATAAATACAAACCATCTATTATTTCACCTAAATTTTTAGTTATTGTTTGTTATTAGCAGAAAATTTATTAGTAAATCCTTGTTAAGATTCAATTAATTAATTAATTAATTATATATATATATATATATATATATGTAAGTATATTTGTTTTTTCATATCCATATGCATATTTTCTAGTAGAGATTTAAAAGAAATGTTATCTACAATATAAAATTATAGGGTAATTACACTTTACCACCTTAAACTGTATTCAAAAGTATACTTTGCACCTTAAACTTTCAGAATGCATGGTTTGCACCTTAAACTATGACCTATGTTACACTTTGCATTTCGTTGTTAATTATGTCGTTATCTTAGATGGAAAGCCAAATTTTAGAGTGTATAGTGTAGTTTGGAATATAGTTTAAGGTGATAAAATGAAATTTTTTATTTGTTTTTAAGGAATTAAAAAGAGGGGCAATTGAGTCTTTTCACATGATGTCATCCAAGATAACGGTAGAATTGATGGCGGGTATAAAATGTAATGTGAGTTATAGTTTAGGATGTTAATTGTGCATTCTGAAAATTTAGGGTGTAAAGTGTAATTTGCAGTATAATATAACTAAAATTAAATAAAAAAATTGAAAGCTTAGAAAATTAAAACATAATGTATCAAATAATTGATTCAAATCACTATTGTAGCTTCACTTAACTTTAGTAATAACAACTCTATTTTTAATAAAATAAACATTAGAATTGACCATAATCTCAACATTCACAAGTATATATATATATATATATATATGGATTAAGTTAAAATAAAACTAATACTACAAATTTTCACATCAATTATATATGAACATAAGATATAATGAATAAATATGACTTTTGATAATAAGTTTAATGGTAAAGGGGAAAAAGAGTGGCTTTATAAGTGTCCGGTTGTCAAGAGATATTTCTATAGAAAAAGAGCAAAAAAGAAAAAGAAAAAGAGAAAGGAAAAAAGAAAAATGAAAAAGAGAAAGATAAGATAAATATTTTATTTTAAGTTTTTTTTTTTTTTGGTAAACATATTTTATTTGAGAAATGATATGTCTACAACATTTTTACAACAAATTCTAAGTGGCAGGTTGTTACTGGTTGTTATTGTTTGGGCAAAAAAGTAATCTTAGTTTTAGTTTCAAATTTGAACCAATAACAACTAACCATCTGTGATTTGTTGTAAAAATGTTGTAAAATTGTTGTAAACGTAGCATTTCTCATTTTATTTTAAGTTGCTATGTAGAAAAGTACGATATTTATGATTGAAATTGTTGGGCCCTTTCTCACTTAAGGCCTAAGGTAATTGTCTAACTGTCCCACATAGTAGAGACAGCCCTGTATATGCAGGGCTTACACATGGGATAGAGACTATTTATTCTTCTCAATGTTCATTCATTAAAAGAATATGGGCAGGTCTTATGGCTCTTTGTTTCATTCTTGAGGACATTCTAGCCTTTTGCCCTTAATTTTTATAAAATTTAGCAATATGCCCTTGTTTTGAAATTATATAGGCATATGCCCCTGTTTCAATACTCGATTACCATAAAATTGAGTTTCAATGCAAAACTCGATTGGTTTAAAATCGAGTTATGCCCGATCAAACTCAAAAAAAAAAAAAAAAAAAAAAAAAAAAAAATTTGCATAGAACTCGAGTTTCATGTAAATTTTTTATAAGATACCAAGTTCAAGGGTCTTATAGCGGCGTTTTTAAGCCCTATAGTGACGTTTTTAAGCCTTATAGTGGCGTTTTTCTGCAATTTTTTTTATAAGTGTGAATACCAGGTTCAGTGGCCCTATAGCGGCGTTTTTTAATCCCTATAGTAGCGTTTTTCTAGAATTTTTTTTTATAAGTGTGAATACCAGGTTCAGTGGCCCTATAGCGGCGTTTTTTAATCCCTATAGTAGAGTTTTTCTGGAAATTTTTTTATTATAAGTGAGTGAATACTAGGTTCAGTGGCCCTATAGCGGTGTTTTTAAGCCCTATAGTGACGTTTTTAAGCCCTATAGTGGCGTTTTGGAACTCGATTTCCATTTAGTCGAGTTTCATGCAAATTTTTTTTTTTATTTTTTATTTTTTTTATTTTTATTTTTATAAGTTTGATCGGGCATAACTCGATTTTAAACCAATTGAGTACTTTAAGTAACTCGATTTTAGGGTCATCAAGTATCGAAACAGGGGCATGAACCTATATAGTTTCGAAACGGAAGCATATTGCCAATTAAAAAAAAAAGGGGCGTAAAATGCCAAAATGTCCTCATTCTTGATGTCAAAGTACTATTTGGCAGGATTTGGTTGATTGGTCTGTCAACCATCTCAAAGGCAACATTTTAAGAATTACCCATATTTAGTTGATGGTGTTAAATTAGAGATGGTAAATTTATTTAGTTTCAAAAGTTTAAACTATTAAAAGATAGTAAATTTATTCATTTAATCTAACCAATGACATTAAAGGAATGTCATCATTTATGCAGGGAAAGAATAGGCCTGAGGAGCAGATATAATCGAAGACATCAAGAATGATGTCAAGAGCAGAGATAGGAACATGAGCATGAATCATGATAGGTGATTTAGTCCTTAACTAATAGAGTTCGAGGTTGTCAATGGTGGGGTGTTTGCAATATTTCCTGTTAGTTTGTGCTGTACAACGTTTGTCTAGATGTAGAGTGTTGTTACTGTAGTCTATCATCATATCTACTGGGACTAGCCGACTAGGGATTTAATTAATGGCCCTCAAAGTTGTGTGCTTTCCTTAAATAAAATGACTAGAGATTCGGCTTTAATTAGCAAGTGGATTTGATAGGTTTTTTTTTTTTTGGAGAACAAGTGGACTTGAAAGTTTTTTTTTTTTTTGATACAAGATAGAATTCTACTCTAGCCTAATCTAAGTGTATATGTGTGTGAAGCTCCCTCCTGGAAACTTGAACCCCGACCCTTGCCCCCCCTACTCCACAAGCACTTATACTTGTGGAGTGACCATCGCACCAAGGGAGTGCGGTGGTAAGTAGACTTGAAAGTTGAAACTATCAAGTTGTGTGCTTTCCTTAAAATCAACATTGATAGTACGTTTTCACTACCCATATTGCGGGAATTACTCAGAATTCTTAAAGTTTCCTTTATTTTTTCTCTTTACGTTCGTTCTCTTTAGAGCATCAGCAGCGGACAATGGAAATCCCAACTGTAAGCCTGTTTTGCCATTTAGGCCCAAATTGCTTGCTCTATTAGAAGTTGTAAACTGCAACTATTGTAAAAAAAAAATACAATTGTGCTACAGTGCGGTTCTAAATGTAGAACCACACTGTATCTCAGATTCTATAATTTTTAATATATTTTATTCCTCCATATAAATTTATTCTTTTCTTTCTCTTTCTCTCTCCGTCTTCCATCTTTTCTCTCTCCCTTGTTCTTGTTCTGCCCTCTCTACTCCTCAAACCAGAAACACCCTTTTCTCAAACCCAAAACCCCGTATGGTGGTGGTAGCGGCAAAGGTAGGCGTGGCATAAAAGTTCCGTTGATGTGGCGGTGGTGGTGGCGTGGGTCTGGGTCGGTGGTGGGGGGGGGGGGGGATGGTGGATTTCAGTCATGGGTGGGTTTCCGTCGTGAGTGGGTTTCTCTCTGTAGTTGTCGTCGTGAGTGGGTTTCAGTCATGGGTCGGTTTTGGTTGTAGGTTGGTGGATTGGCGAGATCGGCGGTGGTGGGTTTCTAGATTGGCGAGATCGACAGTGGTGGGTTTCTGGGTTTCAATATTGAGTTTTTTTTTTCTTCTCTTGGTGATTATGTGGTGGTTGTTTCTTGTGGATGTGGTTGTTGTTGGTGGTTTTTGGAGGCTTCTTTGCGTGTTTTTTTTTTCTCTGTGGTGGCTTCTTCTTGTGGTTGTGGTTGTAGTTGGTGGTGGGTTTGGTGGTCGGAGTTGTGGGTTTGCTCAGATTGGTGATGGGTTTGGTGGAGATCGACGTGGGTGGTGATGGTGTGGTGGTGGTGACTATGGTGGGTGGTTGAGAGAGAGAAACAGAGATTAGAGAGAAAAGTCAGAAATATTTTTATTTTATTTTATATTATTTTAATGTGTAGAATGGTAAAATAAAAGTTGGGATGCTGGTTGAATTGTAAAATGGTATTGTATAGTTGATAAAGTAGCTTTTTGGGATGGTAAAATAGAATAGGATGGGAGAACCCATTGTGGATGCTCTTAGGGTTTTGCTTTTACTTGCATGCTTCGGCGCTGACACAACTCCAAGTAAGCCTTATCAAAATGTTTTTTTTATTTTGAGAAAGTCTATCCTGGGATGTAACAAAATTTTACTATGTTTTTATATAATACTATTGTTTTAAGATATAGTGGTTCCTTATGTATATAATTTATTTATTTGACTTTTGATGATTTGACACTTCAATTATTGCGAAAATATTGTTCAATAAGAAGACCGCTTGCAAAGAAGAGAATGATAGATTCTTATTCACAGGATAATTACCTAAGAATACAAATAATCCTAGATTACTTTTGAAAAATAAAAATAAAAATAATCCTAATTACTAAAAAAAAAAAGAGAAAGAGAAATAGATAAATGCATGAAATAAAAAGAATTGTGAACTACTTTTTAGAAATTAAAAATATATAAATTCAAAGTAGCAATCTTTCACCTCATACTGAAAGATCTAAATGCAAAAACAATTTGTCACAGCTAGAGGCATAGTTAAGATATTTGCTTAGGGTGCCGAATTATATATTCCTATGTTAAATTTATAAATATATGGTATACAAAATGATCAAATTTAAAATATAATAATATTATTTCTAAGCTCAAACCAATGCATTTAAAACAAAATTAAAAGATAAAATTAGCTAGGGAAAATATGAGATGATGACAAAAAGATCAAATTTGTGAAGAAAAAACTCATAAGTTTGTGTTGCCAATGCACTAAATATACAAAGGAACACAATGCACGTTTCTTTTTTGGTAACAACACAGTGCACTTTTGGATATAAGGAACGCAATGCACTACACTTTTGTATGCTTATAAAAAAGAAAGGACACATGGCGTCTAGGCATTTGTTAGGCCTTGGTAAAAGTTATGCTTTAATTGGGTGGGGGTCTACTTGATAAACTAATAGTGGGGCAAACTAACTAAAGGGGTCATCGTGTGATTTTAGAGGAAAGAATAGGCAAACTCACATAGACTGGGATTTATGAAATTTTTGTGGGGGCTAATCATTACAATTTTAAGAACCCAGCCTATTTTAATATATTACTTAAAGCGATTTCAAAGTTTTGGCCCCCCAACGTTACATGTGCCTCCGCCCCTAGTCACAACAGTACAAAATACTAATAATTTTTATTCTTGATTTTTTTTTTGGGTTAATGCTTTGAGCCTAAAAATTTAATTAAGGGTTGCCCGTGATTGTACCAAAAGATATTAGTCACAATTGTGATTCTCCCTATATTATTTATATAATCCATATAGACTTATTACACATTCTATGTAAGACTCATCAGTCATCCAATCCAAACATGTTATTTAACTTTTTCATTGGGTTGTTGCTATGAAAGCATCATGCTTCATATATAAGTCAGAGTTTTTCTTTATGACTTTTTATTTTCCCCAATAAAGAAGACACGTTTGGTATTTGACAAAAATAATTAAAAAGAGTTATGATAAAAGTTGTGGTTCTCAAATCGTTAAAGATAAAAGAGTGCAAAAACTAAGCCAAAAGAGGGGGTAGGGAGTTGGAAAAAGTATCATCTCTATAGGGGCGGCGTCAAGTGTAATTTAGGGTGGTCACAGGACCAACTTGACTTGAAAGAAAATAAATTATATTGCTTAAAAAATAAGAATGTTAGATTAAAATGGGTTGTTGACCACCCTAGCAAAAAAGCTTGACCACCCTAAAAAAATTGAACATCCTAAATAAAAATTTGAGCCCATTAAAAATAAAATTTGACCTATCCAAAATTTTGTTTTGTTGAAAATTAAACCAAAAAATTGTGAGAAATGCTATTGTAGGGATAAGGGTCCAAAATTATATATTGGGTCTTGGGCCTTATCCGAGGACGTTGTCACGTCTGAGGAGGGGTAAATAATTGTGAGGGGTTCCAATTTTTAAAGTCTCATAAGTAAGAAACGAATGGAGGGTGGTCCGAGGAGGAACTCCTCCTCGGACATAGTGAATGTAGCTCAAATCTGTATTCCAACGATCAAGGTGACCTTTCAGGGGGCTCTAGTGACAAGGATGTGCATCATACACGTATAAGAGCGATGGGAACTCAGAAATATCTAAGGAAAAACTGCTACCTCTGCATTAAATGCACTGCAACTACTTTTCTGGCCGCATTTATATGGAGAAGACCCCTGAATAGTGTTTCCTTGGCCACCGCAACTCACAGAGGGCTAGAAGGGGTGTCTGATGGGACGGGCACTCAAGTAGTGGCTGGGAAGATTGACAAATGGAGGGCTAGGATCGCTGGGAAGGAGATATATAATGTAAAAGACTTCTAAAGGGAAGGGGATCGAAAAAAAAGAGAGAAAAGAAGACGAGAGCAATCACAGTGACATTTGCAATCAATTCTATTGATTTATACCCAGATTAATTTGCCTTCTCGGACAGTTGATTTATTTAGTCCTATGTGCCTTGTTCTTGCTTAATCGTCTTTTAAATCCATACTAGCCGTTGTTAAATTTATTAGGGCCTAGTTCTTTGACTCACTCTTTACAAATTTATTGTATTGGGCTTACTAGGCCAAGATCCCACACATCTTGGGCTTGGGCTACAAATCGTGTCCCTACAATTGGCGTCGTTTGTGGGGAGAACTTGTGTGATAGTGAGTGCAACGGCTAACGATGGTAGGTTTAGGTCCACACCAGGCAGAATCCGTGGCATCCCAACGTGAAAACCCGCTCGCTAACCCTGAGCGTAAGGGGGATCGAGAGGGCAGCGTGCACACTACGCATACTTACAAAAGCCATACTCGAGTTAGAAGTCACGTCTCTCAAGACCATCATAACAGATCTATGCAGTTGGAAATTGACCAGTTGAAGAGAGAGTTGCGCCATGCACGGCGAAGACGAACCCCCTCTAACTCAGATGTCTCTTCTGATAGTGAAAAGAACGTCAGTTACAGGCAAAGGTCTCGAACCCTGCCTAGTGAATCTTTCTCCTATGAGGACGAACGCCGTCGGGAACGTAGGCACAAGAGCCCACCTCGCAAAGGCCTGAGAAATGACGCTATGAGTAAAGCGCTGAAACAGATTTCCCGATCACCTTTCACGCGTAGGATTAAGGTGGCAAAACTTCCTCGGCGATTCAATCAGCCAACATTCACTATCTACAATGGTTGGACGAACCCAGTGGAGCATGTGAGCCATTTCAACCAAAGAATGACTGTCCATTCCAAGGACGAGGCCTTGATGTGCAAAGTGTTCCCTTCTAGTTTGGGACCTGTGGCAATGAGATGGTTTGATGGCTTAAGGGCGGGTTCTATAGGCTCCTTCGAGGAGCTCGCCCAAGCATTTGGCTTTTGCTTTGTCACATGCAGCAGAGTTCCTCGGCCTATAAGCTCCCTCCTATCCTTATCCATGTGAGAAGGGGAGACCCTGAA
Organism: Quercus aquifolioides; assembly: GCA_019022515.1. Lineage (NCBI taxonomy): Eukaryota > Viridiplantae > Streptophyta > Magnoliopsida > Fagales > Fagaceae > Quercus > Quercus aquifolioides. The sequence continues at coordinate 24,295,723 of CM032326.1, forward strand.
AATGTATTCAGATAGATACTGGGAAATATACAACAAGATTGATGGTGACTTTGATGATGTCGACGTCAGTACTTTCAAGGTCGGCCTCCCAACCGAGCACGGTCTGAAGAAGTCTTTGACTGGCAAACCTGTCACTAGTGTGCGCCAACTCATGGACCAGATTGACAAGTATAAAAGGGTTGAGGAAGATCAGCAGCAGGGGAAAGGAAATGATAAGGTTATCCCTCAGGAGATGAGAGATTTCAGGTCGGGCCGATACAATAACAACCGGCCTCGGAGGGACTTTGCTGAGCAATCAAAGTCTGCCAATACTCAGGCGGTCAATGCCGTATTCCAAGAGCCGGTGCATCAAGTTCTGGAGAAGATTAGGAACGAGCCATTCTTTAAAGGGCCAAACAAAATGGCGGGAAACCCCGCAAGATGCAACCACAACCTTTATTGCCAATACCACCAAGACCATGGACACACCATAGAAGTTTGTAGAAGTCTGTGGGACCACTTGGACCAGCTTATCTGTGAAGGAAAGTTAAAACAACTTTTGCACCACTCCAATTGTCAGAGGGGCCAGACAAACTCAGAATCCCGGAAAGATGATTCTGAGAGGCCCCTCTTGGGAACGATAAATGTCATCTTCGCTACTCCAAGGATAACTGGGTCCTGCCCTTCTAGAGTGATGTCTGTGGCTCGGCTATCTGCCGAGGACGCTAATCAAGAGCCAAAGAAGGCTAGACTAGAAATCCAACCGGTTTTGGGCTTCTCGGACGAGGATAAAATCGGAACCATTCAACCCCACGATGATGCTTTGGTGGTTACCCTTAGGATTGGGGGGTATGATGTAAAGAGGGTGATGGTGGACCAAGGCAGTGGTGCCGAGATAATGTACCCCGACCATGTATAAGGGGCTGAAGTTGAAATCCGAGGACCTAACACCCTACGGCTCGCCCTTGGTGAGTTTTGATGGGAAGGTCGTCATCCTGAAGGGCCAAATTAGACTACCCGTGCAGACTAGCTCAAAAGTAGTGGAGGTAGACTTCATCGTAGTGGACGCTTATTCACCCTACACAACCATTGTGGCCAGGCCTTGGCTTCATACCCTAGGAGCTGTTTCTTCTACTCTGCACCAGAAAGTGAAATACCCATTCGAGGGCTAGGTTAAAGAGATCCTAGGAAATCAATCTGTGGCTAGGCAATGCCTAGTGGCTGCCATCCAGCATCAGCCCGAGGTCGAGTCCTCGGCCCATACCGAAGGGGGCTTATAGCAATTAAAAGCTCCTGTGTTGCCTATCGATGGGTCTGCCGAGGAGGCAAAATGTGAAAATTAGGTAAAGGTTGTTATTGGTGAAGATTTGGAGAGATTCTTTCAAATTGGGGCTCAGCTTCCTTCTCAAGAGAAGGAAAAATTGATAGAGTTTCTTAGAAAAAACGTTGATGTCTTCGCATGGAGTGCTTACGAAGCCCTAGGGGAGACCCTAACTTCATCTGTCATCATCTAAATGTTAATCCATCTATCACTCCCAAGAGGCAACCTCCTCAGCGCTCGTCCAGGGAACACTTTGATGCTATCAGAGATGAGGTGAAGAAACTAAAGTAGGCGGGGGCTATCAAGGAGGTATTTTACCCTGAATGGTTGGTCAATACCGTGGTGGTGAAGAAAAAGAGTGGGAAATGGCAAGTGTGTGTGGACTTCACAGATCTGAATAGGGCTTGCCCAAAGGATCCTTTCCCTATGCCTAAGATAGACCAGCTGGTGGATGCAACCGTAAGCCATCATCGGATGAGCTTCCTAGACGCCTTTCAGGGATACCACCAAATACCACTAGTCTTGGATGATTAGGAGAAGACAGCTTTTGTCACTTCCACAGGAAACTACCACTACAAAGTGATGCCCTTCGGTTTGAAGAATGCGAGGTCTACCTATCAAAGGATGATGACTAGGATGTTTGAACCGTAATTGGCCAATAGCATTGAGGTATATATAGACGAGATGGTGGTAAAAAGCAAGGTAGTGTTCGAGCACTTAGGAGATCTCGGGAACATATTCGAAGTTCTAAGGAAACACAAGCTGTGTCTCAACGCTTCCAAGTGCTCCTTTGGTGTAGGATCAGACAAATTTCTAGGCTACATGGTAACCCATAGGGGAATTGAAGTTAACCCCGACCAGATTAAAGCAATCAATAATTTACAACCACCTCGGAATCTTAAGAAAGTCCAGAAACTGACTAGAATGACTGCTGCCCTGAATCGGTTTATCTTCCGGTCAGCGGATAGGTGCCGACCTTTCTTCCTACTGATGAATAAATGGAAGGGGTTTGAGTGGACTGAGGAGTGTGCCTTGGCCTTTCGACAGCCTAAGGATTATCTTTCTCGGCCTCCTATCCGGTCCAGCCTTGAGGTTGACGAAGTCCTGTTCGCTTATATTGTTGTGGCCCCTCATGCTGTAAGCTTGGTCCTGATACGAGTTAATGGCGGCACACAAATGCCAATTTATTACGTGAGCAGGTCGCTACATGAGGCCGAAATCCGCTATCTGTCGTTGGAGAAAGCTATTTTGGTAGTGGTACACGCCACACGCAAACTCCCCCATTACTTTCAGGCATACACGGTTATTGTCCTAACTCAACTTCCGCTCAGAGCTCTACTCCGGAGCACTGATTACACGGGGAAGATTGCTAAATGGGCCACGGTCTTAGGGGCTTTCGACATCAAATACATGCCTCGCACTTCTGTCAAGGGTCAAGTCCTCGTGGATCTGGTAGCCGAGTTTGCTGAATCCTCGTTAGAAGAAGAAACATAAACACAACATATGGATGGAAAATTGGTTGGCATGATTTCCCAACAGGGCTCCCTATCCTGGAAAGTGTACGTTGATGGTGCAGCAAATCAGAAGGGTTCCAAAGTGGGGTTAGTACTAGTATCCCCCAAAGGGATCACCATCGAGAAATCATTAAGATTGGGATTCTTGGCCACCAATAACGAAGTTGAATATGAGGCTCTGCTGATGGGAATGACCATGGTGCAAAAAATGGGCGGAAAGACCCTAGATATGTTCTCGGACTCCAGATTGGTTGTCAGACAAGTTAAAGGAGAATTTGAAGTGAGGGATGAAAGAATGCAGGGGCACTTGAGTCAAGCTAGGCACCTACAATCAGAATTCAAATCTTTTAGCCTGTTGCACATCCCCAGGAGAGGAAACACACACATCGATTCCCTAGCCACGCTCGCAACCTCCTCGGCGCAATGCTTACCTCGGGTCATCGTCGTAGAAGACCTGTGCAATCCCACAGAGATGAACAAAGAGGTAGTTCATGTTCACCAAGTTAAGGTGGGGCCTAGCTGGATGGACCTCATAGTACTGTTCTTAAAAGAGGACACACTACTCGAGGAGAAATCAGAAGCAGACAAAGTACGTAGAAAGACTCCTCGGTTTTAGCTGTCCGATGACCAAAAATTGTATAAACGCTCATTTTTTGGGACATACATGTTATGCATACGCCTCGAGGCAACAAAATTACTCCTTGAGGAGTTACACGAAAGGGTTTGTGGAAGCCACACTAGAGGCAGATCCTTGGCACATAGAGCCATCACTTAAGGCTATTGGTGGCCGAACATGCAGAGGGAAGCGCAAGAATATGTTAAGAAGTGCAATCAGTGCCAAAGATTCGTGCCGAACCTACACCAACCGGGAGGAGTCCTTAATCCGCTATCCAGCCCTTGGCCATTCACTCAATGAGGCTTAGACATTATGGGCCCTTTCCCTAAGGCAGCAGGAAACAAGAGGTACCTGCTGGTCGGCATGGACTACTTCACCAAGTGGGTCAAAGCTGAGCCTCTAGCAAACATCAGAGATGTGGATGCCAAGAAGTTTGTATGGAAGAACATCGTCACACGATTCGGAGTCCCTTGTACCTTCATCTCGGACAACGACCTTCAATTTGATAGCAAATCTTTCAGGAGATATTGCTGTGACTTGGGAATTACAAATAGGTATTCTACCCCAACCTATCCCCAAGGAAATGGGCAAGCCGAGGCTGTTAACAAGGTCATTGTAAGTGGACTCAAGAAGAGGTTGGACGATGCGAAGGGAAAATGGGTTCAGGAACTGCCACATGTTCTGTGGACATACCGAACCACACCTTGCAAGTCGACGGGGGAGACTCCTTTCTCAATCACATATGGAGTCGAAGCTGTTATCTCTATAGAGACTAGTTTCCCAACGTTAAGAACCAGCTCATTCAATCCGATCACTAACAACGGGCTACTAGAGAAAAGCTTAGACTTGATTGAAGAGAGAAGGGAAAATGCAATGGTCCAATTGGCATACTACCAACACAAGCTTAAGTAAGGTTATGATGCCAACGTGAAGCTGAGGCCATTAACACCTGGTGATCTAGTGTTGAGAAAGGTTCTGGGTACTGCAAAGAACCCAGCGTGGGGAAAGTTAGGGCCCAATTGGGAAGGACCATATCGCATCACCTCGGTGGCTGGTATAGGAACGTATTTTCTGGAAGACTTAGATGAGCATGTAATACCGCACCCTTGGAATGTAAACAACCTGAAAATGTATTATTATTAATAAGAGTTTCCTTTATCAACATGTTCATTTGTCATATAAAGGCTTCGTACCTTCTGTTATTCTATCTATTATAAGTGTTTAAACAGAACATTAGTCATGCCTGATGTCTTCGGACCAGATGCTTTGGGGAAGTTAACACTCTATGACATCTATTATAAGTGTTTAAATAGAACCTTAGTCATGCCTGATGTCCTCGGACCAGATGCTTTGGGGAAGTTAACACTTTATGACATCTATTATAAGTGTTTAAACAGAATCTTAGTCATGCTTGATGTCCTCGGATCAGATGCTTTGGGGAAGTTAACACTTTGTGACATCTATTATAAGTGTTTAAACAGAACCTTAGTCATGCCTGATGTCCTCGGACCAGATGCTTTGGGAAGTCAACACTCTGTGACATTTATTATAAGTGTTTAAGCAGAACTTTAGTCATGCGTGATGTCCTCGGACCAGATGCTTTGGGAAAATTAACACTCTGTGACATCTATTATAAGTGTTTAAACAGAACCTTAGTCATGCCTGATGTCCTCGGACCAGATGCTTTGGGGAAGTTAACATTCTATGTCATTTATTATAAGTGTTTAAACAGAACCTTAGTCATGCCTGATGTCCTCGGACTAGATGCTTTGAGAAAATTAACACTCTATGACATCTATTATAAGTGTTTAAACAGAACCTTAGTCATGCTTGATGTCCTCGAACCAGATGTTTTGGGGAAATTAACATTGAGATATTCATATGTTTCCCACTAACTGTCAAAACAGATTCCAAGTTATAATTAGATTCTCGGATTTCTAAACTCTGTGTAAGTTGAAGTCTGTGATCGTTTATCCAATTCATAGTACAAATGTATGTTAGACCTCTTTTTTATTGGTTCTTAATCAAATTATTTAGACTATTAGCAGTTCAATACCATTGGCAATAGTGATAAACTTCAAAGCATACTAAGTGAACATATAGGGGATAAAAGGAAGAAAAACATTTTCATTGAACAGATAGGTGAATACACTACGTTTGATGGCAGATTGCCTTTACAAAAAGTATACATACAAAAAAAAAAAAAAAAAAGAGTTATACAAAGGAAAATCCTATATCTAGGATTCTAGGCCTTGTCTTGAGGAGGGTCTTCCTTGGGGTCAGCAGCTTTAGACTTAACCTCCGCATCCTTGGCCTGGGCGACCACATCCTTGATTGTGAGGGTGTCCTCAGAGGGCTTGTCCTTCAGTGGTGGCTGAGCCTCCTTAGACACTTCAGTCCCTTTAGGAACTTTGGCATCTGGAAGTGGGGCTTGGGTGGGAGGAAGTTGCTCGAGAAGAGGGCTCGGCTCAGGAATTTCTCTAATATCCACTGGGAAGAATATGTTCTTGGCCCTCCTCAGCTCGGAGTCTGCAGGGACCCCTGCTCCCAGTAGTCCCTGCATACTATTGCCACCTCCTCTGACAACCAGATCTCCGTATCCTTCACCCCACGTTCGTAGGATGCTTTCACCGCGGCCTCAACGGCCTCCCTGGCCACCTGAGTTGCGTCTTTGACTCTCTGCAGCTCTGCCTTGAGGTCCAAAACCGTTTACTTTTCAGTGGCTAGGTTTAGCTCTGTTGTGTAGAGCAATTTGCGCTGGTCCTCGGCCTGAGCCTCAACAGTCTTTAGGCCAGCCAGGGCGCTCTTGTGCTCACTGTGTACCTCCTTCAGCTTATTGGATAGGTTCTTGTGCTCCTCTTTTAGGGCTGCAAGAATCTTCTCGGCGTTAGCTCGGGACAGGGCCTCGACATTAGCTTCATCGCGAGCATTCCTGACCCACTCCTCAGCAACAAAAACCTGTTGGGTAACCTGCATGATAATAGCGAAGTGGTCAAATATGTACATATGGATAAACTTGCACCCAAATGTTTGGCGAAGAAGAATGTTGGCTGACTCACCATTGCGAGGTCCCTCTTCAATGACATGAAGAGGCTGCTTGGTGCGCCTAAGGCCCTCTATGTCCCTAGGGAGGAGGAGAGGCTTCTCTAGGGCCTCAACAAGAACGGTGGCGTGCCCCCTTTGAGATTCCTAGAGCGTGGCATCCCAAGGAATAGGGGGCACCTTCCATCTCTAGCCGAGGAGCCTATGTGCGTTGCCCTCGGCGCACTTTGGCTTCATCCCTGCTCTCCATTGATTTGGCCTTCTTGTCCTTGGGGTCCTTGGTTTTCTTCTGCTGCTTGGCACCTTTCGGAGGCACCATCTCACCTTCCTCCAAGTCCTCTACTGGTCTCTTCTTCCTTAAGTCCGAGTTGGACTTCAGTCCGAGGTCAGCAGGGAGTGGAGGGGGAGGAGGAGGAAGACTGGAAGGAACCTGTGTCTTGGGGACATCTTTTGAAGTTTGTCCCTTGTTCCTATTGGCCATTAAACCCCTCAACTCGGTCCTCGGTTTCAGGTCTGTGCCTTCTTGTTCTTCCTCTGAGCTAGTGGTGACTTGGGCAACAACTAGTTTTGGAGGATGAGCCGTAGAAAATTGGTCGGACTCAGTTTCAGAATCCGAGAGCCGCACAGGCCTTTCCGGCGCTTCCCCTTCCTCTTCGAAGCGGAATTTGTCTGTCTCCTCTTCGATAGATGAACGGGAGGACGCTATCTCTTCTTCTATTGCAGCTGCTTGGGGCGGGACCTATTGGAGTGGTACTGCGAACGGTGGAGGATTCTGCTGGATCAGTAGTATGACTGGGGGAAGGTCATCTTGGGCAGGGAAATTCGGCTTCGATATGTCAATCTTGACCAATCGTAGGTCACTTGCTCTAATGGCGTGTCCGACCTCTTGGAATACCTTTGATATGGGATCAAAATCTAGAATCAAGTGGACGGCTTGCAGCTGTCCATCCTCGCTTACAAATATTTTCGATTTGAGCAGGTAGTTGAGGGCTGCAATGCTGGTAAGGCTAAGCCAAGGAGCAACTTGATTCTTATCTGCAAACATAGCGAAGAAGCAAAACGCAGTTAGAAAATCGAATTCTTTCATTAAAAGACAGCAGAATGATAGAGAGATAACGGCATGGTTAGGGTTAAAGAATCTGAATCTCTTGTTGGGAAACCTAAATCTAAAGTATCCCACCTGGCACTCCCTCTCGGACTGGGCAATGAAGACCATCATGCCACGCCCCCGAAACAATGAGGTAATCGTCTTTCATCCCCTTGTTAGATTTGGGGAGGCACAAGATAAGCCTAACAATGGGCGACCTGGATTTAAGGTAAAACCCTTCGTTGGCTTGTGAGTGGCATTCGTATAGGTGGACCACATTGTGCCAGGTAAGTCCTAATTTGAGATGCTTGTTAAGAGCATCGACACAACCTAGGATCCTAAACATATTGGGTGCACATTGGTGAGGGCACAACCTATGGTTGAGTAGGTAATCTCTGGTTATCCTACCCATGGGAAGAGTCATTCCTCCCTCTATAAAAGCGATCATTGGAATGACAACTTCTCCCACCTCTTTGTTAGTAAGTATCTGGTATGGGGGACAATATTGTAGGTCCACTCCTTGTGGGATATGGTATTTGGCCCTAAAACCCTCCATGCTGGCTGGAGAATCCATTAAATGCTTAAATCTACCCATCTATGTGAATGTGGATGACAAGGAGAAAGACTTCTAATAAGGTGGAAGGCCGAGGAGCTCGGCCAAGAAAAAAAGAGAGTTTGAAGAAATAGATACTTACGAAAACAAGTGAATGTGTCAAATCTTGAACCTTTAACAAAATCTTGTGGTAATATCCTAAGGAAAAGAGTCTAGGAAACTTGGAGATGTACGAAGCTTAGTGAGTTGGAGTGCTTGAGATCTCTGGAGAACTTAAGAATTCGTAAAGTAAAGGGAAAAGGATTTCCTTCAGTGCTTTATATAGAAGGTGAAAATGAGTGGAAATTATCCCGCTCAAAATTCCAGGAGAAAGATCAGCTGTTGGATTTGCTCCTCACCGTTAGATCTGGGGAACAAGGTGCCGCTTGGAGCATTTAATGGCGCCTTGTGGGCTTCAAAGCGTCAGTTGTAATTATGGGGCGCGTAAAACGGCATCCCTGCACGTGTGAACTAGAGAAATGAATGGTTTTGTCTCTTAAAAATCAAAACTCCCACTTTTTCTCTTCGGATGAGAGAGAAAAAACGGAATTTTGAGGGGCTATTGTAGGGATAAAGGCCCAAAATTATATATTGGGCCTTGGGCCTTATCTGAGGACGTTGTCACGTCCGAGGAGGGGTAAATAATTTTGAGGGGTTCCAATTTTTAAAGTCTCATAAGGAAGAAACGAATGGAGGGTGGTCTGAGGAGGAACTCCTCCTTGGACATAGTGAATGCAGCTCAAATCTGTATTCCAATGATCAAGGTGATTTCCAGGAGGCTCCAGCGACAAGGACATGCATCATACATGTATAAGAGTGATGAGAACTCAGAAATATTTAAAGAAAAGCTACCACATCCGCATTAAATGCACTGCAGCTACTTTTCTGGTCGCATTTATGTGGAGAAGACTCATGAACAGTGTTTCCTTGGCCACCGCAACTCACAGAGGGCCAGAAGGGGTGTCTGATGGGACGAGCACTCAAGTAGTGGCTTGGAAGATTGACAAATGGAGGGCCAGGATCGCTGGGAAGGAGATATATAATGTAAAAGACTCCTAAAGGGAAGGGGATCGGAAAAAGAGAGAGAAAAGAAGACGAGAGCAATCGCAGTGACACTTGCAATCAGTTCTATTGATTTATACCAAGATTCGCCTCCTCGGACAGTTGATTTATTCAATCTTATGTGCCTTGTTCTTGCTTAATCGTCTTTTAAATCCATATTAGCTGTTGTTAAATTTATTAGGGTCTAGTTCTTTAACCCACTCTCATAAACAAATTTATTGTTTTGGGCTCACTGGGCCAAGATCCCACACATCTTGGGCTTGGACTGCAAATCGTGTCTCTACAGCTATGTTCACAACATTTCCACAACATTTTTACAATAAATCCTAAGTAGCATGTTGTTATTGGTGGATAAAAAAGTAATCTCAGTGGTATGTAAATTAGAACCAGTAACAAATTACCACATCGAATTTGTTGTAAAAGTGTTTGTGAGAAATGCTATGTTTACAACATTTTTACAATAAATCCTAAGTAACATGTTGTTACCGGTAGACAAAAAAGTAATTTCAGTGGTATATAAATTAGAAACAGTAACAAATTACCACTATGAATTTGTTGTAAATGTGTTATGGACGTAACATTTCTAAAAGATTTCTCAAATAAACAAATTAGCCTAAAACCCAAATCAAATGTTAAATTGTGATGTTTTAAATTGTTTTTGGAATGCATATTTTAAAATTGTTATTTTTTATTATTATAAAAAATGCATATTTTCAAATAACTAGTTGGTTAGTGCTTGCTTTAATCTTTAGTTGAATTTGTTGGATTTATGTGATATATCATGTACTAAAATAATGCCTCAATACTTTATTGACCATGATTAATTTAACGGTTTAATTCTCAGCTGAATATATTGAATGAACTTATAGTTTACCATTTATTCTTTTGCTATCATTTGAATTAATTGTAAGATTCATCTTCTAAGCAAATTCGTATTGACTTGAATAATATTATTTTAGGTCGTAGGCTATGAGAAAATGTCACATATTTTTATCTTAATGATCAAATGAAACAAAAAGAGCGTATTTATAAAGAAGTTCTTGTCAACCTCTTGCGCATGATTTCCCTAAAAAAGAAATTAGTGGAGCATTGCAACGATTTAATCCTAATTAGTTAAAGAAATACAAAAATTGGCTGGAAAAGATCATAAAAAAGGATGATGTATTTTGTTCATATTGTTACTTATTTAAGCAAGACGTTAGTAATTGACTGAGAGATCAGTGGTTTAATGATTATTTGGTTGTGCACATAAAATGGTAGGTAATGACATTAATAATGAAGCTATCATACATAATTTTAAAATATGAAAAACTTGTATAAGGAAATTTTAAAACTTTATATATTTGTGCTTGTTTTTTTATTTTATGACGTTGATATATTCAAGTTTTATTTTTATTGAAATTTTGTTGATTTAAGTTTCTTAATGGCCACGGTAACAAATTTTTTTGGAACTGCCATATCTCAATATATAAAAAGGAAACCTTTAAGGCCAAAATAGACTAGCAAAGCAAGAGATGACTTTTTTTTAATGCGAGTGTACGTGAGCAGTGTCTCTTCAGGTTAACTGAAGTGAAGAAGGGGAAAATAAGATGGTTAATTAATGGAGTGTGGTCTCTGCTTCAATTTGACTCTCGAGTCTAGTATACTTTTTTTTTTTTTTTGGGGTTGAGATAGAGTCAAGTGTACTTTAACTATGGGTACAGTTCAATGTTCTCACATCTTTTACTTTGGCTGCAGTGTCATCTCAAAAAAGCGAGGCCGTTTGCACCCTCTAATTAGAATCACAGAACAGCATCGAAAATTATAAAATTCGCAGGAATGTTTGAAAATGTGACTTTATTGTTATCTTTAGGATTTATGAACATAAATTTTGCCAAAATTAATTAATATGGTAACTTTTTCCATTATTTGGAATCGATCACTTCAATGAGTTATTGCAAAAGATGTGTCTATAATTTCTCGCATAAACAAATGACGTAAAAATCTTAACATTCTTTTCATTAATAAAAATAATGGCATTGTATATATGTTAATAATAAAAAATTATTAAAATTTTAAAAAAAAATTGGTGTCGTACGTACGTAGGACTGTATTGTTCCCAATGGATAACAGCATTTATCCAGAGCTACTTTGCACTTGTGTCAATTTTGCTTTTTCAACCTCGATCTTTCAGTGAAATTTCCTTGTACATGACCGTACAAAGTAAAGTAAAAGACAAGAAAACGTGTACGCAGTACGCACAACTGAAGCAATATTATATTTCAAGTCCTCTAGCATATGCTCTCTTTCGATCTTATAAATTAGTGGCTGTAGAGCTCGTCGAAAAGCATCCAAAGCCTTTTATTTTCTCTCCCACCTTGTCATCATTTCATTCAAATTTGTCTGCCATAATTTAGCCATGGAGATAGTTAGTCCTGCAAGCCATGAGAAAGCAAGTCTGTCCACTCGTGTGTGGTGGTGGTTCGAGGCCTTGCCTAAGAGGTTGACAGCCAAGGTGATTGAGACTGCTAGTAACACAAAAAAACTTGCCCAAGACGATCCGAGAAGAGTAACTCATTCGATAAAAGTGGGACTTGCTCTCTCCTTGGTTTCATTATTCTACTACTATCAACCACTCTATGACAATTTTGGTGTCTCAGCAATGTGGGCTGTAATGACTGTGGTTGTCGTCTTTGAATTCTCTGTAGGTAAGTTGGTAACAATCATTTCTTTTTGGTAACATCTTTTAACTCGTTAAAAATTACAAATATATACTCAAGTACATCTAGGGGTGAAAACTTTAAATTTTCTTGCTTATACTTCAAGGAAAAGCATAGAATTCTAATAATATGACTTTCTTTGACTATGCTTTTGATCGTACTTTTCAGGAGCCACTCTTGGAAAAGGTTTAAACAGGGCATTGGCAACATTACTGGCGGGTGCTTTAGGACTTGGAGCACACCACTTAGCTAACCTATCTGGACACATAGGTGAGCCCATTTTACTTGGGCTCTTTGTATTTATACAAGGCAAGCATATTTAATTTACTAAAAAGAGCAGTGTTTATTACACACAAATTGTTACATACAATTTTATACATTTAATTTTTGAACTGAAATATGACTTGAAGTTATGATTTTGAACCTAAAAAAAGAGAGATGCTATGTCTACAATAATTTTACAATAAATCACAGGTAGTTAGTTGTTATTGGTTCAAATTTGAAACTAACACTAAGATTACTTTTTTGCCCTAACAATAACAACCAGTAACAACCTGCCACTTAGAATTTGTTGTAAAAATGTTGTAGACATATCATTTCTCCCTAAAAAAATCATGCTTTTAAATTACAGTTTATATTTAGAACTGAAATGATTGTATATAACAGTTTGTATGCAATAAGTAATTAATGTTGAATCATGAATTATATAATTAAGTCATTAACTATTTTATGCACTTGTCACATATATTGTGTTGGCAGCTGCTACATCAACATTTGTACGGTTTTTCCCAAAAATCAAGGCCAGATATGATTATGGGTTGCTGATATTCATATTGACATTCTCCTTGATATCTGTGTCCGGTTTTCGAGATGCTGAGATATTAGAGTTGGCGCACAAGAGGCTATCAACCGTTCTCATAGGTGGCTCAAGCTGTGTGATTATCTCCATTTTGGTTCGCCCTGTTTGGGCGGGTGAAGATCTTCACAATCTCATTGCTCTCAACATGGAAAAGCTAGCCAACTTCTTAGATCATCCATCTGTAATAGGTACAAATACTCCATCGATTTATGCATATAATATATTACATATATGGGTAGAAAAAATACATACATGAGACGAGAAAGAAAAAAAGTTCACATCACAAACTAACTGTCCTTTTTTATCACTCATTCTATGAATCTTTTTACTAACACAATCCAACAAATTTATAGAATACTTCAAAACATCAGAGAATGGAGAGTCTAATGACGACAAATCGTTTCTGCAAGGATACAAAAGTGTTCTCAATTCGAAAAGTAATGAAGAATCTTTGGTGGGTAGAAACTAAAAAGTTCTCTCTCTTTCTCTCTGAAAATTATCATGAAGTGTTTGATATTCATCTTCTGTGTACTTGGCAGGCAAATTTTACAAGATGGGAACCATGTCATGGCCAGTTCCATTTTCGCCATCCATGGAAACAATACCTTACAATTGGGACCCTAACTCGCGAATGTGCATACCGAATTGATGCGCTTAGTGGCCAACTCAACTCCGATATTCAAGTAATATTAAAACCCACATATCATATTTGATCATTGTCCAAATACACTGTACTTAAAACCAATTTAGGCACCTAATAACTAAAACAAGAAAAGAAAAAAGAAAAAGTTGGTCAAGTTGATGACTAGGAATGACATTTTTTTCATGAAAAAGTACATGCGAGTATGGGAAAAAGTAACAATAATATTAAAAAAAAATTATAAGACACCCATTGCGCATATGATTAGCCATACATATATACTTTCCTCACCTTAGTAATAGTATCCTCTGCTACCTTTGCAGGCAAAGCCAGAAATTTGCAGTAAAATCCAGGAGGCATGCACAACAATGAGCTTGGAAAGTGGCAGATGCCTAAGAGAATTAGTATGTGGAGTGAGAGCAATGACTCACCCATCATCGGCAAAACCCCATATTTCAAAAGCTAAAATTGCAGCCAAGAAACTCAAATTGTTACTCAAGTCAAGCTTATGGGAACAAGATGCTGACCTCTTAGCAGTGATACCAAGTGTCACTGTGGCTTCACTACTAATTGATATTGTCAACTGCACAGAGAAAATCGCTGATTCTGTGCTTGAGCTTGCCTCCTTAGCACATTTTAAGAGTGTAGACCCTACTGTATCCCCAGAAAAATCACAAGTGGGACAAGGTGAACCAGATAAACCGCTCACTGAGATTGCTTGCCCTCAAGTTGTTATAATAGTTGATGTCTCAGAAAATGACAATCCTCCGGGACCCTTGACTAATAGACACATTGAAATGTAAATATATTTTACTGACATTTAACGTTGATATTATACCTGAACTAGGTTATTGTAAAGTTCGGGTGTATAATTGAGTTAAATTCTTCTACAATCAAGCTGAAAACAACTAATAAATTGTTCAAATTTACCCTACCAATGATAATTTGATAGTAGCAATAATATTAAGAAATTTATTGCTTTCCCATGATATCTTACTTTGTTTCTTTACTGTAAATGTTTTTTTTTTTTTTTTGAGGAACAACTGTAAATTTTCTTTAATTTCAACAACGTGGGGCGCCTTAAATTGAATGTTTATGCCTTATATGAGATTCAGTTTCGCGCCATTACTATGACTTTATCAAATCAGCTTTAAATTATTTTTAATACTGGGATTTTGTTTTTGTCATTAGAGATGTAAAATTTTTGTCCCATATCTTAGCCCATTGAGCCGCCTTTTGTTATTGGAATGGACCTATTAACATCTCTTTCTCTCCCTGATTGAGTTTTCCATCATAAAATTAGAGATAGGAATGAACCACTTCTCCTTTTTCTTAATATATATGTTTATTAAAAAAAAAAGAACTAAAAAGTAAAGCCCTAAAATTAATTTTGGAGTGGCCTAGGCTAAGTGTCCTTCGCTTCTTCATGGTATTTTGTGTAAGCGAGAGTACCTCTTTCACGGGCAATGAAATTCAAGAAAAGTTATGTACAAATTTGTAGATATTGTACTTTAAATTTCTTAATTAAGTTCAATTATATGGTTGCATTAACTAATAGTTTTTTTTATAAAAAATATATTAATTAATGCAGCAATATGGGAAAAAAAAAGTTTATTAGTAAATGCAACCACATGGTTTATTTTATTTTATTTTATTTTTTTATGTAAAGATGTGCTGCATATGAAATGCAAGTAAACCTTTTAGTTTTTGCTTAACAACTTGGATCATTAACAACTCTAGTCATTTTTTTTTGTTTCCTCTTGTTGGACAAGGGAAAAAATTCAATTGGATCTCATAACCTATGATTCCAATTAAGGGTCTGTTTGGATTGAGAGGGAAGGGAGGAGAAATGGAGGGGAGTAGAGTAGAGTTGACTGAAAATAGGTTAATTTTTGGCAAACTCTACGATCTACTCTCACTCAATTCAAACGAACCATAAGTGAGTTTGTTTGATATGGCTTCAAAGTGAAAAAAAAAGAGCTAATTTTTTGTATTGTTTTTAAATACAATTTTTCTTTTTTACATAATAATGGGGGGGGGGGGGGGGGGTGTTTTTAGGGCTGATAAGGTAAATTTGGGGTCCTAGGAGTACATACTATAAAACAACCTTTTCATTGTATAAATTGATAATAATCATAATATGATACAAAATTATCAAGCTAAGAAATTTCAAACGGAATATTGGTCGATATGCTCTACTTGCTAAAGTTACGAAAGCTTATAAAAAAAAAAATGTTTATAGCCATATATTATGAAGTTCAACGACATATATGATAATTGTAGGAAATGGTGTGGGAAATTCCATTGACTACTACAAATGCTTAAGTTGGTAGCTAGTGGGTTCAGTGTCCACACTGACCACACAAAATGATCATCATGAGCAGCGGTCTGCAGAAAAAGCAAGAGATAATTAAAGAGGTAAAGTGAAAATGTACGGTTTGCGTTGTCTTCCACTAGGTTCTCTTACTGGCCGGGTATATAAAACTATGTTTATTTTAGTTGAAATCAAAGCTAGTGAAATTAGCATAAACTGTATCAGTGATTTGCAAGAGCATCTATCACTTATAAGACTCTACTACACTTATCATATACAATTGTCTAGGTTTTGACCTCTTAGTAGAAAATAACATTTTAAAACATGTTAGCCTCTTTAAGACCGTTCCTTTTTTAAGATTGAATCCAAGGAAAAACGAGGACCAAATATTGTAATGAAAGGCAATTCCGACAAAAAGGTCTAGTGGGCTGACACATCAACTGCAGATTCTTTTAAGATGTAAAGTATTCTCCGACTCTGACTTATGTTGTACATATATTCTTTATTTAGAGAGCCATTCACCATGTCTAGGATCTAGCACTGAATTAATTGATTGAAGAGCTTTTTTGGTAAATATTGAGGAGCTAATATTTTGGCTTCTGTCTTAACTCTTAAGCTCCCTTCATATTGAATTTTCATGAAGCTACGTAGCCCTAATTTTGGAGTACAAGGAATTCACAATTAATACAATCTAGAATCTACCTATATAAGAAAATATTAACTTGCTTGGAAATATGGCTCCCTAAATTTCGATCGTCTTGGGTCCAAGTGGGGTGGGGGAAAGATGAATATCTCTAAAACTTGAAGGAAGCTTCAAGTTTTGAGAAAATTTCTCTTCAATATTTCGTCCTAAAAGGAAAATTTAATTAGATCACGATGTTGATTTTAAAACGTTAATGAAATTAATCAACTTTAACAAATTAACAAATCATGTAAGTTAGATTGATTTCCCATTAATTTTAATAAATTAAACATGTCACCAATAAAGTCATAAAGCATCAAATAAAGAACAAAGAAAATATCATATCGAAGTAAAAAAACTCAAGGAAAACAATCCAAGAGAAAAACTACTATGAGGTTTAACAGCCACCCCAAGGAAAATTCGCTATTTAGAACCAAAGTCTTTACAACCTAAATTAACACTAATATCTAAATGTTACTTCCATAGGTGATTTACTCACTTTACCACATGCAAATACAATCAAGTTAAAATCCCCTATCATAAATTTCCCTCATGAACTCCGTCCGTGAATTCAAGTTCCTCTTGAAGATCTGATCTCTGTAACAAACCATAGGATGACTTCAACCTTGATATGCACTATGGTTGCAACAACACAGTAAAATATTTTCTCTATTAGTTACTAAACTCCTTGATTAAATATTGGAGGCAAGGGTTTTCTCTCTTAATAGCACAAGCTATTTCTGCATCTACCACCTTACTGTAAGTCATGCATAATGGGCCTTTATATATGCTTTTTAAATTAGGGTTACAAAAACAAAACTCAACATCTGACTTAATGTAAAACGTGTCATATCAAAAAATGAGTTCTTGATCTGATAATAGCTTAAAAGTACAATATTATCTTAGTTTTGGTAGGCATTATCATATCTATTTTGTATTTATTCCCACACTTACACGTAAATATGAGAGTTTGCAAGTTTCTCTAAAATATATTTATTACGGTTTTTTTTTTTTTTTTTTTTTTGTAGGAGATTAAAACTAATGAGCTAGACATGCAAACATGAAGGCAAGAGAATCCAAGGTTGAATATCAATTGAGAAGTTTCTTTTGAAGAATTTAATGAATGAAAGATATGTGGAAACATAAAAGGAAAGAGAGGAATTTGTTTGAGCCAAAGATGGAAAAAATCTTGGCATGGAAATACTCTGACCAGTTTTGTTATTTGACCATATCTTTTTACTCTGATGTTGGATTGACTTGATTCTTGTGGCCACGGAAAGAGAACTTGAAGATCTAAAAGTTTGTAGTTTACCAAAACTTCAGAATCTGCTGTATTCATGGCGAAAACTGACCTGGAAGTTGACTTATTGTTGAAAAAGGGAATTGACAATTTATATTTTCCTTTTTGGGAAGCATGTGTTTTAGGGTTTTGAATGTTAAAAATATTAAAGTGATAATACAAGGGCAGCCACGTTTTTTTGGCTGTTGAGAAACCTTGTTTTTCATCAATTTTTAAGAGTTTTTATTTTCTGTGGAAGCTTAAGAACCTAAGCTAGGGTTAGGGTGAATCCCCAATGTTGTAAGTTGTTCACTATTCCATCCAAGCATGTTTTTCACATTTTGATTATTGAAATCAATTGTTCTCTTTTTATAATTGTTTAATTAGATTGATATTTGATTTCTAATTCTTTCATAAGTCTATTTTTGAATCTTCTTATTGTTAGAATATGGTTTTATAATCTCTCTAGTAAAACGTGGTAATCTTGTTAGATATTACTTTTGTCATAGTATTGCCTTTAGGATATGCGATGTTCTTGAGTTTTTCTAGCAAAGTTATTATTTTCTAGACTAAAATTTTGGAACAATTGATGAATATACAAAAAGAGTTTTATTAATATAGCTTATTTCTAAGTCTTCCAATCTGATAATTTTTGTGTTTACTTACCCGATTGTGTACTAAATTGGATTGGTAGTGAATGCTTAACAATATTGGTGGAAAAACCCTAATGCCCTAGTGATTTTGATTATTGAATTTTACTAAACTTTCTTTTTCCTAAGTTTCAATCCTATTTTTCTATATATTATTGTTGCTTTTGATGTGTTCTTGTTTTCATTTTCTCGGTGGAACGACAACCTTAGCTACACTATAATTTTCGTTGGAAAATTGGATGACATCAGATTCTCAATTTATCTAGAAGGTGTTGAGTTTGTCTCAATTGATCTAGAAGGTTTTGAGATTCTAGAAATTACTCTTTCTTTTAGCTAATCTTAGATCTTCGTCTTCAACTTGAAATGTAACACTTAGACTCAACAAAACTCAAACTTTTACCGTACTTTGTCAACATTCAATCTATTGAACTTAACAAATATTACTGTATAGACTCACCATTTTAGGTAGAAGTGACCTAACCTCATTCTTTGAATAAGTGGTTGCTTTGTGACAAGAAAAGAAAAACCAAAATATGAGAGAGAGAGAGAGAGAGAGAGGTTTGCATTAAGTAATGTACTTTTTACGGAAGTTTAGGAATAAATTAGTTTAGTTAAAAGCTCTGTGGGTTTATTTTTAAACGTACGTTGAAGATGGCTTGTTTGACTTTGACACCTAATTCACACCGCTAACTTTAAGGGCTCTTGCTCTTTGTTCTATTCCTTCTTTTAAATATAAAATTTTGATAATATCTCACTTTTAATCGCGTCTTAACTAGTTAGTAGTCTTTCTCCACCAAAAAAAAAAAAAAAAAAAACTAGTTAGTAGTGTGACACATATCAACAGAGAAAAGTAAGTTAGGTTCGTCGGCTTTGTGTCTCTACAATGAAAATGCCATCAAATGGCTTCAATATAAACAATTATATATTATAGCCGTCAAAACTTAGCAACCTTTATAAAGATGACAATGCCATGGTTGGAATTAATCTAATATATTCTTTAACACAAAGCAAAGATTTTATTTTTTATTTTTTATTTATTGATGTAAACAAAGCAAAGATTTGATTACAACATTAGCATGTGAGCTAGTGGGGCGCTTATGTGATGAGAGAAAAAGAAAGAAGGGTGCACAATTAACACACTACAACACTTTAGTGGTCCCTCGATCGTCGCAAAATTCAGATTCTAGATAACGAAAGGCCATCCCAGGGAATAGAGTTGCATTTTTTTTTCCTTTTTCTCTTTTCGTAAAAAAGTTCAATATGGCACTATCAAAACTTGTTAAAATTGAATCTAACTTTGTTAACTTGCTTGAATTTAAAGGATATAAGTAAGAATTTTCGAACCTGTTAAACAATGCAGGTTAACTCGAACCTGACCCATTAAAACAATAAATTGGGTTGATCGGCTGGTACCATCATTTGTCTCATTTATATTTATGGGTGTGTATCACGAGATGAAACCAAAGATTTCATCTTTTAGGGGTAAGAAATAAAATAAAATTTAAAACTAAATTAATACATGAAAAATTCAAACTAGCATTAATCCAATATTTAAAATATAATATAAATATAATTATTTCTTAATACGTTTTAGCTCAAATTATCCATCAAAATGAAATTCAACATTTTTTTAATACCAAAAATTATTTAAGAATGATTGTGTACTAAAGTTTTTAGCAAAATCAATTTATTTATTTTTAAATAAAAATTAAGACTTTGTTTGTTTTAGTGTAAAATACTTTTTTGCCAAAAACTGAATTTTTTTTTTAAAGAAAAACTACTTAATTAAGAGTGCAAAAAGAAAAGAAAAAAACAAACTATCAAATAAACTTATGAACCTACCCATTTACCTAATTACACATTATAATAAATTATTACAAACACTTGAAATCTCTAAAAGCACACTTGAAAATTTTTTATGTTTGTCTTTGCGAAGTTTGGGGATGATTCCTAAAGTTTTGAGACACATCATGTCCATCTTGGAGGTTACATGAGGTATTTTTGTCATTTTCATGGTTGTAGGGGTATTTTTCTCATTTTGATGGCTTTACATGTATTTTAGTTATATTGGAGGTTTTGAAGGTGTTTTTGTTATTTTTTGAGGTTTCATGTTTATTTTGTTCATTTTGAAAAGTTTGGAGGAATTTTGGTCATCTTAGTCATCTTATAGATTTGAGAGTATTTTGATAAGTTTGGAGGTTTTAAGGGTATTTTGGTAATTTTGAAGATTTAAGTGTTGTTTTTATCATTCTAAAGAGTTTAAGGGTATTTTAGTCATTTTGAAGGTTTCATTATGCATTTTGGAGGCCTTCCCATACTCACTTTGTTTCCATTTGTAGACACACGCTTTGTGACTTGTTTGGATTAAGGAAGAAGGAGGGAGAGCAAAGTAGAGTTGGCCGAAAATTAGCCTTCAATTAAAAAAAATCCTTAGGGAAACTTTTTGTTCGGTCACAATCTGAATGACCCCTTGTGATAAACCCTAATTAATTAATTAATTAGCTAAGTTGTTAATTAACCAATTAAGCATGCAATTGCGTGGAAGCACAAACAAATCACCAAATACTAAATATACAGCGGAAAATAAATAACACGGTGATTTGTTTACGAATGGGGAAAACCCTAACGGCAAAAACCCCACCGGGTGATTTTCAAGTCACCACTCCCGAAACTCCACTATTATCAAATCAAGCGGTTACAAGAAAGGAATCCCAAGTACCTTACCAACCTACAGTTGAACCCTTACCCTAATACCCAATTGGACTTGATCTGTAGTGACAATTTCCACCTTTGATGCACGGTTCCCAAGTACGTGACTAACCAATGCGCAGATCCCAGTACGCGACTTCAGAACACCAACTTGAGGAAGAATGGTTGGCTGCAAAGTTCTTTAGTTCATCCACGTGATGAATAGCAGGAAGATGCTTGGTTACAAAACCCTATGGTGCAAAGACACAGCAACTTCTTGATGAAGGATGAACTAGGTCAAGAACTTCGTCTGTTGAGCACAATTTGCATAAACAGAGATTGCTCAATGATAATACAACTTGTGTCACCCAAAACGGCTCTTAAAATAATCATTTTATATGTTTAGGGTTAGAAGAAAAGAAGTCCCACAAACATATTCACGGATCCCAAGAAAATCAGATTTGGAATTCTGACTTTTTAAATCTCGACAGATAGCAGGTGTCGAGGTAGCTATCGAGAGGTGTCGAGCTTTAAAAACTTTGCACTTCAGCTTGCTTTTTGTTGGACAGACTTGATGACTTCAACACTTGACCTTGAAACATTGTTTCTTGAAGTATTAAAAACATCTAGATCTACCCAATTACAAGCAGAGTGCGTTTTGTCAAAGGATTAGCCAATTTACATAACTAAGTGACATATGTTCTTAAACAAGTTAAAACATATATGCCCTAACACTTTTAATTTTAGAGAGGCAAGTATAATGTTTTTTCACCCAAACTTTGATATATACATATTTAAATATTTTTAAAGCTGTAAAGAGGGCCATGACGAGGGACGGAGCCAGGATTGAGTTAGAGGTGGCAGTTTTGCTACTGGTTGTGTACGGTGACTTTGGCCTCTGACTTTGTTATTGCTTAGCCGCTGAGGGTTTTAATTTTTGTTGTTGTTGTTGTGTCTTTGATGAGTGCATTGTTGGGTAAGAAAAAAGTTATTTTGTTTAAAATTTTTTAAAGGGCTAGGTTGTTTGATTTGAGTAAAATTGGTTGACTAGATTTAATTTTTTTTAGTTTTACTATTGGTAATTTTTGTTGGTGGACTAATTTTTTTGGGCTTGTATATTTTGTTTTATATTTTAAATCTATAATTTTTTTTATGGTCTTTAAAATGAGGAAAATGCTAGAGTTAAAAACTTTTCTTACAAATTACTGATGTGATGAGTGATTATTAGTAAGTAAAAAAATAATGTAAGTGGTGGGCCCAAATGCGAACCTATAAAAATTTGCTACCTTAACAATTTATGAAAATGTTGTAAAAAATTAAATTTGTGACTATAACAATACTCTTAAAAGAATCAATGATATTGTTAAAGGGGCAAAATTATAATTTCATAAAACAAAATTGCTAAAACTGGTACCCATATATATAATAATATTTAAAAAAATTTGGGGTGGGGGGGGGACCATTGCTCCCAGGTACAACCATGGCTCCGTCCATGGCCATGACCCCCCCCCCCCCTAGGGGCGGTCCTTTATAAAGAATCGTGAGAAGTTCTAATTGTAACTTGACTAATCATTTTAGAGTGTGGAGCCATGCATTCTTGAGTTGTGTGTATGCGAGGGCACGTGTGTAGAGAGCATGGTGGAATCCCATTGACTAGTGATGAAGTTAACAAGTTTATAACTCATGGGCACACATTTCTCCTTTAGGCCGGTCTTTTAGACTTGAAGGGCCCAAGGTATTACAATTTACAAATGATATTAGAGCAAGGCCCTACTCTTAATTACTAGGGCCATGCGCGTCATGAATCATGTGTGCGAGAGCCTGATGGAGTCCGACATGGACTAGTGATGTAGAAGTTGAAACAATATGAGAATAGGTCAAATTAAATTGATTCTCAAAATTCAAGTTAAGAGTTTTATAACAAGTGTACTACGTACAAATATGTTAGGCAGAAAGAAATTCACTAAAGACGTTCATAAAAAAAGAACCTACCAACAGAAAAGATGTACAGCTGCATAATCATTCCACAGATTTTAAGTAATGGGATACAGATAAGCTTATGATTCGTCTCAATGGCATATATAGCTAGTTATGATCAGTTATCACCAACCATCATAAAGCAAGAGGATTTTTCTTCCTTCAATTTCTTACGAGATAAAAGACAAAGCAACAAAAGAAAATATCTTGCCCAATGCCTTATAGCCAGAAGGGACACTGCTGTAGCACATGTAAAATAGGAAAGGTACCCGTTCCTTCTTGTCTACATGGTTAGAGTACCACTAGTGAAAGTTTTAGGGATGAACTCTTTTCTTTTAAAATGAATGTAAGTTTCAGGGATTCTTTAATGGTGATGGGATGTTACAACTTACAACTTACCAAACACAACGCGTAAACGTGTTTCCTAACCCAAAACAATAGTACTTTGTTAAGTTTCCCAAGCAATGAGTATTCAGTTTTTCACACATATATATAGACTGCCTGCTTTGCCTTTGCATTTGTGATTGATTTTGCTCCCTCTCCCCCAAGTCATATTCTTGCCAAAACCATTAGTTTATACCAGCTTTCTTTATTCTTTTTCAACATTTCTCGTACAAACAGCTCTTGTCAATTTTCCTTGCTACGATTTTGTTATGGAAATGGCATCTGAAATTAAGAATGAAGGAGTTTTTTTTCGTAACTGGGGGTGGTTCAAGGCCTTGTCTGGAAAGTTAGGCACGAAGATAGTTGACACTACCAGGAAGATAAAGAAACTGGGACAAGATGATCCGAGAAGGATTATTCATTCGCTAAAATTTGGACTGGCTCTAACGTTGGTGTCACTGATCTACTACTTTGAACCTCTGCATAAAGGTTTTGGCAACTCAGCAATGTGGGCTATTTTGACTGTGATCGTGGTCTTTGAATTCTCCGTAGGTTAGTTAATTTCTTTTCTTGGTTTATTTTCAGCTCATAGTGTTAAAGGAAGCAAGATTATGACATAAGAGTCACTTTTTATTGTTTTCCCTGTCAATTATGGGAAAAGTCTGGTGGATACTAATGTTTCGATTTTCTATAATACAGGAGTAACACTCGGGAGAGGTTTAAATAGAGGATTGGCTACATTGGTGGCTGGGGCTCTAGGATTTGGTGCTCATTACCTAGCAAGTCTTGCTGGAGAGAAAGGTGAGCCCATACTCCTTGCGCTCTCTGTTTTTTTACTTGGTAAGAAACTCATTCGTGCCAAGAAAATGATAATAATAATACAATTACGACAAAATATATTGTTAGGGCCTAAATAATAATACAATTATTTCTTTTTTCTATT
Source organism: Quercus aquifolioides (assembly GCA_019022515.1). Taxonomy (NCBI): domain Eukaryota; kingdom Viridiplantae; phylum Streptophyta; class Magnoliopsida; order Fagales; family Fagaceae; genus Quercus; species Quercus aquifolioides. The sequence goes on from CM032326.1 coordinate 24,320,051, forward strand.
TTTTAATTTTTTTTTTTATCACAAATTGTGAATTTGATGTAAATGGGTATGATGCAGCTGGAGTAGTGAAATTTGTGCGGTTCTTTCCTCAATTGAAAGCGAGATACGATTATGGTCTCCTCATATTTATGCTGACATTTTGTTTGGTATCTATATCTGGTTACCGGGAAGATGAGATACTAGAAATGGTACATCAGAGGGTGTCCACAATCCTCATTGGTAGCTCTACATCTGTATTTATTTGCCTTTTCGTTTTCCCTGTATGGGCTGGTGATGATCTTCACAATCTGGAAGCTTCAAACCTTGAAAAACTTGGGAGCTTCTTAGAAGGTATGTTTATAGTAAATTGGTGCATTAAATGGAAAATTATGCACGTTAACATAAGTGTCATTATACCTTTTGCCTTGTGGTGACTGGTAAATTTACTTGTTTTAATTAGTAAAACTCAAATTACAGGTTCTGGTGTTGAATACTTCAAAATACCAGGGGATAGTAAAGAGTCTAACAATACGTTTATGGATGACTATAAGAGTGCCCTCAACGCAAAACAGAGCGAAGAATGCTTGGTAAGTAAGATGAAATAAGTAACTCTCTCTCACTCTTATCTTTCCAAATCCAAAAAACAAAAGTACAATTAGAACGACATTTATATCATTATTGTATGATTGCAGGCTAATTTTGCTAGATGGGAACCTTGTCATGGTCAATTTAGGTTCCGTCACCCTTGGAAACAATACCTGAAGATTGGAAGCCTAACACGTCAATGTGCGTATCGTATTGAGTCTCTTAATGGCTACATCAACTCTGAGATCCAGGTAAGATACCAAATTAATTATTAGTCAATTCTTTGTAGGAAAATTCTTAGTTTACACTGTATCAGCAATGTAAAATTTACATTGTAAACTAAACAAATGTGTACAATGTAAGATTTATATTGATAGTATAATGAAAACCTATAATTACCCTTTAGTTCATTGTAAAGCAATTCATTAATAATCACTATATGAAGATACGTATTACTGAAATTCAGTAAGGTAATGCAATTACACAAAGGAATCAATCAAGTTTAAATTAAAAGAAGATAAAAAGGTTAACATGCATAGTGGAATAAATTGCTTACAGATACCAGCAGAGTTTCGAAGCAAAATTCAACAACATGCACGAATATGAGCTTGGAATCAGGCAAAGCTTTGAAGGAATTAGCATCGGCAATCAAAGTAATGACACCGCCATCCTCAGTCACTCCCCACATTGTAAAATCAAAAGATGCTGCTAACAATCTGAAATCCTTGCTCCGATCAGGCTTTTGTAAAGAGATTGACCTCCTAGAGGTAATACCTGCCGTAACCATGGCATCGCTGCTAGTTGATGTTGTTTCTTGCACAGAGAAAATTGCAGAGTCCATTAATGAGATCGCCTCTCTTGCACACTTTCAAAGCGTTGAGACTATGGTGGAAGCAGAGAAGACAAAATTACTTCACCAAGAAACAATCCCGCCTTGTTGTGGTGTCAATGAACCACATCATGTTATCACAATTGATCAGCTATCTCCAAAATTCCCATGAAATAGTCTCTCCACGATTGAATATGTTGATATGTGTTGCTAACAATTTCTTAATATGGCAATTTTGTATTAGCCGATTTTGAGTAAGTACATGAACCTAACTTTTGATCGAGTGTATCATGAGGAAAAACTATTATTTTAAATTTATTTCCTAAATTCACTTCTAGAGAGTTATGACTAATATAGTCAAAATGAAATACGTCCCCACCCATAAATATATTTTAGAACCGATGAAGGAGCACTTGTGAGTACTAGGGCTGTCCATGGGCCTGTACACTGTGCAGTGCGGTCGGTTATGGGGGGAATTTTTGCACCACACCTACAAGGTGCAGTTTCCCCTCATGCTTCACCGCACCTCACATGTGGATGGTAGTAACCGGTCTACACCAGGTTTGGTTCACTATAGCAATGCAGTGCGGCTATTTTGGTGTAAAAAAAAAAAAAAAAAAAAAAAAAACAAATCACATCAAAATTATCAAACAACCCACACAGAAATTTCAAAAAACTCAAATGTTAATAAGCAAACGTGTTCAAAATATTTCTCTAGTACCCACACAAAATTTTTAAACAAATTTACAACCTTTCTAGAAAACATAGCAAGGAGAAGATAACTAGATAAGTACCTGTAGAAAGCAAAGTAACTAGGTATTGAAAATTGAGCTACAAAACATTCTGTAAAAATTTCTAGATAATGACCATGATAGAGAGTAGAGAGAAGAGAGGGAAACTTGGAAAATAGCAGAATCAAGTTGCAGTCGAAGGCGGTGGCGGGGAACTGCAAACGGTAGTGGCGGTGAGGGAGAGAGAGAGAGAGAGAGGAGAGGCAAACGACAGAAAGAGGATCAATTGATCCTGTTAGGTTTTTAGACCCCTTAAAACAACAATTGGATTAACCTAGTTTATTTAGCCAAGTGATTAACTTAGTCAAATTATGTAAATTTAGGTTAACACAATCAAATAATCATATCAAGATATAAAGCAGCGGAAATATAAAGAACACAAAGATATGATCACCCAGGAAAACCAAACCGGTAAAAAACCTAGGGAGGATTTAACCTAGCTATCCTCAAGGTAAACTTGAATCCACTATATGAAAGAATCGAAGTTCATACAAAAGGACTTACAAGCACCCACGCTCGACTTCCTAATGCTATCCACCAATAGAACTTACTGACACGACCACGTGCAAGCTTCGAATCCACGGACTCCTCCTTTCTTGGATTCTCCACAAGATTCAAGCACTTCCACTTGTGTTTCTTTAAACTCCAATGGCAGCAACTGAGTTGATCATGAAGATGTTGAAGTAATCTCTACCTTGAAAACCCTAAGTTTATGTGAAGGAAATCTCCTCAAGGATCTCACAAGAGATTCACACAAACCGCAAAATATGAGCAACAATACAACCAGAGCAACTCTCAAAACGTGGCTAGGGTTTTGCCTTATATACCTAGGGCAAAAACATAAAACCCTAAACATTTAATGAGATAGGGTTGAGTTGGAAATTCTGCAAAAAAACATTCTGGCCAACTTTCGATCGATCGAGTCTATCCTTCGATCGATCGAGCCAGGCCGAAATGTACCAATACATCTGCAGCCACTCGATTCCAACTTTACATGAATTACACAACTTTGAGCAAGCCTAAACAAGACTAAACATATTGTTTTGATCATGGTTTGCCAACATTACACATTAGAGTTCTAAATACATCAAATCCTAAGTCTTTAGAACCTAACAGATCCAAACTAGAAAATTCAGAATTTAACCTAGACTCCAACTGAAACGACGTCGTTTTGTATCAAATTTAAAAAAGAAAAAGAAAAAAAAGAAACTACGTCGTTTTATAACTCACTTAACTTAACCCTATATTCTCCTCTTCTTCCTTCACATTTCACGCCTCTTTGTTATCACGCCTCCCTTCTCAATCACATTGCACAGGTACAATCTTTCTCTTTCTGAAAATTTCTTTAAACTAAAACTTGATTATAAATCATATATTTATATGTTAAATCGGTTCGGTTACTCGTCGGAATGCAAAATCCACAACCGTTCGCCGCACCGACTATCGTTGATACTTGGAAATTGCCTTTGACCACCGGGCCATACACCTTCGGTGGAGCTCTGTAGGGTGCGGTTCGGATTGGTGCAGGCCGGTTTTGTCGGCTGTGGGCAGAATCTAAACAAGCCTGCCTGTCCACAGGTCGGGTTTGTGCCCAACCCAGAACTAACTCGACGGAATCGGGTGGTAGAAAATCTCACCTGCAGTCGACCACCGGAGTAGACGGGTCGTGTGGATCAGACCTTCAACGGGTGGCGAACGGGTTGGTCTGAGTTGATAGGCCAAAAATGAATTGACCCCTTGTGATTAAATTAATTGATTAATTAGACAAGTTATTAATTAATCAAATTAACATACAAACGCGTGGTAGCACAAACAAATCACCAATTAAACTAAGTGCAACAGAAAATAAATTGACACGGTGATTTGTTTACGAATGGGGAAAACCTACACGGCAAAAACCCCATTGGGTGATTTTAAGGTCACCACTCCCGAAATTCCACTATTATCACAACAAGCGGTTACAAGTAAAGGAATCCCAGTACCTTATACCAACCTACAATTGAACCCTTACCCCAATACCCAATTGGACTTGTTTTGTAGTGACAATTTCTCCTTTTGATGCACGGCTCTCAAGTATGTGACTAACTAACTGTACGAATCCCTGTACGCGACTTCAATCACCAACTAGAGAAAGTTGTTAGTTGCAAAGTTCTTCAGTTCATCCCATGATGAAGATCAAGAAGATGCTTGGTCACAAAACCCTATGGTGTACAAACACAGCAACTTCTTCAAGAATGATGAACTAGGGAAAAACTTCGGTCACAATTTTCTTAAACATACTTTGCTTAATGCTTGTGCAACTTGTGTACTCTTTGACGGTCCTTAAAATAATCATTTTATATGTCTAGGGTTAGGAGAAAAGAAGGCTCAAAGACACATTCATGGATCTCAAGAAAATCATATCAGAATTCTGAAATTCTTAAACCTCGACAGATAGGAGCTGTCGAGCAGGTGTCGAGCACACAGGCTGAAACAGCTTTCTTAAGCTCAATAGATGCAGCTGTCGAGCTTTAATGAACTTGCACTTTTCAGCTTGTTTATTGGACAGACTTGAATGGCTTTAACACTTGATTTTGAAACAAGGTTTCTTGAAGTATCAAAAACACTTAGATCTACCCAATTACAAGTAAAGTGCGTTTTATCAAAGGATTAGCCAATTACATAAAAGAATGACATATGTTATTAACAAGTGAAATACATATGTCCTAACAGGCGTCATAGATCTAAGAAAACGGTGAGAAAATTATGAGAAAACAGTGCGAAGAACCCAGATCCGGCAAAAATCTCATCGGAATTTGAGATTTTGCCAGATCCGGTCAAAATCTTGCTGGATCTACGTGAAATATCACCTGAATTTGAGTTTTGTCGTCGAGATCTGGAATTTTTTCGCTGGGATTTGGGTTTTTTTTTTCACTAGAATCTGGAAAATTTTCACCGAAATCTGGGTTTCTTGCCGGAATTGGGTTTTTTGCCGAAATATGGGTTTTTCGCAGGTCGGTTTGGGTTTTTCGGGTTTTGGGGGGAGAGAAACCGAAACTGACCCATTGGAGTTGGTTTCTGGTGGAGAAGACCCGTCTCCAACCGCCGGAGTAGTCGGGTCGATTGGTGTCGGATTGGTCTAGTCGGGTTCTTTATGTGGGTTGGGTTTCCAGATGGGTTTGGACAGCTCTAGTGAGTACAAAGGTTTCGTGATCCCCAAGGAAAATGGTTAGTCATGTCTCCACTATAACCTAAAACAACTAATCTGTTCACAATTAAGGTCTCATGTAATTGTTATAAAACTCATATCAAACCAGTATATGTTTGATGTGAGACTCAATAGAGATCCACACAATACACACTCAACTAATTCAATGCTACACTTAAATTCCTGACAATCTTATTAGGGCCCATGTTATAAGGTAGTGTCTCCGAATCCACATAGGCTTACGCATTAAACAAAATTAATGCTCACACAAATATTAGGAGTACTTTTTCTATTTTAATACACTTTAAATGCCTTGTGGTTTTATTGTAACCCATACTTACTCACAAGAGTGATGAATTGTAGTGGTGTTATTGATATTAGTTTGAGTTATTAAACATATAGGGCATAGTTTGACCAGGACATTTTGAGGTACTAGAATAGTTTTTCCTTACAATTTTCATGATATTGGTTACGCTAGGTTTCTCATTACATTGCTATTACGTATATAATTTTGAAAATCGCTATTGGATACTACATATACAATATCAATTCACAATTAGTGTCTGTGAAATTCTACTAAATATTACACAAAATAAAATAATAAATTGCTCAAATAGTATCTCTTAAATTGAATGGAGATAGGTGCATGGGATCGTTCAGCTTAATTACAGTTTGTTACGTTCAATATTTGCACATACAAAATATCTAAATAGAAATAGTATAAAAAATATGCTCATAAGTTCATAGAAAAAATAACAACAAAAATCTAAAAAATTTAATTTGTATGGAAAGTTAAAAAAAAAGAAGCAAAATTCAATTTTGATTTTGTAAAGACCTGATTTGAGTCCCTAGTCCAAAAGGTGGATGGACTTAGGTCCAAAAAGCTTAAAACAATGAATTTGTGGAGAATGGGTTGGAAAAACTGGGCTAGAATGAGTTGGACAATAAATAAGGTGGATTCGAATGACAAGAAAATGAAGATAGACAAATTTTAACTACAAAAAATTGTCCTCGGCAAGGTCCGAGGAGATTAGTTCTTTTATATTTCTCTTAAAATTGATTACAAGTTTGGTTCTTGATTGCTACAATATTTCTTTCTTGATTTCTCGATCTCTATTTCCTCTGGGGTTTCTTACATTATATACCTCCCTTTCAATGATCGCAGCCTTCCATTTGTTGACCATCCAGGCCACTCCTTGAGTGCTTGTCCCATCAGACACCCCCTTTGGCATTTTGTGAGTTGGGGTAGCCAAGGCAACACTATTCAGGGGTATTCTCCACATAAATGCGGTCAGAAAGTTAGCTACAGAGCATTCAATGCAGTGACAGCAGCTTTTCCTTAGATATTTCCTAACTCCCATCCTTCCAGTACTTTCATAATGCACGTCTCTATCAGTGGGGCTTCCTTGAAGGTCACCTTGAACGACAGGATATAGATTTCATCTGTGCCTCGTTCATCTGAGGAGATACTACTCCTCGGACCAACCAACGTCCTCGGCCAAGGCCCAAGTCCCAATATATAATCTTGGCCCCTTATTTCTACAATAGCCCCACAAAACTCCAGTTTTCCCCTTCGATCCGAGGAGAAAAAGTGGGGTTTTGATTTTTCAAGAGTTAAGACCATTTATTTCTTTGGTTTACACATGTGTGAGTACCGTTTTGCGCATCCCATAACTGTTACTGACGCTTCAGAGCTCGTGATGTGTCATTAATTGCTCCAGGCGGCGCTTTGTTCCCCGCATCAAACGGTGAGACGCAGATCCTATGGTTGACATTTCTCCTTGAATTTTGAGTGGGATAACTCCCACCTAATTTCAACTCCTATATAAGGTACTCGGGGAATTCAATTTTCCCTCATTTCACAAGTCTTCAAGCTCTCCAGAGATCCCAAATGCACAGACCCTCAAAGCTTTCTAAGTTCCCAAATTTCCCAAGTCCTTTTCTTAAAAAATCTTTGAATCTTCTAAAGATCAAAAGGTTAATACACGTTCTTCTTCTCGTAAGTTTCTACATCTTTAAGCTTTTTTCTCCTTGGCCAATCTCCTCGGCCTTCTATTCTTCGTTTTCTTTCTTTGAAAATTTCTTTCACCTATCTTTAGCTCACCTAGATGGGTAGGTTCAAACACCTCGTAGATTCTTCGGTAGGTATGGAGGGCTTTAGGGCTAAGTACCATATTCCGCAGGGAGTAGCCTTGCGGTAACGTGCTCCAAACTGAATAGTCACAGATAGGAAGGAAGGGGAGGTTGTCATTCCTATGATCGCTTTTATAGAAGGAGGAATTACACTTCCCATGGGTAGGGTGACCTGAGACTATCTGATCAACCATAGGTTGACTCCCTATCAGTGTGCCCTAACCTATTTAGGGTCTTGGGTAGCGTAGATGCTCTCAACGAGCAGATGGGCCTGAGACTCACGTGGCATGATGTCATTCATATGTATGAGTGCCACAAGCTCGCCGATGTGGGATATTACCTCAAGTCTTGGTCCACCATTGTTAGACTGATATCATGTCTTCCTAAGTCCAACAAAGGCAAGAAAGATGATTACCTGATCGCCTTCGGGGAATGGCACGACGGTCTTCACTGCCCAACTCGAGAGGGAGAGCTAGGTGGGGTACCCTAGGTTTAGGTCCCCTGACATGGGATTTAGCTCCTTTAGCTTTACCACCTTTTCCTTTTAACACTTTGTTTTCCTTAGACGGTGGGTTTCGTTGATCTGACCATGGTTTGCTTCTCGGATGTTTTTGTAGATAAAGGGCACGTTGCTCTTAGACTTAGTCTTGTCAACGTCGCAGGTCTCAATAAGGTGCAGCGATTCGAGATTTTTGTGAGTGAAGATGGGCAACTACGAGCCGTTCACTTAATATTGGACTTCAAGCCCTTGTCAAACACATTCCAAGACGTGGGCCAAGCAATAAGAGCAGGCGACCTTAGAATCCACCGGATAGACATCTCACGGCCCGGTTTCTTAGCTCGGGAAGACCTCCCTCTAGTCAAGCTTCCTTTTCAACGTTCTCTTGAGAAGTAGCTATTCCAAGGGAGGAAACAGCCTCTTCGCGTCTCTCCCTTGAGGCCGAGATTGACCAATTTCGCTTCGAAGAAGCAGAAAAGGTGCCAGAAAGGCTTGTGGAGCTCTCAGATTCTGAAGTTGAATTTGACAGATCTTCTGTGGCCCACTCTCCTGGACTTGTAGTCACCTGGGTCGATACCAATTTCGAGGAAGAGGAAGAAATGGCCTTGAACTTGAGGAGAGGCGTTAAAGATCTAGTAGTTGGGAGAAATAAGGGGTCATCATCCAAGGATACCCCACAGACTCAACTTCCTCCTAATCCTCCTCATCCCCCCCTTCCCTTTCCTCTCGTCTTGCTCCCTGATCCCAACTTGCAAAAGAAGAAGAGGAAGGGGAAGGACATTGAGGAGGGGGAGATTGTTCCCCCAAAGGACCTGAAGCAGCAGAAAACTATTAGGGATAGACGGGCCTCCTCCATGGAAAGCAAAGAGGATTCCCTTAGGGCCGAGGTGCGTCGACCACAGCACACTTGGGCTCCTCGACTGGAGCTGGATGGCGCTGCCATCCCCTGGGACGCTTTAATTCAGGAGTTCCAGAAAGGGCATTTAGGCTACCTTGCTGAAACCCTAGAGCAGCCTCTTCTCCTCCTTAGAGACATGGAGGCTCTTAGGCGCATGTGGCAACCCGACCCCTTCCTGTCCCTGAAGAGGGACCTTGCCATGGTAAGTAACCTAACACATCTTTGATTTAAATGCTTAGTTATGCTTTCATCCTTTTTTTTTTTTTTTTTAATTTTTTTTAACATATGGGATTCTTTTGTTATTTTCTTGCAGGTTACCAACAAGTTTTTGTGGCTAAGGAGTGGGTCCGGGATGCCTGTAACGAGGCTAGGGCTGAGGCCCACTCCCTCGCTGGGACTGAGAAATCCCTCGGAGCCCTCAAGCAAGTAAAAACTGAGTTGGCCAAGAAGTTGACCACTGCGGAGAGGGCATGTCTAAGTTCCGAAGCTGGTCTGAAGAGCGTGGAGACCCAAGCCGAGGACCAGCGCAAACAGCTCCACATGACTAAGATAGAGCTGGCCACCCAGAGACAGCTGATCCTGGATCTTAAGGCTGAGCTGTAGAAAGCTAAGAACGCAGCTCGAGTGGCCAGGGAAGCTTCTGAGGCTGCGGAGACGGCATCCTATGAAAGTGGGGTGCAGGAAACGAAGACCCGTTTGGCAGAAGAGATGGCAGGAGTGTGCAGGGACTACAGCGCTGAGACATGGGCAGAAGCGCTTAACCGGGCAGGAGTCCCTGCTAACTCCGAGCTGAGGAGGGTTGAGAACATCTTCTTCTTGGAGGATATTTGAGAAGTTCAGACGCTCCCTCCTCCTGTTGTTGACCTTCTCCCTCTTCCTAAGCAGTTCCCTACCACCCAAGCCCTTCCTCCTAATGCTGAAGTCTCAACAGGGGTTGGAAAGGGTAAGGAGGTTTAGCCACCGATGAAGGCCAAACACTCTGAGGATGCTCTTACGATCAAGGATGTGGTCTCCAAGGCTAAGGATGTAGAGTCTGAGTCCAAGGCTGGGGATTCCCAATCCGAGGCAGCTAATCCCAAGAAGGACCCATTCTCAGCAAAGGCCTAGTTATAAGGATTTCTTTTTTATCTTTCTGCATGTATATATATATATATATATATTATTTTTTTTGTGATATTTCACAACTGTTTGTAGTAGACTTTCTTTTTTATCAATGAAAAGACTTTACCTTTTGTTTCATGAATCTTTCTTTTTCCTTGTAACCTTTACTCTCTTATTAGTATTAACCAAGATTGCTAACAATAGTGGATGGTTATTACTCATAATTTAACAAAAGCTAAAAGTATTGTATTACTACTAATTTAAATAAATTGAACAAGTACTGTTAGGACATATGTGTTTCACTTGTTAAAGAACATATGTCATTCTTTTATGTAATTGGCTAATCCTTTGACAAAACGCACTTTACTTGTAATTGGGTAGTTCTAGGTGTTTTTAATACTTCAAGAAATAAGGTTTCAAGATCAAGTGTTGAAGTCATCAAGTCTGTCCAAGAAAACAAGCTGATAGTGCAAATTCATTAAAGCTCGACAACTGTCTTGACAACTGCATCTAAAGCTTAAGAAAGCTGTCTCAAGCCCGTAAGCTCGACAGCTTCTCGACACCTCCTATCTGTCGAGATTTAAGAAATTCAGAATTCTGATCTGATTTCTTGGGATCCGTGAATGTGTCTTTGGGCCTTCTTTTCTCCTAACCCTAGACATATAAAAGGATTGTTTTAAGGGCCGTCAAACAGTTCACAAGTTGCACAAGCATTGAGAAAACTTTGTTGAAGCAAATTGTGACTAGAGACAAAGTTCTTGCCCTAGTTCATCTCTTCTGAAGAAGCTGCTATGTATTTGCACCTTTAGGTTTTGTGACTAAGCATCTTCTTGATCTTCATCGTATAGGATGAACTGAAGAACTTTGCAGCCAACCTCTCTTTCAGTTGGTGTTGAAGTCGCGTACTGGGATCCGCGCATTGGTTAGTCATGTACTTGGGAGCTGTGCATCAAAAGGGGAAACTGTCACTACAGAACAAGTCCAATTGGGTATTGGGGTAAGGGTTCAACTGTAAGTTGGTAAGGTACTTGGGATTCCTTTACTTGTAACCGCTTGTTGTGATAATAGTGGAGTTTCGGGAGTGGTGACCTGAAAATCACCCGGTGGGGTTTTTGCCGTAAGGTTTTTCTCCATTCGTAAACAAATCACCGTGTCATTTAATTTCTGCTGTATAATTAGTTTATTGGTGATTTGTTTGTTACCACGTGTTTGCATGTTAAATTGATTAATTTATAACTTGGCTAATTAATTAATTGGTTTAATCACAAGGGGTCATTCAGTTTGTGGCCTATTTAGTGGTATCAGAACAGGCACACTTTGATTAGGTTTAATTTTTGCTGTGTTGATCCATTGACCCCTGTTTGTCATGGATAGAGGACAATCATTAATCATACCTCCTTTATTTGATGACACTAACTATGCATACTGGAAAGTACGCATGAGAGCTTTCTTGCAGTCTTTAGATGAAAAAGTGTGGCGAGCTGTAGAGATTGGCTGGACTAAGCCAAAGGAAGCACCGGCCGATTGAGGTGAAGCCAAGATCAAGGCAGAAAACTTCAACAGCAGAGCGTTGAATGCCTTATTTAGCGCAGTCACCAATGAGGAATTCAAGAAGATATCCTCTACTGAAACTGCAAAGGAAGCATGGACCATCCTCCAAACAACCTATGAGGGTACAAAGGCTGTCAAGGACTCAAAGTTTCAGAGGCTTACTACAAGCTTTGAAGAGATTAAGATGGAGGAGGATGAGTCGTTTGATGAGTTCTATGCCAAGCTAAAGGACATAGTGAACTCTACTTTCAATCTTGGGGAAACCATTCTTGAACCCAAGATTGTAAGGAAAGTGCTTAGATTTTTACCCGAGAGATTCCATGCCAAGATTACGGCAATAGAAGAATGAAAGGATATTGATAAGATTCCTTTGACTGAGCTGGTTGGAAACTTGCAGACCTATGAGCTAGGGTTGACCAGAATTGGCAAGACTGGTAAAGGCAAGAGCATGGCCTTGAAGGCAAAGTGCAGTGACACAGATGAGTCTTTCGATGATGAAGATTCCAAGATGAAGTCCTACATCACCAGGCAGTTCAAGAAGTTTATGAAGAATGCCAATGGAAGGAACTTTAACAAGCGTAGACAATCTAGATCTTCTCAGTCTAAGGGGCAAGACAAAGGGAAGAAGGATGCTAAGGATGGTGGTCAGTACACTGTTTCTGCAGGACCAAAGTGCTTTGGATGTCATGGATTCGGTCACATGAAGCATGAATGCCCCACATATCTCAAGAGCATTGGGAAGAGTAAGGCACTTGCTGCAACCTTGAGTGACATTGAGTCTGAAGATGATTCCAATAATGAGGATGACGGAATCTTAAATGCCTTCACTGCCACAGTTAAGGGATTGTTGATGAAGTGGAAGAGGAAGAAGAATTTGTGGATTCTAAGTGTGAGAAGATGGATGATCAAAATGATATCCATTCAGCCTATGAGAAACTATACAAGCTCTCTGAGAAGCATGAGAAACTGTATAGGCTGGCCACCAAGAAGCTCAGTGATGTGGAACTTGATCGTGAAGAACTCTCCACAAAGTTTGATGAATCCAATCAAACAATTGGTGCATTGAGGTTTGAGAACAATTTCTTGGCTGAGAAGACCAAGAAGCTTGAAGCGGAGCTGTTTCAAGTCAGAGCCCAATTGGAGAGGACTTCAAGTGCAAAGCTTGATGAGATGCTCAGCAATCAGAAATCTGCTTCGGATCAAACAGGTTTAGGGTATGGTCTTTCTTCCTCTAATACTGCTTCTACTAGTGCTACTGTTTTTGTTTCTCCTGCTAATAATACTGAAATTGAAAACACTGATGTTAAAACTGAATTAGCTAGTGAGAACCTAGACAAGGGTAAATCTATCTTAGGAGCACCCCCTAAACAGGATAAGAAAGATATTAAAAACCCTAGGGCTAAGAAGGCTAACCCTCAAAATCCAAAACAGAAGAAGCAGTATCTCTGTCATCATTGTGGAGCTGCTGGTCATACTCGACCAAATTGCTATAAGTGGCTAGCCACTCAACAGAGCAACGATATGATAGCATCTGGAAGCCAAAATTAGCTTCAATCCTCTCTTGCTCCTCTTGGAGATCTTCTGAAAGCCCTCATGTTCCTTTCGAACTTGAACCGTTTCAATTCTTCCCCCTCAGCGCCAGTTCAAGGGTTCAATCAAAGGAAAGGTTCTTCCAAAGTGTGGAAGAAAAAGGACTCTAAGTGATTTTATCACTTTCTTCTATCTTCTTGTTTTTGTTTGTTGCATTACTTGTGTGTTTTGCATTTATTTTTGAGTCAGTCTAGTTTTATGCTTTGCTTTGATAACATGTTTTTTGTTTGTTTGTTTGTTTTTTTTTTTTGATATAAAAATAAAAAAAATTGAAAAATTGAAAAATACAAAAACAGTGTGTGTTTTGTGTACTTTGGTACTTGTGTACCTTGGATGGCCATTGGAACAAAGTTTTCTAAACTTTGTATCTTTTGTAGCTTAGATGAGCATCTCTATGCACAACTAAGCAAGTGAGCTTTGTGGCTCTTGTTTGTGATGAGTAAGATTAAGTCATCTCTTGAACTTAACACTCATATCACTCTTTTTGACGGCTAGGACTAGAAAATCCTAAAAGAAAGACATAAATAACCATCTCACCACTGTTGCCCGCCAATCATAATATGACACTTGTATGCTTCGGCATAGCAAAAGTGCAGTGTCATAGACACATGTATGCTTCGGCATAGCAAAAGTGCTGTGTCAAAGACATCCGTATGCTTCGGCATAGCAAAAGTGCAATGTCAATGCTTAACATGTTGGGTATTTCTTTTCTCTCTCTTATATGTCCATGCATGATATGCTTAAAAGAAAATGTGCAAAGAAAATAAAAAGCAAAAAGATTAAAATGCTTTAAATATGATTGCAAGCGTTTTCTAGGAGATGTGGGAGTTATAGGATGTACCTCAAAGGTGATAGTCCCCATCAAACAGTTATGATTGTGTGTGAGTTAAAGTTATTTTCTCATATCTCAGATCGTCATAACATGTATACACATATGCAATCTTGCGATGTTTTTTCACACACAACACGCAATATTCTTTGCTACTCTTGATACATGTGCAGGTACAATGTGATTTGGCCATCACTAGGTTTTACATGTGCTAATGTATGCTCACTAAACTGTCTTGACTCGTTTTTGAAATATAAAATTGGTTAGACTTGTTTAGTGTGTGTGTGTGTTTCTGAGGATCCATGTGCTTAAAATGTTTGATGAGAGATGATTTTGAGAACTTAATATGTTGATTGGATCATTGATTGAGGTGTATGTTGGATTGCATTCATGTGTTGTTTTTCACTTCTCGAAAAATTGTTTTTAAAAGCAAGCTCGACACCTCCTCGATACCTAGCTATCTGTCAATATTCTCAAGCCTTTCTTTATCACAATCTCGATACCTCCTGGACACCTGGTGGATCGATCGAGAAAGTTTCTGTCTCCTCGATACCTTCTCGACACCTGGTGGATCGATCGAGCTTCTGTTCATGGTTCTGGTGTTCATTCCTCGATACCTCCTTGACACCTGTAGCTGTCAATGTGCATTTTCTCGACACCTCTCGATACCTCATCTGTCGAGATTTACTGAGGTTCCTATATAAGCCTTGTTCGCGATCCGGTTCTCATTTCTCGTTCTCTCTCGATTTATCCGCGACTGTTCACCTCCCAAACTCAGTTTTCTCACTCAAAACCTTCAACCCACATGATTTTCGGCCCTTCCTTGCTTCAAATCACTTGGTATGATCTCTTTTTCCTTCATTTTTCATGCATTTCATGTTTTGAATCTTAGGTTTTGGGGTTTTTGAAAAATTTTGGGGTTTTTCAAAATTAATGAGTTTTTCTTGAAATTTTGGGATGGGTTTTCATTTAAATGTGTTCAAAATGTCATGCATTGCATTACATTTGCATTAGAATGGTATTTCATGCATTTAGATATGTGTACTATGTTTGTGTGCTGATAGGTTTGGATTGGGCTGAGCCCATGATGAAATTTCTTTTGCATGTCACATGTTCATGCATCCCCATGCATACGTACTCTCTTTTCAATATATTTGTATATTTGAATTGCTTTGGGACTTTTCTGATTGTCTCTTTCTTTCTCTCCCTCTCTTTCTATTTACGTTAGTAGTGTCTATGGAACCTAAGCGTAAATCTACTCCGGCTCGGAACCCTCTACGTTCTAGAGCTTCTTCATCTTCTGATTCTGCTCCTCTTAATCTTCGGTTCTGTGATGATGATGCCCACAAGGCATTTTCGGAGAACTTTTCTAGACGAGCTGTTCATTCGGAACGCCAAGTCATTTTGGCGGACTTTGCCGACACTGACCTTCCCTTTATCATTCACAGTAGGGGATGGGAGTCACTGTGTGACGTCCCGGTCACATGTTCTCTCGTGCTCATTCAGGAGTTTTACTTCAACATGCACGGGATTGATCGTTCAGTACCTCTCTTTTTCACTCGCGTTCGAGGTACGCGCATCCCTGTCACATCGCAGCTTGTTGCAGATGTGCTTAGGGTTCCTAGGATAGAGTTTCCAGACTATCCTTCTTGTGAGCGTTTGAGGACTGTGTCCAAAGATGAGCTCATATCTGCTTTCTGTGAGCGCCCTTCGGAGTGGGGTGAGCGTTAGTACACATTATGTCGGCCTTTTGCTAAAGGTCTTAGATTCTTAAACATGGTGATGACCTTTGTACTCCATCCGCTTTCTCACTACAACTCCATCATAAAGCCTCATGCTCGATTTTTGTTATCCCTTCTTGAGCATCTTACCATAGATTTTCCTTTTCATTTCATTTTGTCTATTATAGAGGTTCATTTGGATGCGGCAACCTGTGATAAGCTCATCTTTCCTTCTGCTATCACGAGGATTCTACGCCATTTTTCCATTCCTTTTCCTGTGTCCGACCATTTCACTTTCATGTGTGCCATAGATGCCACTACCGTAAAACGTAGTGAGGCTCAGTTTAGGTCGAGACAGCCGGATTCCACTATTCCCTCCCGTTCAGCTCCATCCCGATCTGCTCTATCTACATCTGCTCCTTCTTCCTCTATGAGCGATGTTTCACTTGGAGACATCATGGCGCAGCTGCAGCGCATGGATGCTCACCTCGATACACTCTCCACTGAGTTGTATCAAGTGAATGTTCGTGTTGGTCGTATTGCACGACGGCAGGCGTCCATGGGTGGTTTTGCTCCTGAGGCTACTCCTTCGCCACCTCCTCTAACTGCTACTGATTCTGAGGATGATGATGACGAGGACGATGATGATGGAGATGCTAGCTTTACTGATGAGATGTCTACTTGACACTCTTCCCTTTGTCACTCGTGACAAAAAGGGGGAGTAGTTTTGGGATATGAGAGTAGTCATCTTAGGGGGAGAGTTAGTATAGGACATTTTTGTTAGGGGGAGTGTTGATACTGTTGATACTTGAGGGATGTAGTGAGGATATGATGTATCTTTTCTTTTCTTACTTTTTAGATACATTGTTCTTGTATATGAGGTCTTGTGACCAGTTTTTACATACATTGTACTTATTTTCTCTATATGTGGATGTATGTTTCTTTCACCTATCTCCACATGTGTTGTTTCTTTCTATCTTTATACACATGTTTCTTATATTTGTATGCAATCTATTATTTTTGTTTCACACAAGATGCCTTGATGAGTTTTGTTTAAAGTGTTTCAGAAATACAGGTTGTCAAAGTCTACTTGCCATAAACTCTTTTCTTGCAAAGTTTTTCAAGGGTTTGTGTTAGGATAGATTTTATTGTATTCAACAAGTGAATATGAGTTGAGTGATTTATGACTTCTCTCATATGTTCATTTGTTTGTTGTGGTTTTGTCACAGATTGCCAAAGGGGGAGATTGTTAGGACATATGTGTTTCACTTATTAAAGAACATATATTATTCTTTTATGTAATTGGCTAATCCTTTGACAAAACGCACTTTACTTGTAATTTGGTAGTTCTAGGTGTTTTTAATACTTCAAGAAACAAGGTTTCAAGATCAAGTGTTGAAGTCATCAAGTCTGTCCAAGAAAACAAGCTGATAGTGCAAATTCATTAAAGCTCGACAGCTGTCTCGACAGTTGCATCTATCGAGCTTAAGAAAGCTGTCTCAAGCCCGTAAGCTCGACACCTGCTCAACAGCTTCTCGACACCTCGTATCTGTTGAGATTTAAGAAATTCAGAATTCTGATATGATTTCTTAGGATCCGTGAATGTGTCTTTGGGTCTTCTTTTCTCCTAACCCTAGACATATAAAAGGATTGTTTTAAGGGCCGTCAAACAATTCATAAGTTGCACAAGCATTGAGAAAACTCTGTTGAAGCAAATTGTGACCAGAGACGAAGTTCTTGCCCTAGTTCATCTCTTCTGAAGAAGTTGCTGTGTATTTGCATCTTTGGGTTTTGTGACCAAGCATCTTCTTGATCTTCATCGTATAGGATGAACTGAAGAACTTTGCAGCCAACCTCTCTTTCAGTTGGTGTTGAAGTCGCGTACTGGGATCCGCGCATTGGTTAGTCACGTACTTGGGAGCCGTGCATCAAAAGGGGAAACTGTCACTACAGAACAAGTCCAATTGGGTATTGGGGTACGGGTTCAACTGTAGGTTGGTAACGTACTTGGGATTCCTTTACTTGTAATCACTTGTTGTGATAATAGTGGAGTTTCAGGAGTAGTGACCTGAAAATCACCCGGTAGGGTTTTTGCCGTAAGGTTTTTCCCCATTCGTAAACAAATTACCATGTCATTTAATTTCCGCTGCATAATTAGTTTATTGGTGATTTGTTTGTGCTACCACGCGTTTGCATGTTAAATTGATTAATTAATAACTTGGCTAATTAATTAATTGGTTTAATCACAAGGGGTCATTCAGTTTGTGGCCTATCAAGTACTAGCAATAAAGAGAATTATCTCCTACTTGTGCTGAGAGTTGGGCCTTCTGCAAGGAAAGCTGAATCTTATGGAGACGAATATTATATCTTGTAAAAAATAAACAGGGCAGGCAACCCTTATTCTGCTCAACACTTATATAAATATCTAAGAACATCAACTTACTTAAAGCCCCTGATTCGAGAAGTTGGGTATAACCTGGGATCTATTTTGACATTTAGAAAAATAAATAGAAAGTGCTAATTTACTAAAAGCATGTGGTTTGAAAGACCAAGCATGAATGAAGTTTTGCTTAAAACTTGGTAAGATGAACATGCGATATTAATTTACCCAAAGTATGTGGTTCGAGAAACCAGGCATGACTGAGGTTCTGTTTAATACTTATAACAATGATTGAAAGATATCAATTTTTCCAAGGTATGTGGTCCGAGGAGCCAAGCATGACCAAGGTTCTGTTTGATACTTAGATAGATGTCAGGAAGTATTAATTTACCCAAAGCATGTGGTCCAAGGAGCCAGGCATAGCTAAGGTTCTGATTAATACTTAGAACAATGATTAGAAGATATCAATTTTCCCAAGGTATGTGGTCCGAGGGGCCAGACATGACCAAGGTTCTGTTTGATACTTAGATAGATGTCAGGAAGTATTAATTTACCCAAAGTATGTGGTCCAAGGAGCCAGGCATAGCTAAGATTCTGTTTAATACTTAGAACAATGATTAGAAGATATCAATTTTCTCAAGATATGTGGTCCGAGGAGCCAAGCATGACAAAGGTTCTGTTTGATACTTAGATAGATAGTAGAACGCATGACACACAATACAACAAACCCAAATAGGGTGAAGAAAGCTTTCATTAATAATAATACATTCTCAGGTTATTTACATTCTAGGGGCGTGGTACAACCTTTTCATCTAGATCTTCAAGATAATATACACCTATTCCCGCTGCTGATATGATACAATATGGTCCTTCACAGTTGGGCCTTAACTTTCCCCAGGTTGGGTTCTTTGCAGTACCCAAAACCTTTCTTAACACCAAGTCACTAGGTGCCAGTGGTCTCAGCTTCACGTTGGTATCATACCCTTGTTTGAGTTTATGTTGGTAATAGGCCAATTGAACCATGACATTTTCTCTTCGTTCTTCAATTAAGTCTAAACTTTTCTTCAGTAGCCCATCATTACTGCTCGGGGTGAAGGAACTTGTTCTCAGCGTGGGGAATCTAATCTCTAGAGGAATAACAGCCTTGACCCCATAGGTCATTGAAAATGGCGTCTCTCTAGTGGACCTACAGGGCATAGTTCGGTATGTCCAAAGGACGTGTGGCAGTTCTTTTACCCACTTACCTTTTGCGTCATCTAGCCTCTTTTTAAGCCCTCCCATTATGATCTTGTTGACAGCTTCGGCCTGTCCGTTCTCTTGTGGATATGCCAGGGTGGAATATCTATTTGTTATGCCCAGGTTACAGCAATACCTCCTGAAGGCCTTGCTATTAAATTGCAATTTGTTGTCTGAGATGAGGGTACGAGGGATTCCAAACCGAGTGACAATATTCTTCCAAACAAATTTCTTGTCATACGCATCCCTAATATTTGCCAGTGATTCAGTTTCGACCCACTTGGTGAAGTAATCCATGCCGACCAACAAAGATCTTTTATTCTCAAATGCTTTTGGGAAAGGACTTACAATGTCCAATCCCTATTGAGCAAAAGGCCAAGGGCTGGACAGTAGATTAAGGACCCCTCCGGGTTGATGAATGTTTGGTGCAAACCTTTGGCATTGGTCACACTTCTTCACATATTCCTATGCTTCTTTCTGCATATTTGGCCATCAATAACCTTGTGTGATGGCCCTGTGAGACAAAGATCTGCCACTCGTGTGGCTTCCATATATCCCCTCATGTAACTCTTCCAAGAGTAGCTTAACTGCTTCAGGGTGTATGCATAGCAGATATACGGGCCAGAAAAGGATCTTTTATACAACTTCTGTGTCTCGGACAACCAAAACCGAGGAGCCTTCCTCCATACCTTATCAGCCTCAGACTTATCCTCGGGCAAGACATCTTCATTAAGAAATAGAACAATAGAGTCCATCCAGCTAGGACCCACCCTTATTTAATTAACATGAACCACATTTCCTCTTACCTCAGTAGGTTTACATAAGTCCTCCACAAGTATCACCTGAGGTAAACTTTGTGCTAAGGAGGTTGCCAGTGTGGCAAGAGATTTCGCATGTGTATTTCTACTTCTAAGGACTTGTGATAAATTAAAAGACTCAAATCCAGACTGTAAGTGTCTCACTTGGCCCAAATATTCCTGCATTCTGGGATTTCTTGCTTCCAACTCTCCCTGGACTTGGCCTACCACCAGTTTTGAATAAAAGAAGATGTCCACTATTTTTCCACCCATCTTCCGGACCATAGTCATCCCTACTAACAGAGCTTCATACTCAGCCTCATTGTTTGTGGCCGAGAAGCCCAATCTCAATGATTTCTTAATCATGATCCTTTCCAACGATATCAGAACTAGCCTTACTCCAGATCCCCTGTAGTTCGCCGCACCATCAACGTAGACCTTCTAGGACAAAGGTTCTTGTATGGAGATTACCCCAACCGATTTTCCATCCATGTTCTACTCCTCTACCCTTTCTTCTAATGGGGTTTTAGTAAACTCAGTCACCAGGTCGGTAAGGACTTGACCCTTGACAGAGGAGCGAGGCATATACTTGATGTCAAAAGCTCCTAAAATTGGACCCTACTTTGCAATTCTCCCTGTGTAATCAGCACTCCGAAGTAGAGGTCTGAGTGGGAGATGGGTTAGGACAACAATCGTGTGTGATTGGAAATAGTGGGGGAGCTTACGTGTAGCATACACCACTGCCAGAATGTCCTTCTCCAGTGGTAAGTAACAGATCTCGACCTCATGTAGTGACTTGCTCACATAATAAACTGGCCTCTGTCCACCACTATCAACCCGTATCAGCACCAAACTCACCGCATGGGAGGCCACTGCAATGTAGGCAAACAAGACCTCATCCACCTTGGGTCTAGACATGACGGGTGGCTGAGAAAGATACTCTTTCAAATGCTGGAAGGCCAAGATACACTCCTCGGTTCATTCAAATCCCTTCCATTTGTTCAACAACTGAAAGAAAGGCCTACATCTGTCTGCTGATCGAGAGATGAATCGATTTAGAGCAGCGGTCATACTTGTTAGCTTCTGGACCTCTTTGGGATTCCGAGGTGGCTGTAGATTATTGATTTCCTTAATCTGGTTAGGGTTGACTTCAATTCCACGGTGTGTGACCATGTAGCCTAAGAACTTCCCTGATCCGACACCAAAAGAACACTTGGAAGCATTAAGTCGTAGCTTATGTCTCCTCAAGATCTCAAAGATGTTCCCGAGGTCGTTAACGTGCCCAAATTCCAACTTGCTCTTGACCACCATGTCATCTATATAGACCTCAATGTTTTTCCTTAACTGCGGCCCAAACATCCTTGTCATCATCCTTTGGTAGGTAGCCTCTGCATTCTTCAAACCAAATGGCATCAAGGCTGTTCTCTCTTGATCGTCCAAAGCCAAAGGTATCTGGTGGTAGCCTTGAAAAGCGTCCAAAAAGCTCATCCAATGATGACCTATAGTGGCATCCACTAGTTGGTCTATCTGAGGCATGGAGAAAGGGTCTTTTGGGCAGGTCTTGTTTAGATTTGTGAAGTCCACATAAACCCGCCACTTTCCATTTTTCTTCTTCACAACCACAATATTGGCCAACCATTCAGGGTGGAACACCTCTTTAATAGCCCCAGCCTGCTTAAGTTTCATCACCTCGTCTTTGATAGCGTCAGAATGATCCTCGGATGATCGCCAAGGTGGTTGCTTTCTGGGGGTGACAGATGGATTGAAGTTCAAATGATGGCAAATGAAGCTCGGATCCAACCCCGAAGCCTCTTAGGAATTCCAAGCGAACACATCAACATTTCTCTTGAGAAACTCTACCAGCTCTTCCTTCTCCTGAGGCGGTAGCTGAGCCCCAACTTGGAAAAACTTCTTTGCGTTATCACCTGTAGCAAATTTCTCTAAGTCCTCACATTTCGCATCCTCGGCTAGCCTATCTACAGGTAACACCAGAGACTTTGACTGCTATAAACCTCTCTCAGCAGATGTTGAGGACTCAGCTACAGGCTGATGCAAAATTGTAGACATGAGGCACTGCCTAGCCATGAACTGACTCCCTACCAGCTCCTCAATCTGGTCCCCTGACGGATACTTCACTTTCTGATGTAGAGTTGAAGAAACAGCCTCTAGGGCATGAAGCCAAGGTCTAGCCATAATAGCCATGTAGGGAGAGTATGCATCTACTACAATGAAGTCCACTTCAACCACCTCTAAGCCTACCTGCACGGGCAGCCTAATTTGGCCCTTTGGGATGACAACTATCCCATCAAAACTCACTAAAGGTGAATCATAGGCTGTTAGATCCTCAGGCTTTAAGTTCAGCCCTCTGTATAAGTTAGGGTACATAATTTCTACACCACTACCCTGGTCTACCATCATCCTCTTCACACCATACCCCCCAATTCTAAGGGTGACCACCAAAACATCATCATGTGGCTAGATAGTTCCCATCTTATCCTCGTCTGAAAAACTCAATGCCGGTCGGATCTCCACTCTAGCCTTTTTCGGCTCCGAATTAGAGTCATCGGCAGCTACCCGAGCTACAGACATTACCCTAGAAGGTTGAGAACCAGTTTTCCCAGGTGTAGCGAAAATGACATTGATTGTGCCAACGGGGGCCTTGAAGAAGCACTCACTTGAGCCCCTGACCTCGCTTGACCTCCCTACCCGTTAGGCCGATACAAAAATTGTTGTAACCTCCCTTCTTTAACCAATTGATCCAGATGGTTCCACAGAGTTCTATAGTCCTTAGTAGTATGCCCCTGCTCCTGGTGGTATTGGCAATGAAGGCTCTGATTGTGCTTCAAAGGGTCTCCACTCATCTTGTTCGGCCATTTGAAGTATGGTTCGTTTTTTATCTTCTCCAAAACTTAATGCACCGGTTCTCGGAACACAATTTTTATCACTTGAGGAGCTGTAGGCCCAGATTGCCCAGCAAAGTCCCTCCGGGGTCTGTTATTGTTATAGCGGTCCGACCTGAAATCCCTCATCTCCTGAGGGATAACCTTACCCTTACCCTTGCCTTGTTGTTGGTCCTCCTCAACCCTTTTGTACTTATCAATCCGATCTATGAGCTAGTGTACACTGGTAACTAGTTTCTTGGTCAAAGACTTCCTTAAACCATGCTCGGCAGGTAGGCTGACCTTGAAAGTGTTGATGGCTACATTGTCAAAGTCACCATCTATCTCATTGAACATCTCCTAGTATCTGTCCAAATATGTTTTCAGGGTTTCTCCTTCTCTCATGGACAGAGACAATAAGGAATCTAAAGGTCGAGGAACCCTGCTGCACGTAATAGAGCGGGATCCGAACGCTTGGGTGAGTTCCTTAAAGGAATTAATGGAACCTGCACCCAGGCCATCAAACCACCTTATCGCCACGGGCCCTAAACTAGATGAGAACACCTTGCACATCAAGGCCTCGTTCTTGGAGTGCAAAACCATTCTCTGATTGAAGTGGCTAACGTGTTTCACAGGGTCTGTTCGACCATTGTACATGGTGAACGTGGGCTAAGTGAATCACTGAGGAAGTCTCCCTCCCTCAATCCTGCGTATGAAAGGTGATTTGGAAATTTGGTTGAGTGCTCTACTCATAGCATCATTTCGCAGGCCTCTCGAAGACGAATTTCTGTTTCTGCACTCATGATGGTAGTCCTCATCATACGAGAAAGACTCACTATGAGGAGTCCTTGATCTGCGCTTATAGCTACCATCCTTTTTATCGTCGGAAGAGAAATCAGAATCGGAAGGAGCTCACTTTGCTTTTCGTGGCGTAAGATTCTTTTCAAGTGATCAATTTCCAGCTGCATGGCCCTGGTATTTTTCTCATGAGAGAGATGGCTACCACCTCGAGAATGGCTCCTACTAGTATGGGTAGTATGCATACTTTCCTCATGGTCCCTTTTCTGTTTAAGGTTGCGGAAGTGATCTTGACGTTGGGACCCCAAAGATTTTGCCTGGTTTGGACCCGAACCTACCATCTTTGAACAATGGACTCACTATCACACCAGTAATTCCCACAGACGGCGCCAATTGTAAGGACCTGATTTGAGTCCCTAGCCTAAAAGGTGGATGGACTTAGGGCCAAAAAGCCCAAAACAATGAATTTGTAGAGAGTGGGTTGGAAAAACTGGGCTAGAATGAGTTGGAAAATAAATAAGGTGGATTCGAATGAAAAGAAAATGAAGATGGACAAATTTTAACTACAGAAAATCGTCATTAGCAAGGTCCGAGGAGATCAGTTCTTTTGTATTGCTCTTAAGTTTGATTACAAGTTTGGTTCTTGATTGCTACAGTATTTCTTTCTTGATTTCTCGATCTCTATTTCCTCTGGGGTTTCTTACATTATATACCTCCCTTTCAATGATCGTAGCCTTCCATTTGTTGACCATCCAGGCCATTCCTTGAGTGCTTGTCCCATCGGATACCCCCTCTGACCCTCTGTGAGTTAGGGTAGCCAAGGCAACACTGTTCAGGAGTCTTCTTCACGTAAATACGGCCAGAGTTAGCTGCAGAGCATTCAATGCAGTGGCAGTAGCTTTTCCTTAGATATTTCCTAACTCCCATCCTTCTAGTATGTTCATAACGCACGTCCCTATCAGCGGAGCTTCCTGGAAGGTCACCTTGAACGACAGGATATACATTTGATCTATGCCTCGTTCATTTGAGGAGATACTACTCCTCGGACCAACCAACGACCTCGGCCAAGGACTAAGTCCCAATATATAATCTTGGCCCCTTATCCCTACAGATTCTAATTGAATTTTCTTTGAACTTTGGTTTAAAAAAATTATATATATATATATATATATATAGAGTTAGATATATTATTATGTTTTTTTTTTTTTTTTTTTTTTTTATGGTCTATTTATATTGGAATCCTCATTTTCAACACTAAATTAACTCATTGGGTACAAAAATAAAAAAATTTAGATTAAATGGGACTGTTAAGGCTCCAGTACAATACATTACTGTATTATTCTTGTGCAGTTAATACTGGTACAGAGTTAGTTAGTTGGTTAAGACATGTATTAGAAGCTTGTACTTGGTTAGTTGAGTGAATAAGCTGTAATGTGTTGTACTCTGTTAGTAGTTAAGCAGTAGTTGTACTCTGTTAGTTAGTGAGTAGAGTATAAGACTAAACTGATTGTAATATGGAATTCATTGAAAAATAATACAGTGATTAGTTTTCTTTGAAATACTATTGGAGGCCTAGTTCCCTCGAAGAACTACTAGAATGAGAGTAAAGAGAGATTAAGGATCAATTTGATACTTATCATTGGTATCAGAGCCGGTTCAACCATGGTGCAAGAAACCATATATTCGCTTTTGAGTGACTCTGTTTCGCTGGTACAACAGAAATTGAATGATCATGCTTCTACCATGGAAATTATTTCAAGAAGATTGGAACAGCTGGATAACAATTTCAGAGGAATGAAAGCTATGATTGAAGAAAGGTTACCAGCAGTGCAGCAACAAGTTAATTAGTGAGAAGGTCTAGTTCATCATCAAGAAAATTATCTTCCTAAAACTGAGGTGCTGCAACAACCAATACGCCATCCACGACTTGTGGTAGGTGCCCTAATTCCTAGGCCCATTAGGTTAGAATTTCCCAAATTTAGTGGAGGTGAACCTTCTACTTGGATCTTTATTGCTGTGCAATTATTTGGCCCTTTCTCACTTAGGGCCTAAGGTAATTGCCTAACTGTCCCATATAGTAGAGACAGCCCTGTATATGCAGGACTTACACATAGGATAGAGTCTATTTATTCTCTCAATGCTCATTCATTAAAAGAATATAGGGATGTCTTATGGCTCTTTGTTTCATTCTTTGGTTGACTGGTCTGTCAACCATCTCAAAGGCAACATTTTAAGAACTATCAATGTACCATCGATGGCATTGGAGGAATGTCATCATTTATGCAGGGAAAGGATAGACCTGAGGAGCAGATATAATCAAAGACATCAAGAATGATGTCAAAAGCAGAGAGATAGGAACATGAGCATGAATCATGATAGGTAATTTTAGTCCTTAATTAATAGAGTTTGAGGTTGTCAATGGTGGGGAATTTGCAATATTTCCTGTTAGTTTGTGCTGTACAACGTTTTTCTAGATGTAGAGTGTTGTTACTGTAGTCTATCTTCATATCTACTGGTACTAGCCGACTAGGGATTAAATTAATGGCCCTCAAAGTTGTGTGCTTTCCTTAAATAAAATGACTAGAGATTCGGCTTTAATTAGAAAGTGGATTTGATAGGTTATTTTTTGTAGAACAAGTGGACTTGAAACTATCAAGTTGTGTGCTTTCCTTAAAATCAACATGCTTTATCTTTTCTGATAGTTCGTTTTCACCACCCGTGGATGTAAATTGCGGGAATTACTCAGAATTCTTAAAGTTTCCTTTATCTTTTCTCTTTACGTTCGTTCTCTTTAAGGTTTCACTTTTGCTTGCATGCATCGGCGTTGACACAACACCAAGAAAGCCTTATCACAAGTAGGGTTGTCCACGGGTTGGTCCGGGTCAGGTTTGTGCCCAACCTGGAACCGACCCGCCGGAATCGGGTGGCAAAAAAATGCACCCGCCGCCGACTGCCGGAGTAATCGGATCGGGCGGATCAGACCATCAACGGGTGGCGGTCGGGTCGGTCGGGGTCAAAAATCCAGGAAACGGTGAAATCGGCGAAAATAAATGCATGAAAACGATGAAACCGGCATGAAAACGGCAAAAATCTAGCCAAAATCTTTGAGGTTTCTCCAGATCCGGCCTAATCTAGGCCATTTTTGGCAAGATCTTGGCCAGATTCAACGAAATCTCGCCGAGATCTTTACGAAAATGGTCTAGATCTCACCGGATCTAGCAAATATCGCCGGAAATCTTGTGGGTCGGTCGGATCCGTTTGATCAGATTCTGGAGAAGGAAAACCGACCTCCGACCCGCCAAACTCGGGTTTTGGAGGAACAAACCCATCGCCGACCGCCGGAGAAGTCGGATCGGTCGGTGGCGGGTCGGGTTCGGTCGGCGGCGGCGGGTGGGTCAGGTTGGCTGGGTCTTTGGACAGCCCTAATCACAAGGTGTTTTTATTTTGAGAAAGTCTATCCAGGGATGCAACAAAATTTTACTACGTTTTTATATAATACTATTGTTTTGAGATATAGTGGTTCCTTATATATATAATTTATTTATTTGACTTTTGATGATTTGACACTTCAATTATTGCGAAAATATTGTTGAATAAGAAAACTGCTTGCAAAGAAAAGAATCATAGATTCTTATTCACATATAGGATAATTACCTAAGAATACAAATAATCCTAGATTACTTTTGAAAAATAAAAATAAAAATAATCCTAATTACTTAAAAAAAAGAAGAAAGAGAAATAGATAAATGCATGGAATAAAAAGAATTGCGAACTACTTTTTAGAAATTAAAAATATATCTTTCACCTCTTACTGAAAGATCTAAATGCGAAAACAATTTGTCACAACCAGGGGCCCTGCAGCCAGGATATTTTGCTTGCGGGGGGCGAATTATATATTCCTATGTTAAATTTATAAATATATGGTATACAAAATGATCAAATTTAAAATATAATAATATTATTTCCAAATCAATGCATCTATAACAAAATTAAAAGATAAAATTAGCTAGGGAAAATATGAGATGATGACGAAAAGATCAAACTTGTGAAGAAAAAAAAACTCATAAGTTTGTGTTGCCAATGCACAAAATATACAAAGGAACACAATGCACTTTTCTTTTTTGGTAACAATACAATGCACTTTTGGATGCAAGGAACGCAATGCAATGCACTTTTGTATGCTTATAAAAAAGGAAGGACACATGGTGTCTAGGCATTTGTTAGGCCTTGATAAAAGTTTATGCTTTAATTGGATGGGGTCTAATTGATAAACTAACAGTGGGGCAAACTAACTAAAGGGGCTATCGTGTATGTAATTGAACCTAATTAATTAACTTGGGTAATTAATTAATTTGCAAGGGGTTTATACATTTTTCCTTATCAAGTGGTATCAGAGCAGACACACTCTGATTAAGTTTTAATCATTGCTATGTGATCCATTGACCCCTGTTGTCATGGATAAGGGACAGTCTCTAATTATTCCACCTTTATTTTATGGCACTAACTATGCGTACTGGAAAGTACACATGAGAGTTTTCTTGCAGTCTTTAGATGAGAAAGTGTGGCAGGCTATGGAGATTGGCTAGACTAAGCCAAAGGAAGCACCGACTGATTAGGATGGTGCAAAGATCAAAGCAGCAAACTTCAACAGCCGAGCATTGAACGCAATTTTCAGTGCGGTCACGAATGAGGAGTTTAAGAAAATATCATCGACTGAAACTGCAAGGAAGCATGGACCATTCTCCAGACGACCTATGAAGGAACTAAGGCCGTTAAAGATTACAAACTTCAAAAGCTTACTACAAGCTTTGAGGAGATCAAGATGGAGGAGGATGAGTCATTCAATGAGTTCTATGCCAAACTCAAGTACATAGTCAACTCACCCTTTAATCTTGGGGAAACTATTCCCGAACCCAAGGTTGTAAGAAAGGTGCTAAGGCCTTTGCTTAAAAGATTCCATGCCAAGATCACTTCCATTGAAGAATCAAAGGATATTGACTCTTTTCCTTTGATAGAGTTGATTGGAAACTTACAGACCTATGAACTAGGGTTGACAAGACTCGGGAAAGCAAGCAAAGGAAAGAATGTGGCACTAAGTAATGAGAAGGATGAATCCTCTATAGATGAGGATTCAAAAATGAAATCCTACATCACTAGGCAATTCAAAAAGTTCATCAAGAATGCCAATGTGAAAGGATTAGATAAGGACTGATGGCAAGGAAATACGTCTCAGTCCAAGGGTTAGAACAAAGGGAAGAAAGACTCTAAACATGGTGGTCAATACACCATTCCCTTTGGTCCTAAGTGTTTTGGCTATCATGGTTTTGGGCATATGAGACAGGAAAGACCAACATATCTCAAGGCTACTGGAAAAAGCAAGGCTCTTGCTGCAACCTTGAGTGACACTGAAATTGAAACTGAGTCCAATGACAGTGATCATAAGGGAATTCTAAATGCCTTCACCGCTACAATCGATCATCCTGAAGGGATTACAGAAGTTGCTGATAAAGAAGAAGACTTGGTGGAGTCAAAATTTGAAAATATGGATGAGTAAGATGACATCCATACAACCTATGCAAAATTATACAAGGTTTGGAAAAGCATGAGAAACTGTATAGGCTGGCCACCAAGAAGCTAAGCGATGTGGAACTTGATTGAGAAGAGCTATCCACAAAGTTTGATGAAGCAAATCAGACCATTGGAGCGTTGCG
Source organism: Quercus aquifolioides (assembly GCA_019022515.1). NCBI lineage: Eukaryota > Viridiplantae > Streptophyta > Magnoliopsida > Fagales > Fagaceae > Quercus > Quercus aquifolioides. The sequence continues at coordinate 24,349,545 of CM032326.1, forward strand.
GTTCGAGAACAACTTCCTTGCTGAAAGGACAAAGAAGCTTGAAGCGGAGCTACTCCAAGTCAGAGCTCAACTGGAGAGGACTTCTAGTGCAAAGCTAGATGAGATGCTGAGCTTTCAAAAATTTTCTTCTGACAAGACTAGATTGGGGTATGAATTCTCTATATCTCCTAATATTGCCTCTTCTAGTAAAACTGTGTTTGTCTCACCTGCTAATGATGATATTTCTGAGAATGTTGATACTAAAACTGAAATAGCTAGTGAGAACATAGACAATGGCAAATTCTAGGAGCACCCCCTAAGGTTGAAAAAAAAAGAGACTAGGAACCCTAGGACTAAGAAAGACAATAATAAAAAGTCTCAACAATAGAAGTTGCATTTCTGTCATCACTGCGGAGCTTTAGGGCATACTTGTCCAAATTGCTATAAGTGGTTAGCCACTCAAGAAAGCAATAGTATGCTCTCGTCTAGAAACCAAAATCAGTTTCCATCCTCTCTTGCTCCTCTAGGAGATCTTCTTAAGGCCATTATTTTCCTATCAAACCTTGATGGATTCAATTCTTCCCCCTCACCTCAGGATCAAAGGTTCGCAAAAAGGAAAGGTCCTTCCTCAAATTCCAAAGTGTGGAAGGAAAAAGGCTCTAAGTGATTACTTCCTCTCTCTTTTGTTCTTGCATGTCTTGTTTGTTTGTTTTTAAGCTTTTGAGTTAGTTTAGTTTTATGCTTTGTGTGTTTTCATTCATGTTTTTGTTTTGGTTGTTTTCAGTTTTGCTTTATTTGTTTTTCATAAAAATAAAAAAATTAGAAAATTAGAAAAATATAAAAACAGTGTGTGTTCTGTATATTGGTACTTGTGTACCTTGGATGGCCTTTGAAACAAAGTTTCTTAACTTTGTATCTTTTATAGCTTAGACGAGCATCTCAATACACAACTAAGCAAGTGAAGTTTGTGGCTCGTGTTTGTGATGAGTACAATTAAGATGATCTCTTATATCTCATGCTTATGTCACTCTTTTTGACGGGAAAGACTAGAAAATCCTAAGAGAAAGACATAAATAATTATCTCACCACTAAAACCCGCCAATCATGAATAACATCTGTGTGCTTAGGCACAATAAAATTTGGATGTTTTAGCTTACATAAATGGGTATTTCTTCTCCCCCTAATATGCCCATGCATGCTATGCTTAAAAAAAAAATTTTGTAAAGAAAAAAATAAAAGCAAAAAGATTAAAATGCTTTTAATATGATTGTAAGCGTGTTTCTAAGAGATGTGGGAGTTATAGGATGTACCTCAAAGGTGATAGTCCCCATCAAACAATTATGATTGTGTGTGAATGTATTTGATCTTCTCATGTCTCAAATCGTCATAGTATGAGACACTTACGCACTCTTGCTATGTTTCACACACAACACGCAAATTCTTTACTACTCTTGATACATGTGCAGGTACAATGTGATTTGGCCATTACAAGAAATACGTGTATTGATAAATGCTCACTAAACTATCTTAACTTATTTTTGAAATATAAAATTGATTAGACTTGTTTAGTGTGTGTGTGTGTGTGTGTGTTGGATGTATGAATGCCTTGCATATATGCTGAGAGATGTTTTGAGAGCTTAACATGTTGATTGGATCTTTGGTTGAGTTGCTTGCTTGTTGCATTTATCTCTTTGTGTTTTTCCTCCTTGAAAAACTCCGTTTTCTTCAAGCTCAACAGCTTCTTAACAGATCCTTGACAGAAGCTTGACACAAGCTATTTCTGTCGAGACTTACGAAATCAGAATTTCCAGATCTGATTTTTGGCCCAAGCTGATGTGTATTTGTCTTGGTGGTTTTTCCTATTCATAAACAAAACACCGTGTCAAATTTAATTTTTGTTGCATTTAGTTTAGTTGGTGATTTGTTTGTGCTACCACGCCATTGCATGTAATTAAACCTAATTAATTAAATTGAGTAATTAATTAATTTGCAAGGGTTATATATATTTTTGCCCTGTCATCATGGATGGCTTAAATAGGTATAGATGTAGTTACACTAATGGAATGTCAATTTTTTTTTTTTTTTTTTTTGAATTTTCAAGGAAATATGAAAGACATTTCTTTAGTTTGGTCTCAATCAATTAACATATCCATAATATATTAACGAAAGTAATAATGAGCCTTAAATTTTTTTTTTTTTTTAATGTATGAAGTGGTTAGGTTAGTGGTATGTCAAAGTTTAAAAATAATAATTTTAAAAATAATTCCAAGGAAATGTAAAAGGCCTTTTTTTTTTTTTTGGAAAAAAAGAAATTGTGACTTTTTGAATTGTAGAAATATGATTGTTTTAATTACCTTGTTTATAGATTTCATTATTAAGCTATAAACATCTAAATTAAAGTATATGAATATATAAATGCAAAATTATATATAGAGTTACAACCGTACAAGATAGATATGTATAGATAATATATATATATATATATATATATTTTTTTTTTTTTTGTTTTTGATTATTCATGAATCATTATTTCATTATTTACTTATAAATATCTAAAATAAAGTTTTTTTTTTAAAAAATAAATTAAAATAGATGAATATGTAAAGGTAATATTATATGAAAAGTTAAAACTACTCAAGATGAACATTTAACCACTGATAGATATGTGTTTTTTGAAGACTAAAAGTATACTCGATTGCTTTAGCTAGAACTATATAACTATGCAAATATTGTTGTGAGTGGTTCCATCATTTGCAAATTATCAAGTTTGGTGGCCTTACAAAATAGATATTTCATTTTGCAAAAAACTTTACATGAACTCCTCTGTTGTGACAACCTTTTGTTTATTTTGTTTTTCTTTTTGCCGAAACAACTTAAGAATATTAAGACTTAAGTTAACACATATGGTAGTTGTAGAACACATCAATGCTATGAAAAATAGAAAGGCGTAAATATTTAAAAAACAGTTTTAGTAGATTGCAATATAAAACATTTTTTTCTCAATATTTTATGTAACGTTTCCCCTAAGATCAATATTGTTGGCATCCTTTAAAGATGATACATAATATTTTTGAGAAGAAGATGATGAAGAAGAAGAAGAAGTAGAGACAATGCTAACACATAATATAAAATTATTAAGTTTGCGTGATTTAAATTTGTAACCATAAAAAAAAAAAAATGTATCTATGATAAATTTTTTTATCTAAAGGATATATAGTATTTCATATTTTTTAGTCTTGATTCAAAAAGTTCGTTCTCAATAGTCTTTTATGTCTACAAATTGCTCAATCTATAGGCCTAGACACATTCAAAGAGTGCTATCTAAATTATAAATTATATGACCCTTTATCACACAAATGTTTTGATTCTCCCAATGTATGGTAAAGGAAGGCAGGTTTGTGTCTAGCCATTTTCTTGATTTGTGTTGCATAATTTAATAGTATGGAGGATGTGACTGGATTTAAATGTTGAATAAAATAAGATGAGAAGAAAAAAGAGTAAAAATAAAATATATAACAATAAACATCAAATTATCCAAGTCATTCTATGTAATATAATAACATTATATTATTATATACTATATGTATATTGCAGTAGGATAATATTTAATCAAAGAGAATATAAAAGATAACAACTTAAAACACAAAACTAAATTGCATCAACCCAAAGTAAAATTCTAATTAACACAATAATTCATCAACCTAAGGAATTGATGCAATAAAAATAAATAAATAAAATCAAACAAAAAATGAAAAACAAATTGAGAGAGAGAGAGAGAGAGAGAGAGAGAGAGAGAGAAGTAACCTTTTTTGCGTAAGAAAACTATGCATATAATGAAAAAGAAGATGTTAAATTTATAGTAAGATGTTGAGAATAAGAAGAGTCAAAATAAAGGAAGATAAAAAGGTAGAGAAATATATAAGAAAAATTAAGGTGGAAAGTAGTGGGGAGATAAAGAGAAGGGAGGGAGAGTTTTGGAAAATTAATAATAAAAATAATGATTAAAAGATATTTAATTTTTAAATAATGGAGTTTTTAAGTCACCTTAAATGAGAAAATGTTTTAAAAAATATATAAGAAAAATTAGAAACAAAAAATGATGACCTGGTTGCTGACGTGGCTTAACGTGAGCGTAGCAACATTAAATGCTATGTTTCAACTTTTAGTAATAGTACAAGACTTAAGTACAGTACTTAGGTGCTGTTTCTTAGGTTCTCCTTTTAAGATTCTGCCATGTAGATTTTTTCTCATGGGATGGAAGTGTATTTTTTAGTTAAGTAGCCACATGGCTGAATCTTAAGAGTGGAATCTAAGGAACAACACTTAAGGTAGTGTACCTAAGTTTTGTCCTTAGTAATATATAGATTTGTTGGATTTATGTGATACATTTTGTACATACACATATGCACTAAAATAATGCCTCAATACTTTATTGAACATGATTAATTTAACGGTTTAATGCTAAGCTAAATATATTGAATGAACTTATAGTTTGCCATTTATTCTTTTGCTATCATTTGAATTAATTGCAAGATTCATCTTCTAAGAAAATTCATATTGACTTGAATAATATTATTTTAGGTCATAGGCTATGAGAAAATGTCACATATTTTTATCTTAATGATCAAAATGAAACAAAAAGAGCATATTTATAAAGAAGTTCTTGTCAACCTCTTGCCCATGATTTCCCTAAAAACAAAATTAGTGGAGCATTGCAACAATTTAATCCTAATTAGTTAAAGAAATACATAAAAAAGGAAACCTTTAAGGCCGAAATAGGCTAGCAAAGCAAGAGATGACTTTTTTTTTTTTTTTTTTTAACGCAAGTGTACGTGAGCAGTGTCTCTTCAGGTTAACTGAAGTGAAGAAGGGGAAAATAAGATGGTTAATTAATGGAGTGTGGACTCTGCTTCAATTTGACTCTCGAGTCTAGTATACTTTTTTTTTTTGGGGGTGAGATAAGAGTCAAGTGTTCTTGAACTATGGGAAACAGTTCAATGTTCTCACATCTTTTACTTTGGCTGCAGTGTCGTCTCAAAAAAGCGAGGCCGTTTGCACCCTCTAATTAGAAATTTAGAATCATAGAGCAGCCTCGAAAATTATAAAATTCTCATGAATGTTTGATGATGTGGTTTTATTGTTATCTTTAAGATTTATGTACATAAATTTTGCCACAATTTATTTATATGGTAACTTTTTCCATTATTTAGAATAGATCACTTCAATGAATTACTGCAAAAGATGTGTATATAAACTTTCTCATAAACAAATGACATAAAAATCTTAACATTCTTTTCATTAATAAAAATAATGGAATTGTATATATGTTACTCTAATAATAACAAATTATTAAAATTAAAAAAAAAAAAAAATTGGTGTCGTACGCACGGACGATTGTATTATTTCCAATGGATAACAGCATTTATCCAGAGCTACTTTGCACTTGTGTCAATTTTGCTTTTTCAACATTGATCTTTCAGTGAAATTTCCTTGTACTTGACCGTACAAATTGAAGTAAAAGACAAGAAATCGTGTACTATAACAGTAGTGGCTCTAGAGTTATTTTCTAAAAGGTTGGATAAGAAACATAAATTATACAAAATTTTAAATAAAAGATAAATTAAATATATTGACATCACCAAAAAAAAAAAAAATCTTAATACATAAAGTTTTACAATTGTCTTCTACGATGTTTCGTATTCTAAAACTATTGCATAATATATTCATTATCAATTCTACTAGCTATATATGTTTCAAGGTAAATAGCCAAATAATCATTCATCCACTAATTTCCTATTTGATTGATTTATTTAAAATTTGTTAAGATTTAAATGAGATTTTTCTAAGCTTTAAGATTAGCAAATCTTAGTTTTGTTGTTGGGCTAATTAAAAATTTTTCCCAGATTTTAGATCAACTTGGTTTGTTATTGAGATTTTTCTTTATGTTTAAAAAGGTTAAAATTAATATTATTAAGAATTAAGATAATCATATTTAAGCTTATTTCAGTTGGGCTTAAGGTTAGGGGTTCAAATTTTTATCTGAAGTGTCAAAACAGGAAAAATAAAATAAAAATATTATAAAAAAAATTTTTGGGTCCAATTCAGGGGGTTCATTTGGACTCCAAGTGGAGCCGCTCCTGACGCACAACTGAAGCAATACTATATTTCAAGTCCTCTAGCATATGCTCTCTCTTCGATCTTATAAATTAGTGGTCTGTAGAGCCCGTCGAAAAGCATCCGAAGCCTTTCATTTTCTCTCCCAGCTTGTCATTATTTCATTCAAACTTGTCTGCCATAATTTAGCCATGGAGATAGTTAGTTCTGCAAGCCATGAGAAAGCAAGTCTGTCCACTCGTGTGTGGTGGTGGTTCGAGGCCTTGCCTAAGAGGTTGACAGCCGAGGTGATTGAGACTGCTAGTAACACAAAAAAACTTGCCCAAGATGATCCGAGAAGAGTAACTCATTCGATAAAAGTGGGACTTGCCCTCTCCTTGGTTTCATTATTCTACTACTATCAACCACTCTATGACAATTTTGGTGTCTCAGGAATGTGGGCTGTAATGACTGTGGTTGTCGTCTTTGAATTCTCTGTAGGTAAGTTGGTAACAATTATTTCTTTTTGGTAAAATCATTTAACTCGTTAAAAATTACAAATATATACTCAAGTACATCTAGGGGTGAAAACTTTAAATTTGCTTGCTTAAACTTCAAGGAAAAGCATAGAATTCTAATAATCTGACCTTCTTTGACTATGCTTTCGATCGCACTTTTCAGGAGCCACTCTTGGAAAAGGTTTAAATAGGGCATTGGCAACATTACTAGCGGGTGCTTTAGGACTTGGAGCATACCACTTAGCTAACCTATCTGGACACATAGGTGAGCCCATTTTACTTGGGCTCTTTGTCTTCATACAAGGTAAGCATATTTACTAAGAAGAGTTGTGTTTATTACACACAAATTGTTACATACAGTTTTACACATTCGATTTTTAAACTGAAAGATGACTTAAAGTCATGATTTTAAAGTTGAAAATTATGATTTTAAGCTACAGTTTCAATTCAGAACTAAAATGGCCATATATAATTGTTTGTATACAATAAGTAATTAGCTTTCACCGTAATGTTGAATCATAAATTATATGATTAAGTCATTAACTATTTTATGCACTTGTCACATATATTGTATTGGCAGCTGCTACATCAACATTTGTACGGTTTTTCCCGAAAATCAAGGCCAGATATGATTATGGGTTGTTGATATTTATATTGACATTCTCCATGATATCTGTGTCCGGTTTTCGTGATAATAAGATATTAGAGTTGGCGCACCAGAGGCTATCAACAATTATCATAGGTGGCTCTTCATGTATTATCATCTCCATTTTGGTTTTCCCTGTTTGGGCGGGTGAAGATCTTCACAATCTTATTGCTCTCAACATGGAAAAGCTAGCCAACTTCTTAGAACATCCAGTAATAGGTACAAATACTCCATCGATTCATGCATATAATATAATTACCTATATGCCTAGAAAAAAATACATAAAGAGATCTCTAACAGTCCTTTTTCTTATATCATAAACAAACATGCTAACAGTCCTTTTTTATTTTTATTTTTTTTATCACTCATTCAATGAGCCTTTTTACTAACACAATCCAACAAATTTATAGAATACTTCAAAACATCAGAGAATGGAGAGTCTAATGACGACAAGTCGTTTCTGCAAGGATACAAAAGTGTTCTCAATTCGAAACGTAATGAAGAATCTTTGGTGGGTAGAAACTAAAAAGTTCTCTCTCTCTCTCTCTCTCTCTCTCTCTCTCTCTCTGAAAATTATCATGAAGTGTTTGATATTCATCTTCTGTGTACTTGGCAGGCAAATTTTGCAAGATGGGAACCATGTCATGGCCAGTTCCATTTTCGCCATCCATGGAAACAGTACCTTAAAATTGGAACCCTAACTCGCGAATGTGCATTCCGAATTGATGCGCTTAGTGGCCACCTCAACTCCGATATTCAAGTAATATTAAAACCCATATATCATATTTGATCATTGTCCAAATACACTGCACTTAAAACCAATTTAGGCACCTAATAACTAAAACAAGAAAAGAAAAAAGAAAAAGTTTGTCAAGTTGATGACTAGGAATGACATTTTTTTCATCAAAAAGTACATGCGTGTATGGGAAAAAGTAACAATAATATATAAAAAAATAAAAAATAAAAAATAAGACGCCCATTGCGCATATGATTAGCCATACATATATACTTTCCTCACCTTAGTAATAGTATCCTCTGCTAACTTTGCAGGCGAAGCCAGAAATTTGCAGTAAAATCCAGGAGGCATGCACAACAATGAGCTTGGAAAGTGGTAAATGCCTAAGAGAATTAGCATGTGGAGTGAGAGCAATGACTCACCCATCATCGGCAAAACCCCATATTTCAAAAGCTAAAATTGCAGCCAAGAAACTCAAATTGTTACTCAAGTCAAGCTTATGGGAACAAGATGCTGACCTCTTAGCAGTGATACCAAGTGTCACTGTGGCTTCATTACTAATTGATATTGTCAACTGCACAGAGAAAATCGCTGATTCTGTGCTTGAGCTTGCCTCCTTAGCACATTTTGAGAGTGTAGACCCTACTGTGTCCCCAGAAAAATCACAAGTTGGACAAGGTGAACCAGATAAACAGCTCACTGAGATTGCTTGCCCTCAAGTTGTTATAATAGTCGATGGGTCAGAAAATGAAAATCCTCCGGGACCCTTGACTAATAGACACATTGAAATGTAAATATTTTACGAACATTTAACGATGATATTATACCTGAACTAGGTTATTGTAAAGTTCGGGTTTATAATTGAGTTAAATTCTTCTACAATCAAACTGAAAAGAACTAATAAATTGTTCAAATTTACCCTAGCTATGATAATTTAATAGTAGCAATATTAAGAAATTTATTGCTTTCCCATGATATCTTACTTTGTTTCTTTACTGTAAATGTTTCTTTTTTGAGGAACAACTGTAAATTTTCTTTAATTTCAACAACGTGGGGCGCCTTAAATTGAATGGTTTATGCCTTATATGAGATTCTGTTTCGCCATTACTATGACTTTATCAAATCAGCTTTAAATTCTTTTTTACTACTGGGATTTTGTTTTTGTCATTAGAGATGTAAAATTTTTGTCTCATATCTTTGCCCAGTGAGCCGCCTTTTGTTATTGGAATGGACCTACTAACATCTCTCTCCCTGATTGAACCACTTCTCCTTTTTCTTAATATATATGTTTATTAAAAAAAAAAAAAAAAAAAAAGTAAAACCCTAAAATTAATTTTGGAGTGGCATAGGCTAAGTGTCCTTTGCTTCTTCATGGTATTTTGTGTAAGCGAGAGTACCTCTTTCCTGGGCAATGAAATTCAAGAAAAGTTAGGTACAATTTTGTAGATATTGTACTTAAATTTTTTTTAATTAAGTTCAATTATATGGTTGCATTAACTAATAATTTTTTATAAAAAATATATTAATTATTGCAGCTATATGGGAAAAAAAAAAGTTTATTAGTAAATGCAACTACATGGTTTATATTATTTTATTATATTTATGTAAAGATGTGCTGCATATGGAATACAAGTAAACCTTTTAGTTTTTGTTTAATAGCTTGGATCGTTACAACTCTAGTCATTTTTTTCTTTCCTCTTGTAGGACAAGGGAAAAAATTCAATTGGATCTCATAACCTATGATACCAATTAAGGGTCTGTTTGGATTGAGGGAGGAGGGAGGAGAAGTGGAGGGAAGTCGCAGAGTAGAGTTGGCTAAAAATAGACTAATTTTTTACTAACTCTACGATCTACTCTCCTTCCCACTCCCTCAATCCAAACAGACCATAAATGAGCCTATTTGATATGGCTTCAAAGTGGAAATAAGCTAGTTTTTAAATACAACTCTTTTTTTTTTAATAATAATTTGGGGGGGGGGGGGGGGGGGTGTTAGGGCAGATAAGGTAAATTTGGGTGCTACAAGTACATACTATAAAACAACCTTTTCATTGTATAAATTGATAATAATCATAATATGATACAAAATTATCAAGCTAAGAAATTTCAAACGGAATATTGGTCGATATGCTTTACTTGCTAAAGTTCCGAAAGTTTATATAAAAACAATGTTTATAGCCATATATTATGAAGTTCAACGACATATATGATAATTGCAGGAAATTGTGTGGGAAATTCCTTTGACTACTACAAATGCTTAGGGGTGGCAAAGTAATCTCAAACCAATTTGCCCACCCAATTATTAATTGGGTTAAATGGGCATCAATCCAATTAGACTCAGTGATTATTGTGTTTTAATTAAAAACCCATTGAGCCCCATTTAACCCAAAAACAATATACTCAAATTCAACCTAGCCCTTCCCATTAAAAAAAAAAAAAAAAAAAAAAAATCCAACCCTCAGACATTTCAGGATTTCACAAGGCTTTTCTCATTTTCCCTCATTTTCTCGGCCCCCAATCAAGTTTTAGTCGGAAACCCAATAGTTTCATTAAGAGATTTTCAGATCTGAGAAAAAAAAATTGCACAAAAAAAAAAAAAAAAAAAAACATATACCCACAAACCCAGCAATCCAAAACCCATGAACCCAGAATTCTCGCCGTCGCTGATCATGGCGTCGTTTTGCTGTCCGCCTTGACCGAGCACAAATTATTGAAGAACGCGGTCCTCTTGATCACTTCGCTGAAGCAATAGATCTCTGTCCACGAGAGTATCTGTCAAATGCTTTGTTAGCCCAATCTCGCTCCTCGACTCATTGTTCTCCCGCGAACTGCTCGAACTTGCTCCGGATCCAACACCGCACAACGAAACCGAGTCCTCCATCGACATTGACGACGAGGAGGAGTCTTCGTATTCCTCGCTGTCATATTGGTTCATGCGATCTTGACCGTCGATCTTCTCGTTAGCCATAGCAAATCTCTGAGAAAAAAAAAAAAAAAAAAAAATTCCCAGAAAGTTCGGATCAAATCTCAATCGGAAATCAAACAGAGAGAGCAGAAGTGAGAGTTTTTTGGTCAGAATTGAAGCGGGGAGGCAATGGAGGAGAAAGAAAAAGAAATTTTAGATCCAAGAAAAGTTTTTTCTTTGTTTTCTTTTTCCCGGGAAAGTCTTTTTTCCGAGAAAGTAGAGTGGAGCCAAGAAAGTATGGGGTTTTCACTTTAATGGCATTTTGGTAATTTGGATAATTAGGTAATTGGGTGAGTTGGGGTTTACCCATAATAATTGAGTTGAGTTGGATTTGAATTAGAATCAATTAGTTAAATGAATTTTAATGGGTAAATGAGTTTTATATACCCAACTCAATTATACCCACCCCAAACACACTTATTTGACACTCCCAGTGAAATGCTTAAGGTGGTAGCAAGTGGGCTCAGTGTCCACACCGACCACACAAAATGATCATCATGAGCAGCGGTCAGCAGAAAAAGCAACAGATAATTAAAGATGTAAAGCGAAAATGTGCGGTTTGCGTTGTCTTCCACTGGGTTCTCTTACTGGGTATATTAAACTATGTTTATTTTAGTTGAAATCAAAGGTAGTGAAATTAGCATAAACTTTATCAGTGATTTGCAAGATCATCTATCACTTGTAAGACTCTACTACACTAATCATATACTAGTTTTGCGCTTTTGCCTACATATAATCTAATTTGTCTAGGTTTTGACCTCTTAGTAGAAAATAACATTTTAAAACATATTAGCCTCTTTAAGACCATTCATTTTTTAAGATTGAGAGTGTGTTTAGATATCGCTTATTTTACTGAAACTGAAAAATTATTACTGAAAATATTGTAGATAGGACAAAACTTAGGTACAGTACCTTAGGTACTGTTCTTTAGGTTTCCCTCTTAAGATTCAACTATGTGGCTACTTAATTAAAATATACACTTTCATCCCATAAGAAAAAATCCACATGACTGAATCTTAAGAGGGAACAACACCTAATCCATAAATAGTAATAAAATAATCTAAATAGTGAAATAATTTTAATTTTTAATCCTAATCCAATAATCCAAACGCTCACCGAATGGAAAAACGAGGACCAAAAATTGTAATGAAAGGCAATTCTAACAAAAAGGTCTAGTGGGTTGACATATCAACTGCGATTCTTTTAAGATGTAAAGTATTCTCCGACTTTGACTAATGTTGCACATACCCATTTTTAATTAGAGCATCCACAGCTGGAAATTCCATCCTATCCTATTTTAACATATCAAAAAACTACTTTATCAATTATACAATACCATTTTACAATACACCCACCATCCCAACTTTTATTTTACCATACTATACATTAAAATAATATAAAATAAAATAAAAATAATATAAAAATATTTCTCACTCTTTGATCTCTATTTCTCTCTGATCTCAATCACACTACCCACCTCCGCTGAGCAAAATCCATAACAAAATCCAACCAAAATCAAAACCAAAATCCATAGCAAAATCTTGTCAAAATCCATAGCAAAATCAAAATCCAAAATCCAAACTAGTCACAAACCCACACAACTCGCCACCGCTGCACCACCTGACCCACGCCCTTGCCACTGCTGCACTACCTAACCTACGCCCACATCAATCACAAACCCGATGGCTTCTCAGCTGTGGCTTCTCTGGTATCGTTGATGGCTTCTTAGATTTGAGTTTTTGGGTTTTGGGATTGCTGTGAAAGATTTGGGTGTTTTGAACACCACTGCATATTTTGCTCACTTGAGCCATTTCTCTCTCTCTCTCTCTCTCTCTCTCTCTCTCTCTCTCTAAAACTGAAGCTTTCTCTCTCTTAAACTCTTAATTTCTCAAATGGGTTTTAGTTTTGGTGCAATGGGTGTTTGTTGAATTGGACTGACTATGTGAGGGGAGAGTTCACCAAACCAAAAAGCTCTGCTACCCGAAAATTTGAGAATGTACTTTGTTTTTGTTTTGTGCTATGAGTGCTTGTATGTTGCACTTGAAATGTTGTAGAAAGAGAGAGATGAAGCAAGAGGGAGATCATCTCAGACCGTGAAAGAGAAGACAGAGGAGAGAGAGAATAAAAGTTATTAAAAAACTGATACAATAGTGCTACAGTGCCATCCTACATTTAGGATGATACTGTATGGCACTGTAGCAACATTGTAAAATTTTTTACAATTCTTCCCATTTGGCCTTCTAGCTGCTGAGCACATTTTGGGACTAAATGCCAAATGTACCTTACATTTACCATTTGGCCTTCCAGCTGCGGATGCTCTTAGAGAGCCATTTACCATGTCTAGGATCTAGCACTGAATTAATTGATTGAAGAGTTTTTTTTTTTGGGTAAATATTGAAGAGCTTGTGGCTTCTGTCTTAACTCTTAAGCTCCCTTCATATTGAACCTTCAAGAAGCTTGGTAGCCCTAATTTTGGAGTACAAGGCATTCACAATTAATACAATCTATCTACATAAGAAAATATTAACTTGCTTGGAACTAAGGCTCCCCAAATTTCGATCGTCTTGGGTCCAAGTGGGGTGGGGGGAAGATGAATATCTCTAAAATTTGAAGGAAGCTTCAAGTTTTGAGAAAATTTCTCTTCTTCAATATTTCGTCCTAAAAGGAAAATTTAATTAGATCACAATGTTGATTTTAAAATGTTAATGAAATTAATCAACTTTAACAAATTAACAAATTATGTAAGTTAGATTGATTTCCTATTAATTTTTATAAATTAAACATGTCACCGATAAAGTCATAAAGCATCAAATAAAGAACAAAGAAAATATCATAGCGAAGTAAAAAAACTCAAGGAAAACAATCCAAGAGAAAAACTACTATGAGGTTTAACAGCCACCCCAAGGAAAATTCACTATTTAGAATCAAAGTCTTTACCACCTAAATTAACCCTAATTTCTAAATGTTACTTCCATTAGTGATTTACTCACTTTACCACATGTAACTCCAACCAAGTTAAAATCCTTTATCATGAATTTCCCTCATGAACTCCATCCGTAAATTCAAGTTCCTCTTGAAGATCTGAGCTCTGTAACAAACTGTATGTGCCCGAATTCCCATAATGGACTGGACTTGGAATTGGGCTGACAATTAATTTATATAGTGGGTAATGGGTTTCCTACTATGGGTAGTTCCTAGTCGAGCTTTGGTGATGTACCACTTTATCCTTGTAAAATTCCCCTTTTTCTCTCTCTAAGCTACTCTCTGTATTCCGGTGTTCTCTCTCTCTCTCTCTCTCTCTCCCTTTTCACTCCTAATGACCAACCCCTTCTCCCGTTTCTCTTCTTTTATTTATAGCTTAAGGCTAGTGGGATCCTCATGATTACCATCTGGTTCCGTTCGTGTGGGTGGGGCACAAATTGATTATTCTTGACAAGGAATATGCTTCATGGGAAATGGTGTCAATGGTGTTGGAACTGGTTCCAGCCTCTAAACGATTGCTCGGCGGTGATATTCCCCAGGGCATTATCGAGCTGCCAAGGTCACAGGCCACCCATTGTAGGGATATCTACCGACCATGTTATATATGGGCGGCATTAGCATGCTAAGCTTACGTCTAGTGAACCGGTCATGGTATTGGGCCTGGGTTTGAGAATATTTATGGACCTGTCCGGGCCGAGGCCCAAAACCAAATGGGCCAGTGGATGTATGTCGTACAATAGCCCCCCATTGATTCATGTCCGGCAACCGGGGATGAATCAAGGACTCTCCTCGGTAAGCCGGAAATTCCTCGGGAAGCTTAATTGTAAATTATTAATGACGGATAAGACATTTATTAATAACCCCTCAAAAGAAGTGTTATGACAGCCTATTAGATTCAGCCGTAATCATGACCTGACAGTTCGTGAATCAAGGTCACGCATGTGGGAGTTACGAAAAGTAATTTGAATAGACCTTTCCCGCCCCTTTTTCATTAAATGCCTTTTCCCTATAAATAGTGTTTTCTTACTCTTCATATCATTTTTTTTATGCCCCTACTCCCTTAAGTTTTGTACTGCCGAGCATATTCTTCTTGCCGGGCATAAATTCTCTAACCAAGATCCCAAATTCCTAGAGCCCACAGTAAGTTTCGTGATTCACTCCTTTCCTTTATTCAATTTCATTTTCCTATTCTAGAATTAAGAATGGGTTTCTCTCATCTTCTTGACACATAGGCAGCCTTAGCCAATTTTAGGGCGGTTTTTGCCATCCCTAATGATGTAGAAATAGCATATTGTGTGGGCGGTGTTAGGTTTCCCGTGAACCCTTTATTACTTAGAACTCTTAGGTTTTATGGCCTATGTACTGACCAACTTCCACCCAACTTTTACCAAGTAGTTAGTTGTGTCAGCCGGTTAAACCAGCTTTACAACTTACAATTAGACCAACATGACATAAATTACATGTACAGTTTGTGTGGTAACAATAAGACTAGGTACTGCTTGAAAATTAGAGATAACCGGGTACGGTTGATATATTGCTTGTTGGATTCTAATAGGAACTCGACAGGAGAGTTTGTTTGGGTGAGCAGCAATTGGCATGCCAATGAACTCACCTGCCCGACCTCACCACGAAACGTTGGTCGGTACCGAGTACACTATATTTCTTTTAATTAACTCTATAGAATTACTATTGTTGATTGTATAATATTTGATTTTTATTTTGCCTTTACGCACACGGTAAAAAGTTTGTGTCGGACCTTAATGCCATACACGTGAGAGACCTCAACTTCGTGCTTAGGTCGGAGATTTTTGCTCATTTTGATTGGCAATTAAGAGCCTCCCATCTCATCCTCGATGTTACCCTGGTCTACTCCAGCTACCAACCTTACGGGCAGGCCTTGACGGTAGGTAGCCCATTACTATCCTACATAAACGTGCGCCTTAGAGGATTCTTCCCCCCAAGGCTGATAGTAGGTGAGGCTCGGGACCTTGGCCCCATTTGGTAAGGGTAGGTTCATTAATACCTGCAAGAGAAGGTTCGGCTGACACTGTCTTT
This sequence comes from Quercus aquifolioides, assembly GCA_019022515.1. Taxonomy (NCBI): domain Eukaryota; kingdom Viridiplantae; phylum Streptophyta; class Magnoliopsida; order Fagales; family Fagaceae; genus Quercus; species Quercus aquifolioides. The sequence continues at coordinate 24,365,516 of CM032326.1, forward strand.
AAAGGCTGGACTTTACATACACCAGTTGAGGAACAGCAGACCAAAGTGCCAAAAGCCGAGCAGGTAGTGGTAGAATCAGTTAATCCATTTGGTGTTGAAGCCAAAGAAACTGAGGAAGAAATGGTTGTTCATAGAAATATGTCCTCAGCCCGATTTCTGCTCGGCAGCTATCCTACTGCACAACAACAGCAACAGCAACAGACTCCCCTGCCTCCCTGTAATCGCAAAAGGCCCCGCGAGACTGAGTTGACCCAGAGAAGGCTTGAGGAGACTCCCTCGAGGACTTCTCTCGCTCCCTTCAAGGAGCCTATTGGTGGTACCTGCCCAACCGTGTAGGTCGAGTTTAACGTGGCTTCTTTTCTTCTACTCCTACTGCTGGATGGCACACCACATTCATGCTCAGTAGTGAGCCGCTGACTTTCACTGTAAGGAACTGGGCCCGAGGTGAGGGGAGACGGATTGCTCGGAGCCTCGGGCAGGCTTTTCAACTATTGGATGATGTGAAATACTTTGCTGATGGGACCAATGAAGCCCTTGCTATTCAGATACAGTGGCATACTATTGTAGTATTAATTCCCCTTCACTTTTTATTTTTTTGTTATTTTAGTCTAATATTCCTTATACGAACACTAACACTTCCTGGGCAAGCTACACAACTGGCCTATATGATGGAGGATAGCTGAAGAATGCTGCCGAGGAAGTTGACAAAGAGAAGGTATTGAAGGATGTGGCTAAGGCTACCGCAAAGGAGAAATCTTCTGTGGCAGAGAATGTTAAGGCACGGGCACAGGAGGCGGAGAGGGCCCGGGCACAAGCTAATAAGCAAAAGGTAGAGGCAGAAGTCAAGTTGGGGGAGGTCAAGCTTAGGGTAGCCAGCGCCGAGAGCATTATCATGGCTAGGGACAAAGAGATAGCCAAACTCAAAGCTGCCCTGGAAGTAGCCGAGGATAAATACTATAACATGGGGTTCAACGATGCTGAAAACTCGGCCAAACCGATTATTTTTGAAAACAAGAAATTTGGGTTCGGCAAATGGTGGATAGCGGCAATGTTGGCAATGGGATTACCAGAGGATCCCCCTTTAGGAACCCCGACCAGATCCCCTACTTGGAGCCACCCTCGCTTACAACCCAGAATCCTATTACTATTAAGGTCGAGGATAAAGATACTCTGAGCATCAGGGACTTAGTGGAAGCTATTGACTCTCATGCTGAGTTAATAGACTTGGAGATCACTAACAACCCCAACATTGTGCCGATCTACGCACAGCCGCATCCCGAGGACTCCAATGCCCCACCTTCCGTGAACTTTAACCCCATGCAGCCAGAGCAGCCACAGAACCCTATTGTTTAAATTTATTACTTGTTCTATCTTATGCTTTATTTTCATGTTTGTTTTCTTTGGTCGATTGGTTAAGTTTCCCCAAAATCACCGGTGGTGATAAAACAATGTCGGTTTTAAGAATTTTATACCTAAAGTAAACTCTTAATGATATTATTTGCATGACTTAAACTATTTTAGACTTTGTTTTACTTATTCTATATGTTTACTTTAAAACCGAGTAAAGGTTCCACTTAATCGAGGGTGGGAAGTATAAAGCTTTACCGTGATTGATACTTATGTTCGACTGATTGGTCGTTAAGATGGGCTAGAATTCACCATTGGGCTTGACCCTTAGAGAAAATTTGTGGGACAGTACCCACTTGGTCGATGATTGGGACTAAACCAACCTCAGTTTTGTCGTTAGGAAAGATAGAAAGATTGCTTTCCACCTAGTCGGCAACCGGGATCGAACCAAACACAAGCTTCTTTTCTTAGAAAAACAGATATAAGGTTTCCACTTGGTCGGTGACCGAGATCGAACCGAACACAGGCTTCTGTCCTTAGACAGGTTTCCACCTGGTCGATGATCGGGATCGAATAGAACACAAGCTTCTATACTTAGAAAATAGTTATAAGGTTTCCACCTGGTTGGTGACTGGGATCAAACCAAACATAGGCTTTTGTCTTTCGAAAAATAGGGATAATGAAAGTGTTTTAACTTTTGTATATTATACACATAGATACTGTTCTTTACATAGCCATTTGTACAAAACTTGTAATTTCTCCTATAGCTATTGGTAGAACCTTCTCAAATTTTGAACATTCCATGGCCAGGGAAGTGGCTTGTCATCCATATCTTCTAAGTAGTACACTCCGGTTCTAGCAATGGCAGTAACCCTGTACGGTCCTTCCCAATTTGGAGCCAATTTTTCGGCATTGATGTCCCATGTGTTTCCTACTACCTTCCGCAACACTAAGTCTCTAGCGCTAAACTCAGCCGAGCAAGTTTCTGCTGATATTCTCCTAGCCTTATGGTTGCTGATTCCCAATATTCCTCTAATGAGTCTAGCTGTTTCACCATTAACTCATCATTCTTGGTAAGGGCAAATCTTGAAACCTGAGCACTGCACAAGTTTACTTCGGCCGGTATGACTGCTTCACCTCTATACGTTAGTGAAAATGGTGTCTCTCCCGTAGATTTTCTGGGAGTTGTTCGGTAAGCTCACAAAACATTGGGTAATTCCTCAGCCCACCTACCTTTAGTACCTTCCAATCTTTTCTTCAACCCGTTCATAATTGCTTTGTTAGTGGCCTCAGCTTGACCATTGCTTTGTGGATACGCTGGGGTTGAATACTTGTTCTTAATGCCGAGGTCGCCACAGAACTTGTGAAAAGTTTTACTGTCAAATTGCAACCCATTATCAGATACCAAGGATTCGGGTACTCCAAATCTCGTCACTATGTTTCTCCACACAAACTTCTTGGCATCTACATCTTAGATATTGGCCAATGATTCAGCTTCTACCCACTTGGTGAAATAGTCCATAGCCACTAAGACGAATTTTTGGTTTCTTGACGGGGTATGCTTTTGACACTGTTTACACTTCTGGACGTATTCGGCAACATCCTTATGCATCTGTAGCCACCAAAATCCCTAGGTCATTACTCAGTGGGCTAATGAGCGTCCTCCAACATGACTACCGTAGATCCCCTTATGAAGCTCAGTTAAGAGCTCATTGACCTTGCTAGGGTGTAAAAACTGAAGATACGATCCCCCGAAAGACCTCCGATACAGTTTGCGGTTTGCTAACAGCTAATACAGAGCAGTGACTCTGCGTACCCTTTCTGCTTGTTTCTCATCGGTTGGCACACGGTCCTCAGCCAAAAAGTCAATGATAGGGTCCATCCAGCAAGGTTTGGACACCGTGACCGTTGAGACATTCACCCTTGCATCAATACTGGGTTCTGCCACCACCTTCACCTTGATTAACTGTAGTCCCTCCTCTGTTAATGATGACGCCAAGGTGGCCAAAGAGTCTACATGTCGGTTTTGCCCTTGAGCAATTTGAATCACCTTCACCTTCTGAAACTGACTCATGGTATGTTTTACTAACCATAAATAATAAATCATCCGGGGGTCTTTGTCTTCAAAGCTACCCTCTACCTGGTTGATGACCAACCGAGAATCCGAATAAACTTCAACTTCCTATGCCCCTAAATCCAGAACAGCTCTCAGTCTGGCAAGTAGGGCTTCATACTCAGCCTTATTGTTAGAGGCTTTAAAGCCCAATCTAAAAGAGTGCTCTACCTGTATCCCATCTGGCGTAATAATAACAATCCTTGCCCCCACTCCTAAGGCACTAGAAGTACCGTCAACGAATACTCTCCATGGCCGAACTTTTACATGGCAAACAGTCTCCAGCTCCATTTTCGGGGAAAATTCTGCAACAAAGTCAGCAAGAACTTGACCTTTCACCAAAATTCTGGGTTTATACCGTATATCAAAATAACCCAACCAGGTCCCCCATTTGGCTATCTTGCCTTTGAAATCAGATCTTTTCAACAAGGATTACAAGGGATACTCGGTTAGCACATAAATGGTGTGGGCTTGAAAATAATGGAGCAACTTCCTTGTGGCATGCACCAATGCTAATACCAACTTTTCTAGAGGCAAATATCTTGTCTCGGCATCGATCAAGGTTTTACTAATGTAATAGATAGGCTGCTATACACCTTGATCCCTTACCAACACGGCACTCACGGCGTGCTCGGACACCGAGAGATACATAAACAAATCCTCACCAGGCTCCAGACCGACAACGTTGGAGCCCATACCAAATACTCCTTTAAATCCTGGAAAGTCTTTTCACATTCCTCAGTCCACTGGAATCCTTTCAATTTTTTTAGAAGCTGATAGAATGGACAACACCGGTCTGCAAACTTGGAAATGAACCGATTCAACGCGGCTAACATGCTGGTCAACACTTGGACCTCCTTTGGATTGCTTGAAGACTTAAGGCATTCTATAGCACTAATCTGATCGGGATTCACTTCTATTCCTCGATGGGTAATCAAGAATCCGAGAAACTTGCCAGTCCCCACTCAAAAGGCATACTTATCAGTATTGAGACATAACTTGTGCTGTCTAAGCACTTCAAATACATCCATAAGGTCACCGATGTGCCCCTGCTCCTCTTTACTTTTCACTACCATATCATCAATGTATACCTCCACTGTACGTCCGATCTTTTCCCCAAACTTTCTTGTCATCATCCTTTGATAAATGGCCCCTACATTTTCAGGCCAAACGGCATCATGGTGTAATGATAATTAGCATCAGGAGAGATGAATGCCGTATTTTCTTAATCCTGGGTAGCCAGGGCAATTTGATGGTAACCCTAAAAAGAGTCCAGGAAACTCATTCTCAGGTGTCCATATGTTGCATCTACTAGTTGATCAATCTTCGGCACAAGGAAAGGGTCTTTCGGGCATGCTTGGTTTAGATTGGTAAAGTCTACACACACCTTCCATTTGCCCTTTTTCTTTTTTTATAACCACGGTATTTGCTAACCATTCTGGGAAGAAAACCTCCTTTATTACCTTCACTTCTTTTAACTGTTTCACCTCTTGTTTAACAGCCTCCACATGCTCTTTAGCTGACCTCCTCGGCTTTTGCTTCTTGGGGGGAAAAAGCGGATCCACATTAAGTTGGTGAACTATAAATTCCGGATCTACCCCGGGCACCTCTTATGGACTCCAAGCGAATACTCTACGCTTTGTACCAATAACAACATCTCTACCTTATCTTTATCAGTCATACCTACTCCTATTTAGAAACTCATATTTTCATCTGGTAATATACTCACCTTTATCAACTCCTCAGCATAACTAGCCCCTTTTTCCTCTAGGGGTTCCTGTAATTGCTATAAAGGAAACTCCTCGGCAGACTCCTTTTGTTTAATCTCTCTGTTAACAGCAGCTACCAGGCATTGTCTTGTCACTTGCTGGTTTCCCCTTATTGCAGTGATACCATGTTCGGTATGGAATTTGACTTTGACATGAAACGTGGACAGGATTGCTCCCATTGCATGAATCCATGACCTTCCAAGAATTGCTGTATATAGGGAAAACGAATTGACCACTATGAAAGTCACCATCACTTCTTTACCTTCCATATTCACGGGGAGTGAAATCTGCCCCTCTGGGACCACCATCCGACCATCAAATCCAACTAGGGGTGTATCATACTTAGATAGGTCTTCGTTCTTCAAACCAAGCCCCTTAAACAAGTCGGGATACATCACTTCGGCTCCACTCCCTTGGTCCACTAATACTCTCTTCACTATGAAACAGTTTATCTGGGTTGTGACCACCAACGCATCATCATGAGGTTGGGTCGTTCCCTCCAAATCATCATCATTAAAGGCAATGGACTCGCCGGTATAGTTCAGCCTCTTCTCGGAGGGTTGCTCGTCCTAACAATTCTCCACCAAAACCATGGTTAGTACCCCATTTCTTCAGGCCATTAAGCGGCATGTATGACTTCTATCACACCAAAAGGGGGCGGGAGAGGATTCCCCCTAGGTCGGGTACCTTGTCCACTCTCTTGACTCCTAGGTTCTACAACAAACTCCTTTAAATGCCTTGACCTCACTAACTGCTCCAAGTGGTCTTTCAACACCTTGCATTGTTTAGAGGTATGCCCTTTGTCTCGATGATAAGTGCAATACAAATTCTGATTTCTTCTCGATGGGTCACCCCCCATCTTATTTGGCCATTGAAAGTATGGCTTGTTCTTAATTCAATCCAAAATTTTGGGCACGGGCTCCTTGAACATCACGTTAACCTCTCCTGCTCGCGTGCCTGGTTCCTGGATCCTTAAATCCCTCCGGGGTTTTGACTGGAAACCCCTTTGTCGAGATTGATTTGTGACCGGAGCCTTCCCTTTGTTCTGCTGTCGATCATCTTCCAGCCTCTTATACTCCTCAATACGCCTCATTAATTGCCTCATATCCTCGGGAGGCCTCTTCAGAATCCTTGGGCAATCCCAACCGAAAAGTGTTTGCTGCGATTTTTTCATTACCCCCACCGATCTTGTTGTACAATTCCCATCTATCGGATCCGTCTTCCTGTCATAAGAGTTAAACGAGGGCCAGGCAAACTTGCTCGGCATCGGTGCCCGTTCAATCTCCTCTAAGAAAGCCTAGAAAGGTGACTGAGCAGCTCTGTGCAATGCTCATCACCCCTCTGGGGAAGTCGAGTCCCTGTCTGCATATTCCCGAGACCACTCCTTGTATCAATGGGAGCCAGATTGACGAGATGCCTCTCCATGACTACTCATTACGCTTGCTGACCCCTCTACATGCTCTTCACGGTTTCTTATCTGACGCCTACTTCGTGCTTCTAACTCCAAATCCCTAACTAGTCTACGCAAGCATTTGAGCTCTTCATTCCTTCTATCAAAATGTTCCTGTCTGAAGGCACCAAACATTGATTGGTATGTTTGAAATGATCCCTCCCCCAGACCAGAATGCTTTTCTGCTTGCTCGTATCTCCGGTCTTCATCTCTCTTCTGCCTCCTTTCTCACCAACTAGAGCCCCGAGAAGACCCTCCAAAGCCACTTTCGACGTAACTTTCTAAGTGTCTCCCAGACATCCTCCCTGTGTGAACCTTGGCAGAACTACAGCTATGTAGGAGATCCCCATAGACGACGCCAATTGTACGTGCCTGAATTCCCTTAATGGATTGGACTCGGAATTGGGCTGAAAATTAATTTATAAAGTGGGTAATGGGTTTCCTACTATGGGTAATTCCTAGCTGAGCTTTGGTGATGTACCACCTTATCTTTGTAAAATTCCTTTCCCTTTCTCTTTAAGCTACTCTCCGTATTCTAGTGTTCTCTCTCTCTCTCTCTCTCTCTCTCTCCCTTTTCACTCCCAATGACCAACCCATTCTCCCCTTTCTCTTCTCTTATTCATAGCTTAAGGCTAGTGGGATGCTCATGATTACCATCTGGTTCTGTTCGTGTGGGTGGGGCCTAAATTGATTATTCCTGACAAGGAATAGGCTTCGTGGGAAATGGTGTCAATGGCGTTGGAATTGGTTCTAGCCTCCAAAAGATTTCTTGGCGGCAATATTCCTCAGGGCATTACCGAGCTGTCGAGGCCACCGGCCACCCATTGTAGGGATATCTACCGACCATGTTATATATAGGCGGCATTAGCATGCCGAGCTTACGTCTAGTGAACCGGTCATGGTATTGGGCCTAGGTTTGAGAATATTTATGGACTTGTCCGGGCCGAGGCCCAAAACCAAATGGGCCTATGGATGTATGCCATACACAAACCATAGGATGACTTCAACCTTGATATGCACTATGGTAGCAACAACACAGTAAAATATTTTCTCTATTAGTTACTAAACTCTTTAATTAAATATTGGAGGCTAGGGTTTTCTCGCTTAATAGCACAAGTTATTTCTGCATCTACCACCTTACTGTAAGTCATGCATAATATGCTTTTTAAATTAGGGTTACAAAAACACAACTTAACATCTGACTTAATGTAAAATGTGTCATATCAAAAAATGAGTTCTTGATTTGATAATAGCTTAAAAGTACAATATTATCTTAGTTTTGGTAGGCATTATAACATCTATTTTGTGTTTATTCCCACACTTATACGTAAATATGAGAATTTGCAAATTTCTCTAAAATATACTCATTACGTGTATATATATATATATATATATATATTTTTTTTTTGGTAGGAGATTAAAACTAATGAGCTAGACATGCAAACATGAAGGCAAGAGAATCCAAGGTTGAATATCAATTGAGAAGTGTCTTTTGAAGAATTTTATGAATCAAAGATATGTGGAAACATAAAAGGAAAGAGATAAATTTGTTTGAGCCAAAGATGGAAAAAATCTTGGCATGGAAATACTCTTACCAGTTTTGTTATTTTGACCATATCTTTTTACTCCGATGTTGGATTGACTTGATTCTTGCGGCCACGGAAAGAGAACTTGAAGATCTAAACGTTTGTAGTTAACCAAAACTTCAGAATTTGTCTTATTCAAGGCGAAAACTTACCTGGAAGTTGATTTACTGTTGAAAAAGGGAAATGACATTTATATTTTCCTTTTTGGGAAGCATGTGTTTTAGGGTTTTGAATGTTGAAAATATTGAAGTGATACAAGGGCAGCCACATTTTTTTGGCTGCTGAAAAACCTTATTTTTCATCAATTTTTAAGAGTTTTTATTTTATATGGAAGCTTAAGAATCTAAGCTAGGGTTAGAGTGAATCCCCAATGTTGTAAGTTGTCCACTATTCAATCCAAGCATGTCACATTTTGATTATTTAAATAAATTGTTCACTTTTTATAATTGTTTAATTAGATTGATATTTGATTTCTAATTCTTTCATAAGTCTATTCTTGAACCTTCTTATTGTTAGAATAGGGTTTTATAACCTCTCTAGTAAAACGTGGTAATCTTGTTAGATATTACTTTTGCCATAGTATTGCCTCTAGGGTATGCGATATTTTTGAGTTTTTCTAGCAAAGTTATTATTTTCTAGACTAAATTGTTAGAACAATTGATGAATATACAAAAAGAGTTTTATTAATAAAGCTTATTTCTAAGTCTTCCAGTCTAATAGTTTATGTGTTTACTTATTCGATTGTGTACTAAATTGGATTGGTAGTGAATGCTTAACAATATTGGTGGACAAACCCTAATGCCCTAGTGATTTTGATTATTGAATTTTACCAAACTTTCTTTTCCCTAAGTTTCAATCCTATTTTTCTATATATTATTGGTACTTTTGATGTGTTATTGTGTTCCTCAGTGGAACGACAACCTTAGCTACACTATAATTTCCGTTACAAAATTGGATGACATCAGAGTCTCAATCTATCTAGAAGCTGTTGAGTTAGTCTCAATTGATCTAGAAGGTTTTGAGATTCTAGAAATTACTCTTTCTTTGAGCTAATCTTAGATCTTCGTCTTCAACTTGAAATGTAACACTTAGACTCAACAAAACTCAAACTTTTACTGCAGTTTGTCAACATTCAATATATTGATCTTAACAAATACTACTGTATAGATTCACCATTTTAGGTAGAAGTGACCCAACCTCATTCTTTGAATAAGTGGTTGCTTTGTGGCAAGAAAAGAAAAACTAAAATATGAGAGAGAGAGAGAGAGAGAGAGAGAGAGAGAGAGAGGTTTGCATTAAGTAATGTACTGTTTATGGAAGTTTAGGAATAAATTACTTTAATTAAAAGTGATGTGGATTTATGTTTAAACATACGTTGAAGATGGCTTGTTTGACTTTGACACCTAATTCACACCGCTAACTTTAAGGGCCCTTGCTCTTTGTTCTATTCCTTCTTTTAAATATAAAATTTTGATCATATCTCACTTTTAATTGCGTCTTAACTAGTTAGTAGTCTTTCTCAAAAAAGAAAAAAAAATCTAGTTAGTAGTGTGACACATATCAACAGAGAAAAGTAAGTTAGGTTCATCGGTTTTGTGTCTCTACTTTCAAATTCATGGCCCTTCATTACGATGAAAATGCCATCAAATGGCTTCAATATAAACAATTATATATTATAGCCATCAAGACATAGCAACCTTTATAAAGATGACAATGCCATGGTTGGAATTAATCTAGTATATTCTTTAACACAAAGCAAAGGTTTTTATTTTTATTTTTATTTTTTGATGTAAACAAAGCAATGATTTGATTACGACATTAGCATGTGAGCTAGTGGGGTGCTTATGTGATGAGAGAAAAAGAAAGAAGGGTGCACAATTAACACTACTACAACACTTGAGTGGTCCCTTGATCGTCGCATAATTCAGATTCTAGATAATGAAAGGCCATCCTAGGGACTAGAGTTGCATTTTTTTTCCCTTTTTCTTTTTTCGTAAAAAAGTTCAATATGGCACTATCTAAACTTGTTAAAATTGAATCTAACTTTGTTAACTTGCTTGAATTTAAAGGATATAAGTAAGAATTTCGAACCTGTTAAACAAGGCAGGTTAACTCGAACCCGACCCATTAAAACAATAAATTGGGTTGATCGGCTGGTACCATCATCTCTCTCATTTATATTTATGGGTGTGTATCACGATATGAAACCAAAGATTTCATCTTTCAGGGGTAAGAAATAAAATAAAATTTAAAACCAAATTAATACATGAAAAATTCAAACTAGCATTAATCCAATATTTAAAATATAATATAAATATAATTATTTCTTAATACGTTTTAGCTCAAATTATACATCAAAATGAAATTCAACATTTTTTTAATACATAGCAAAATCAATTTATTTTTTTTAATAAAAATTAAGACTTTGTTTGTTTTAGTGTAAAATACTTTTTTGCCAAAAACTGATATATATATATATATTTAAAGAAAAACTACTTAAGAGTGCCACACAAAAAAAAAAAAAAAAAAAAAAAAAAAAAAAAAATCAAATAAACTTATGAACCTACCCATTTACCTAATTACACATTATAATAAATTATTACAAACACTTGAAATCTTTAAAAGCACACTTGAAATTTTTTATGTTTGTCTTTGCGAAGTTTGGGGCTGATTCCTAAAGTTTTGAGACACATCATGTCCATCTTGGAGGTTACATGTGGTATTTTTATCATTTTCATGGCTGTAGGGGTATTTTTCTCGTTTTGATGGCTTTACATGTATTTTAGTTATATTGGAGGTTTTGAAGGTATTTTTGTTATTTTTTGAGGTTTCATGTTTATTTTGTTCATTTTGTAAAGTTTGGAGGAATTTTGTTCATTTTATAGATTCGAGAGTATTTTGATAAGTTTGGAGGTTTTAAGGGTATTTTGGTCATTTTGAAGATTTAAGTGTTGTTTTTATCATTCTAAAGGGTTTAAGGGTATTTCAATCATTTTGAAGGTTTCATTATGCATTTTGGAGGCCTTCCCATACTCGCTCTGTTTCCATTCGTAGTCACAGGCTTAGTGACTTGTTTGGATTAAGGAGGAAGGAATGAGAGCTGTAGGAGGCAAAATTTTAAGCCAATTATAAAATGCCACATCAAAATTTAGTGGCAAATTCTAAACTAATGTCATTAAATTAATCAAATTAGATGATGAAATGTGTCATCCAAATTGACATCACATTGGCATATCAAAATTTGCCATGTGTCATTTGGCCCACAAGATAAAGATAAATTTCCTATTCAAAATTTATGGATAATTCTCTTTATTAAAATAAATAAATAAAATAAAGATAAATTTTCTATTCAAAATTGATAGATAATTATCTTTATTAAAATAAATTAAATAGAGATAATTATTTATCTTTGTTGATTACTATCTTTATCAAAATATGATATAGATAAATATAGATAATTATCTCTAAGAAGAATTTGGGCCAATCAAAAGTTTACTACATACTTTCAAACATATCAATTCAAAGTGGAGCTTATCCTCTGAAATTACTATAAATAGAGGACATCTCTCATTTTCAAGACCAAGTTTTCAAGAGGCCCAAGCTTTGGAGAAATTCTGTCTCAAGAGTTTTTGAAGAACTTGAAGAACATTCAAAGGGCTTGAAGAACTTGAAGGACAACACATCTCTAACAAGCTCAAGGCTAGAGATTAGTTGTGAAGACCGTTCAATCCATCTTCCAACCAAAGTCAAGAAGATCTCTTGTTCGAGCTCTTTGAAGTTCTATTGGAATTAAGCTAAAAAGCCTCCATAAACCTCAACAAACCCAAATCTTTGAAGCTCAACAGATCAAGCCTCTAAAGCCTCGAAGAACTTCAACCTAAGAGCCTTCACATTGGAAGACTTGAAGAACAATAAATCTCTAATAAGCTCAAAGCTAGAGATTTGTTGTGAGAACCGTTCAATCCATTTTCCAACCAAAGCCAAGAAGATCTCTTGTTCGAGTCAAGTTCAAAGAAGATAGAATCAAATGGTATTCTTTTGTAAAAGAATTGAAATAGAAATTGTACTCGTTATTCATCAATACAAATTTATATTTGCAAACCATATTTCTTTTCAATTGTTTGATTTTCTGCAATTAGGAAATAAGTGTTTACAAGAGCAAAGTAGAGTTGGCCAGAAATCAGCCTTCAATTCAAAAAAATCCTTAGGGAAACTTTTAATTTTAGAGAGGCAAGTATAATGTTTTTTCAGCCAAACTTTGATATACATATTTAAATATTTTTAAATCTTTAGAGAGGGCCATGACTAGGGACGGAGCCAGAACTTAGAGTTAGAGGGGGTAGTTTTGCTATTGGTTGTGTGCAGTGACTTTGGCCTCCAACTTTGTTGCTGCTTAGCCACTGAGGGTTTTAATTTTTTTTTTTTTGTCTTTGATGTGTGCATTGCTGGATAAGAAAAAAGTTATTTTTTTTTTAAATTTTTTAAAGGGTTAGGTTGTTTGATTTGAGTAATATTGGTTGACTAGATTTAACTTTTTTTAGTTTTACTATTGGTAATTTTTGTTGTTGGACTAATTTTTTTGGGCTTGTATATTTTGTTTTATATTTTAAATCTATAATTTTTTTTTATAGTCTTTAAAATGAGGAAAATGTTAGAGTTAAAAACTTTTCTTACAAATTACTGATGTGATGAGTGGTTATTGGTAAGTAAAAAAATAATGTATGTGGTCAGTCCAAATGCGAACTTATAAGAATTTGCTACCTTAATAATTTGTGAAAATGTTGTAGAAAATTAAATTTGTGACTATAACAATACTCTTAAAAGAATCAATGTTATTGTTAAAGAGGCAAAATTGTAATTTTATAAAACAAAATTGCTAAAATTAGTACCCATATATATAATAATATTTTTTAAAAATGGGGGGGGGGGGGGGGCGCATTGCTCCCCAAGTCCAACCATGGCTCCGTCCATGGCCATGACCACTCCTCCCCACCCCCGCGGGGGCGGTCCTTTAATGTTTCTACCCCTAGATATGTACATTCGCAACGTGTTTGCTAGAAAACTTGAACCAAAGACATCATAGATCAAATTGTAATATCTTAGATTATGAATTTGTAATGCGTGGGTGTGGCGGAGCCACGCATTCTTGAGTTGTGCGTATGCGAGAGCACGTGTGTGTAAAGAGCGTGGTGGAATCCCATTGACTAGTGATGAAGTTAACAAGTTTATTACTCATGGGCACACATTTCTCCATTAGGCCGGCCTTTTAAACTTGAAGGCCCAAGGTATTACAATTTACAAATGATATTAGAGCGAGGCCCTACTCTTTAGTAGGGCCATGCGCGTCATGAGCCATGTGTGCGAGAGCATGATGGAGTCCCACGTGGACTAGTGATGTAGAAGTGGAAACAATATGAGAATAGGTCATATTAAATTGATTTTCACAATTCAAGTAAGAGTTTTACAACATGTGTACTATTTACAAATATGTTAGGCAGAAAGAAATTCACTAAAGACGACGATGTTAGAACAAGTACCTACCAAAAGTTCTTAAAAAAAGAACCTACCAAAAGAAAAGGTGTACAGCTACATAATCATTCCACAGATTTTAAGTAATGGGATACAGATAAGCTTATGATTCGTGGCAATGGCATATATAGCTAGTTATGATCAGTTATCACCAACCATCATAAAGCAAGAGGATTTTTCTTCCTTCAATTTCTTACGCGATAAAAGACAAAGCAACAAAAGGAAATATCTTGCCCATTTCCTTATAGCCAGAAGGGACACTGCTGTAGCACATGTAAAATAGGAAAGGTACCCGTTCCTTCATGTCTACATGGTTAGAGTGCCACTAGTGAAAGTTTTAGGGATTTTTCTTTTCTTTTAAAATGAATGTAAGTTTCAGGGATTCTTTAATGGTGTTGGGATGTTACAACTTACAACTTCCCAAACACAACGCGTAAACGTGTTTTCCTATCCCAAAACAATGGTACTTTGTTAAGTTTCCCAAGCAATGAGTATTCAGTTTTTCACACTGTAGACGACTAAATTTCTTAGTTCGAAATAAATCAAACAAGTAAAATAGTTGCACAAATGCGAATTTGTATTGATGATTGTGTGGTACAATTCTCTGTGATTACAAAAGAGTGATCCTCTGATTCGATCTCCTTGAAGGATTTGTTGATTGGAATTGTGGTAATGTGATTTTGATCTAAACACCAAATATACTTCAATTTGGCTGAAGAATGGATCGAAGACCTTTGAAACAGAATTGCAATGAATCTCTGGCTATGAGCTTGTTAGAAATTCTTTGTTCTTCGTGTTCTTCGTGTTCTTGGTTTGTGGTGGAAGTTCTTCGGGGCCTTAGGGGCTTGAATCCGTAGAGCTTCACTGATTTGTGAGTTGTTGATGTTTTCGGACACTTTAGGCTTGATTCCCGCAAACTTTTGGATCTTGGCGGATGATTTGGATGATTTCTCTTCGAATGTTCTTCGTATTCGAAGTTGAAGTTCTTGGAGGCTTTAGAGCTTGGTTCCGGCAGAGCTTCTGGATTTCTGAGTGCTTCAGATGGCTTCTTCTCCTCCCAAATGTCTTAGGAAGGCTTCTATTTATAGGAGTTTAGGGGTGGATGAGTGACACGTGGCAGAGTCTGATTGGTGACACGTGGCAGAGCTTGATTGGTCCGCTTATGTCATCGCCTGCACATGCTGGACTGATTGTGTCATCGCTTACACGTGCGAGGTTGCTTAGGTCATTGCTTACATGAGCTGATGTGTGATTGGTTCTTGCATGACACTTGGCAAATTTATATTGGCTTCTGAACAGCAATAGTAAAACCTAGCAGCAGTATGTGGTGCTTTGTAATTGGTTGTATTTTGTGGACTTGGTAGTGTGACGTGTCAGCTTGTGATAGGTCGGGAATTTTCTCTCTCTACACACACATATATATAGACTGCATGCTTTGCCTTTGCATTTGTGATTGATTTTGATCCCTCTCCCCCAAGTCATATTCTTGCCAAAACCATTAGTTTACACCAGCTTTCTTTATTCTTTTTCAACATTTCTCGTACAAACAGCTCTTGTCAATTTTCCTTGCTACGATTTTGTTACGGAAATGGCATCTGAAATTAAGAATGAAGGAGTTTTTTTTCGTTACTGGGGGTGGTTCAAGGCCTTGTCTAGAAAGTTAGGCACGAAGATAGTTGAGACCGCCAGGAAGATAAAGAAACTGGGACAAGATGATCCGAGAAGGATTATTCATTCGCTAAAATTTGGACTGGCTCTCACGTTGGTGTCGCTGATCTACTACTTTGAACCTCTTTATAAAGGTTTTGGCAACTCAGCAATGTGGGCTATTTTGACTGTTATCGTGGTCTTTGAATTCTCCGTAGGTTAGTTAATTTCTTTTCTTGGTTTATTTTCAGCTCATAATGTTAAAGGAAGCAAGATTATGACATAAGAGTCACTTTTTATTGTTTTCCTTGTCAATTATGGGAAAAGTCTGGTGGATACTAATGTTTCGATTTTCTATAATACAGGAGCAACACTCGCAAGAGGTTTAAATAGAGGATTGGCTACATTGGTGGCTGGGGCTCTAGGATTTGGTGCTCATTACCTAGCAAGTCTTGCTGGAGAGAAAGGTGAGCCCATACTCCTTGGGCTCTCTGTTTTTTTACTTGGTAAGAAACTCATTCGTGCCAAGAAAATGATAATAATAATACAATTACGACAAAATATATTGTTAGGGCCTAAATAATAATACAATTATTTCTTTTTTCTATTTTTTTTTAAAAAATTTTTTGTCACAAATTGTGAATTTGATGTAAATGGTTATGATGCAGCTGGAGTAGTAACATTTGTGCGGTTCTTTCCTCAATTGAAAGCGAGATACGATTATGGTCTCCTCATATTTATGCTGACATTTTGTTTGGTGTCTATATCTGGTTATCGGGAAGATGAGATACTGGAAATGGCACATCAGAGAGTGTCCACAATCCTCATTGGTAGCTCTACATCTGTATTTATTTGCCTTTTGGTTTTCCCTGTATGGGCTGGTGATGATCTTCACAATCTGGTCGCTTCAAACCTTGAAAAACTTGGGAGCTTCTTAGAAGGTATGTTTATAGTAAATTGGTGCATTAAATGGAAAATTATGCACGTTAACATATGTGTCATTATACCTTTTGCCTTGTGGTGACTGGTAAATTTACTTGTTTTAATTAGTAAAACTCAAATTACAGGTTTTGGTGTTGAATACTTCAAAATACCAGGGGATAGTAAAGAGTCTAACAATACGTTTATGGCTGACTATAAGAGTGTCCTCAACTCAAAACAGAGCGAAGAATGCTTGGTAAGTAAGAAGAAATAAGTAACTCTTTCTCACTCTTATCTTTCCAAATCCAAAAAACAAAAGTACAATTAGAACAACATTTATATCATTATTGTATGATTGCAGGCTAATTTTGCTAGATGGGAACCTTGTCATGGTCAATTTAGGTTCCGTCACCCTTGGAAACAATACCTGAAGATTGGAAGCCTAACACGTCAATGTGCGTATCGTATTGAGTCTCTTAATGGCTGCATCAACTCTGAGATCCAGGTAAGATACCTAATTAATTATTAGTCAGTTCTTTATAGGAAAATTCTTAGTTTACATTGTATCAGCAATGTAAAATTTACATTGTAAACTAAACAAATGTATACAATGTAAGATTTATATTGATAGTACAATGAAAACCTATAATTACCCTTCTTTATATTTAGTTCATTGTAAAGCAATTCATTAATAATCACTATATGAAAATACGTATTACTGAAATTCAGTAATGTAGTGCATATACACAAAGGAATCAATCAAGTTTAAATTAAAAGAAGATAAAAAAGGTTAACATGCATAGTGGAATAAAATGCTTACAGATACCAGCAGAATTTCGAAGCAAAATTCAAGAGGCATGCACGAATATGAGCTTGGAATCAGGCAAAGCTTTGAAGGAATTAGCATCGGCAATCAAAGCAATGACACCGCCATCCTCAGTCACTCCCCACATTATAAAATCAAAAGATGCTGCTAACAATCTGAAATCCTTGCTCCGATCAGGCTTTTGTAAAAAGATTGACCTCCTAGAGGTAATACCAGCTGTAACCGTGGCATCGCTGCTAGTTGATGTTGTTTCTTGCACAGAGAAAATTGCAGAGTCCATTAATGAGCTCGCTTCTCTTGCACACTTTCAATGCGTTGAGCCTATGGTGGAAGCAGAGAAGCCAAAATTACTTCACCAAGAAACAATGCCGCCTTGTTGTGGTGTCAATGAACCACATCATGTTATCACAATTGATCAGCTATCTCCAAAATTACCATAAAATACTGTCTCTCCACGATTGAATATGTTGATATGTGTTGCTAACTAGTTCTTAATATGGCAGTTTTGTATTAGCCGATTTTGAGCAAGTACATGAATCTAACTTTTGATCGAGTGTATCTTGAGGAAAAACTATTATTTTAAATTTATTTCCTAAATTCATTTCTATAGAGTTGTGACTAATATAGTCAAAATGAAATATGTTCCACCCGTATATATATTTTAGAACCAATGAATAATGAGCACTTGTGGGTACAAAGGTTCCGTGATCCTCAAGGAAAATGGTTAGTCACATCTACACTATATCCTAAAACAATTAATCTATTCATAATTGAGGTTTCATGTAATTGTTATAAAACTCATATCAACCCAGTATATGTCTAATGTAAGACTCAATAGAGACCCACAAAATACACACTCAACTAATTTAATGCCACACATAAATTCTTGACAATCTTATTAGGGCCCATGTTATAAGGTAGTGTCTCCAAATCCACATAAGATTATGCATCAAACAAAATTGATGCTCGCACATATATTAGGAGTATTTTCATTTTATTTTAATACACTTTGGATGCCTTGTGCTTTAATTATAACTCATGCTTATGCATAGGAAAGATGAATTATAGTGGTGGTATTAAGTTTGGGTTATTAAACATATAGGACATAATTTGACCAGGACATTTGGAGGTACTAGAATAGTTTTTCCTTACAATTTTCATGATATTGGTTACGCCAAGTTTCTCATTACATTGTTATTACGTATATAATTTTGAAAATTACTATTAGATACTACATATACAATATCAATTCACAATTATTGTCTGTGAAATTCTACTAAATATAACACAAAATAAAATAATAAATTAGTCAAATAGTATCTGCTAAATTGAATGGAGATAGGTGTATGGGATCGTTCAACTCAATTATAGTTTGTTACATTCAATATCTTCACATACAAAATATTTGGATAGAAACAGTATAAAAAATATGTTCATTAGTTCAGAAAAAAATAATAGCAAAAATCTAAACAATTTAATTTGTATGGAAAGTCACAAAAGCAAAATCCAATTTTGATTCTAAGGGTCCGTTTGGATATAACTTATTGTTGCTGAAAACTGATTGTTGCTGAAAACACTGTAGAAAAATAATTTTTAAATGTATGAATAATGTCGTGGGACCCATTTTTAATATTTTTTTTCTGAATAAAGTGACTGTGAGCCCCTTGAACAGTGCGTGAACAGTGTTTTTACAGTAACTTCTATCTCTGAACCGCGTGAAAGGAAAAAAAAAAAAAAAAAATCTGAAAACGCATTGAGAAAACGCAACGCAACAAAACTGTGTATCCAAACCAATACTAAATGAATTTTCTCTAAACTTTGGTTTAATAAAGTTTTTTTTTTTTTTTTTAAATACAAACACACACACACACACCTAGTTAATAATGGACTGTACATAGTCATGGTATATTACATAAATGAATTATAAATTTGAATTGCTTTTAGTTATACAAAAAAAAAAAAGGCTCATAAATATAAAATCATTCAAACTCTCTATTCCTCTAATTTTATATATAGAGTTAGATGTATGATTATGTTTTTTATGAATTTTATTTTTATTTTTATATTGGACTCCTCATTTTCTGCACTAAATTAACTCATTCGACACAAAAATTAAAAAACATAGATTAGATGGGACACGTAACGCAAAATTAAACTCTAATTGAAATCAAATTTTTATGCTGAATTAACTCTTTGCATAAATATTTAAAAACTTATATTAGATGAAACACGTGACGCAAAATTAGACTCTAATTGAATTTTCTCTCAGCTTTGCCTATTGATATATGTAAAGTTGTGATTTCCAACTATATTGTGTTAGCTTTAATTCCGAGCCAAATTTGATTGTAATTTCTTCAATCATTTTTCCCTGTATGTATGTGGGTTTATCTGTAAGGGATGAGTGTGAGAGATAGGTGAAGAATCGAGCTTCAAAAGTTGAATCAATGGATTTCGCGAGTAGCTCGCGAGAAGCAACCCGCAAAAAGGCCATGTGTGGAGCACATGACTGGAAGATGAAGAGTCATGCCAGGTTATCATTTTCGCGACTGTCTCGCGAGAAGGGCCAACCCGCGAAGAACCCGCGAAAATTTCTATTTGGCAAAAAGTTGTGTTTTGCTTTACCTTTTCTTTACCCACACTATATATATCCTCATTACCCACGAATTGTAAGGAGTGATTTTCAGAGAGAAAATCCTAAAAAATATACTTAAGAGTTAGAGATTGTTATACCCACAATTATCTACACATTTACTTGTAGTTTTCTTCAACTCCTACCTCTCCATCTCTAGATCTTTGAGAGGTTGCTAGGCCAAACACTTACCACACCCATTCTAAGTATAAAGTGAGATTTTGGTACTGTTGGGAAGCATTGAAATGAGTCATTCATTGGCGGATGCAATCGGGCTGAATTGCGGGATCCAGAAAGTTAGAGAAGACAAGACTCTGAGAATTTAGTTGGTAGCAAGAGCTTGGAGGGCTAAAGTACATGGGAGTAGACTAGGCTTGGAGGGTCTTTTGTTATTCGTGTACTCCAACTTTATTCTCTAGTGGATCGATTTTGACTTGGAGGGTCGTGGTGAGGTTTTTTGTCAAGTTTTTTGGTTCCCTCTTTGATAACACGTCTCGGTATTATCTTGTGTTTGCATTTCTCATCCCTACTCTTTAAGCTTCCATTTTATTGTTGATGATGGATGAATATGGCTTAGGGTAGCTTTATCGGTTCATTGCGCTTATTTACTCTTGTTCTGCACTTAATCTAAGTTAGAGTAAAAGTAATCAAGTCGTAATTTTTAATTGGGAGTCTGAACAAGCACTTAGGTTTTACTACAAATCCGAGCTTTCAATATATAATATATAGATTTCTCGCATATGTAGACCAAGTAATTGGGGGGTGTATATACATTAATAATCCATGCAACTCCTGTTATAGCCATCATAATAAAAATGCAACAATCCTATCGATGTAGCCTTAGTGTTATGTGTGTAGGTTAAAATTGGAAGATTCAACAATACAAATGTTGTAATTAGAAAACTCGTGGAAGATTTAAAAAAAAAAATATATCATTAATCTCCGATGACAAAAAATAATTAAAAAATTAAATTTTAGTAAACATAATAGAAAATTGAGTTTCAAATGTCAAATATTTTTACAAAATTACAATATGTATTAATAATTCTGTGAAGTCGGTGGCTTGTTATCCTAATCCAAATTGTTTTAGAGTGGCGTATAGGACTTGATTTCCTATTTCAAGTGCAACTATGTTTCCTAATTATTTTAGGACTAGTTTTTCATATAATTTTGGTGCAAGGAAATCACTAATAGCCGACTAACTCTATGTATAAATAGGAATAGGTGTTGCGGCAATTGAATAGAAGCAGAAGAAAATAGAGAGTTTTGGCTGCTTCATATTATTGTGAGAGTTCTCTAGTTTAGCATAGGATACAAGGTCTTCTCTATTCCTTTTATTTGTGAGAGAGCTATTGGGTGTATTGGGGATTGGGTGTGTGTGAGAATATTGATACACCAACTTGTATATCTCCATATTTGATTAGTGGAATTTCTTTGTCGTTGCCAGTGGATGTAGGCCAAATGTGCTTATTTATTTCTGATTTTGGGTTTGCTTCGTTCCTATTGTTTATTTCTTGGAGATCTTTCTAGAGTCATAATATTTTCACAATCAATACTAAGGTGGGAGTGCTACTCGGAGGCACTTTCCTCCAACAAATTCTAAGTGAGATTTCATTTTGAACATCTAACCGCATGTAACGAGATTAATAATCAAAGAAAAGGATAAAATAGTGAGAGCCACTCAGTCCAGGAATATGTAAAGGTCCCAAAACATCAAAAGTAGCAGTGGACATTGACACATTATAGTTAAATGACAATGCTAGTTGTTTACGCAATTTACAAGAGACACAATCAAAAGTATCCTTTGATACCACACCCACCATATGCTAGCAATTCTACCCAGGAAGAAGGTGAATGTCTAATTTGAGAGTGTGGATGCAAAAGGTGGATCGAAGAAGTAGCAACATAAATTCCAGTAGCAGGAATATGAAGGCTAGAAACTTTGAACAATTGTCAAACTCTACGGTCGGTTGCAAGTGCATGTTTGTCTCTTTTGTGAATCCTATAGAGCATAACTAGAGGCAGTGGTGGTGCCACGTTCACTCCAGGGTGTTCTTGGGAACACCCTGACCTGGAAAAAAAAATTATAAATATATAATAATTAAAATTTTTTATTTGTTTACCCTTTAAAAATTAATTAGGAACACCCTTAAATAATTTTTTTTTTTATTTGTTCTACTTTCAAGCAGAAAAAAAAAAAAAAAAAAAAAAAAAAAAAACAAAACAAAAAATTGTAACAGAGCAAGCCCACCAGGGAAAAAAAGCCCAACATCAATCCTAAACAACAGATGGTAAAGCAAACCCAATCTAAAGAAAAAAACAAGGTAAAACAAATCCAACAGATTACAGACGGTAGCAAACCCACAGATTCTAAAAAAAAAAAAAAAAAAAAACAAAAAAAAAAAACAAAACCCAATATACTGAAATCAAAAACCAACGAACGACGTAACCAAACACTAATAGATGTTGAAAGAAAGAAAGAAACCTAACCTAAAGAAAAAAACCCTAACCCAATATACTGAAATCAAAAACCAATGGAGACAACAACAACCAACGGCAACGGACAGCGCCTCTGCCTCGAGGCTCGAGCAACAGCCAACAGAACACATCGCTACATCACATCAGGCCTCAAACTCGAGCTCCAGCCTCCAGAACACATCGGATTGGAGATCGGTCTTCCTCGCCTTGACGTGCCGCCCAACAGCGCCACCCTTCAGCCTCAGGCCTCCCTGCTCCCTCAACCTCAAGGTACACTTAACTTCTCTCTCTTTTTCTCTCTTACATATACAGGTTATTGGGTATTTGGGTTAATAGGTTTCTCTCAGTCTCAGTCTCTCTCTCTTTATCTGAAGAATGAAAGTGAAAATGTGAAATGAAATGAGTTTCTCTCTCTCTCTCTCTCTCTTTAAGACTTTATCCCTCTCTCTTTGAACTTTGATTCAGTGATTGGCTGATTGCTTTTGCTTACCATTACTTTATAACTTTATTAATATTTGTTTGCCCCTGTTTTTGGCATTATTCGTTGGTGTTGGTGAGATACAATTAATTGTCTTTTAGTGTATTGTGATTTGTGATTGTGAATTTATCTAATTGGCTCTTGTGATTGGGGCCATGGGGCTTGTCTGTTGAGTGGGCGGTGGATGGGCGCATGGGGCCGGGGTGGGATATTTGAATTGGGGGAAGTAAATGCACATGGGGTGTGTGCTAGTGCAACTAATAAACAATAATTTTATTAACCAATAATTAATTGGGGGAAGCAACTAATAAACAATAATTAATAATTTAATTTACCAATACATTATAAAAGACAAACAAATTAAATTATTTTAGGCTAAATAACAATTAATAATTTTATAATTAAGGTGAAAACCACATTTTCTTCCCTACATTTTCACGCGATTCCCACTTTGGTCCCTATCTTTTATTTTCACCGCTTTTAGTCCCTATTTAGAAAAATGCCTTTCATTTTAGTCCTTTTCATTAGTGCCCTAACGGCAAAGTCTTACGTGGTAGACGGAACTATTAAAATAATAATAAAAAATTTTATTTTGGCATTAAAAAATGCCACGTCAGCATCTAAATTAAAAAAAAATTAATTTATTAATTTTAACTAAATAAAAAAAAATAAAAAACAGAATAAAAAACCAAAAATCACATGAATTGAGATCTAAGTGTGTCTTGAACAAGAACACAAACCCAGATCTAAGAACACAACCCCATAAATTAAAATCCAAAAATTAAAAATCTCAAAATCACCATTTTCTCAAAGCCAGCAAAATCATCAAATCTGAAAGCCCCAAAGTACCAAATCAATCCAAAAATAACACAACCAATCCAAACTCAGAAAAACCCATCTCAAGCAAGTTGAACCCAGCAAACCCACCTCAAGCAAGTTTGATTTTAATTAAACAAAGCCTCACATCAAACCCAAGTACAACAACAGCAAGACACCCATCACTCGCTTCCAACGCTACCTTCAAATCAACACAGCCCACCCAAGCCCAAACTACTCCTTCGCAATTTCCTTCCTCAAAACCTAAATGGAACATGCTCAATCAGATCCCCTTCTCCACCTTCTCCAAGCTCTCCTTCTCAATCCCCGAACCTAAGGACCTCCTCCTCTGTGGTGCACTCGAGTTCTACGATCGATCCTTTGATCGCATCACTCCCAAGAACGAGTGCCGCCTTGAGCGCTTCAAAAACCGCAATTTCTTCAAGGTTACCACCACTGATGACCCTGTCATCTGCCGCCTTGCTAGCGAGGACAAAGCCACCGTCTTAGCCACCGACATGATCCTCTCCACCCTCATGTGTGTGCCCAGGTCGGTTTACTCATGGGACATTGTGGTCCAAGGAGTTCGAGGATTTGAATGTTGGGTTTGTTTTGGACGAGGGGCAGGCTTCACCTGGTGATGAGTTTAGGATTTGAATGTTGGGTTTGTTTTTCTGAGTTCGGATTGGTTGTGTTGTATTTTTGGATTGATTTGGTACTTTGGGGCTTTAGGATTTGATGATTTTGCTGGATTTGAGAAAATGGTGATTTTGAGATTTTTAATTTTTGGATTTTAATTTCTAGATTTGTATTCTTAGATCTAGGTTTGTGTTCTTGTTGTTCTTGTTCAAGACACACTTAGATCTCAATTCATGTGATTTTTGGTTTTTAATTCTGTTTTTAATTTTTTTTATTTAGTTAAAATTAATAAATAAATTTTTTAAATTTAGATTCTGACATGGCATTTTTTTAATGCCAAAATAAAATTTATTATTATTATTTTAATAGTTCCATCTGCCACGTAGGACTTTGCTGTTAGGGCACTGACGGAAAGGACTAAAATGAAAGGCGTTTTTCTAAGTAAGGATTAAAAGTGGTGAAAATAAAAGATAGAGACCAAAGTGGGAATCACATAAAAATGTAGGGACGAAAATGTGGTTTTACCTATAATTAATGAAACAACAATATAAAAAATTATAGTTTATAAAAGACAAACAAATTAATGAAACAACTAAACAACAATAATTAATAATTTTATTAATGTGGGGCTAGCTATTTAAAAAGGTATTGGTAAAATTGTAGGAAGTGGGCCTATGGCCCAATAGCCCAGTCCGAGGACGTTAATCCGTCCGAGGATGGCTAAAATGAGGACACGGTGGGAATAATATAAGAAAAGGGAGTGGAGATTGTACATAATAGTCCAAACTGCGTTCGAGGATAAGGTTCATCTCGGAATGATGGCCCAAGGTCGATGCAACTATCTTGTTACCCTGCATAGTTCGTAAGGTTGTATTGTGACTAAGAAACGGATATGGGATAAGGGAGGTAACAAATATCTACTAAAGCTACTACCTCCACATTAAATGCTTCCCAGCTAACTCTCTGGCCGCATTAATGTGGAAGTGATACCTGAACAGTAGTGAAGCAGCCTTATGGCTGCTAGTTGAAGACTCTGGGAGGTGTTAGATAAGACAGGAGGGAGTTCCCAGAATCTAACCTACACGTGTATGGTGAAAATGATGAGAGGAACGTGGTATATAACATGAAAAATGAGGAAAAGGAAAGGGGAGAGAAACATTTTGAACTTTGTTGATCAAGAAGATAGAACCCTAAAAAAACACCTGAGACCTAGCCGAGGAGAGTTTTTATCGTTTGGTTAATTTTGAACGTTCTTTGCTGAGTAATTATCATGGTCTTTTCTACCGAATAGAACTAATTCTTTCACCCACTCTCTAGAAATTAATTGTTTGGGCTTGTTAGTCTAGTAACCCTTTTCTATTTTGGGTCCTTACAATTGGCGTCGTCTATGGGGAGAACTTGATTTATTCGAAAGGAAAGACAAGGACAACGTGTGGGATGGCAGAAGGAACGCTGCAACAGGCAGCAGCGGGCCCAAATCAGGTGGATGTTAATCCACGCCAAGTAGAATCCAGGGGGTCTCAGCATGACAACCCGTTTGTAAACCTTGAACAAAGAAGGGATCGTGAAGGAAGTGTGCGGACAACCCACACAGGTAGAAGTCAGTATCGAGAAAAAAGCCGTATTTTCCATGTAAAGAACGACAAGGACATGCAACGTGAGATTGATAGGTTGAAAAGAGAATTGCAACACGAGTGGAGAAGACGTTTGTCTACTAACGCCAGCCAGTCCTCTGAAGAGTCAAACAATGCCAGTTATAGATAGAGACCCAGGACTCCACCCAGTGAATCTTTCTCCTATGATGAGGAGTACCATCACAGACGCAAATATAAGAGCCCGCCTCGCAAAGGTCTGGGGAATGATGCATTGAACAAAGCATTGAGTCAAGTTTCTAAATCACCCTTCACGCGAAATATTGAGGATGCAAATCTTCCTCGACGGTTCCACCAGCCCGCATTCACCATTTATGATGGTCGAACAGATCCGGTGGAACATGTTAGCCATTTCAGTCAGAGAATGGCCGTCCATGCTAAGGACGAGGCTTTGATGTGTAAGGTCTTCCTATCTAGCCTAGGCCCAGTGGCGATGAGATGGTTCAACGGTCTAAAAGCGAACTCCATTGATTCATTTAAGAAGCTCACTCGAGCCTTTGGCGCCCGTTTTATCGCCTGCAGCAGGGTTCCTCAGCCCTTGGGGTCTTTGTTATCCATGTCCATGCGAGAGGGGGAGACCCTGAAAGCCTATTCTGATAGATACTAGGAAATGTTCAATGAAATGGATGAAGACTATGACCACGTGGCTATTAGTACTTTTAAAGCTGGCCTTCCAACCGAGCATGATTTGAGAAAATCTTTGACCGGTAAGCCTGTTACCAGCGTGCGTCAACTTATGGATCGGATTGACAAGTATAGAAGGGTAAAAGAGGACCAGATATAGGGTAAAGGAAAGGCCAAAGTAATCCCTCAAGAAAGGAGGGACTTCAGATCGGACCGGTATAATAACAATCGACCTCGGAAGGATTTTGGGGGGCAGTCAGGATCTGCCAACTCCCAGGTGGTTGGTGCTGTGTTCCGAGAACCAGTACAACAGGTTCTGGAGAAGATAAAAAACGAGCCGTTCTTCAAATGGCCTAACAAGATGGTAGGGGATCCTATGAAACGTAATCAAAACCTCTACTGCCAGTACCATCAGGATCATGGACATACTACCGAGGACTGCAGGAATTTGTGGGACCATTTGGATCAGTTGGTCCGAGAAGGGAGATTGACTCAATTTTTGCATCATTCCAGCGGCCGAGGAGGCCAGACAGGTTCGGCATTTCGGGGAAATGCCTCTTCAAGACCCTCCTTGGGCACGATAAATGTCATATTTGCTGCCCCGGGGAGAACCGGGTCTTCTCCCTCCAGGGTAATGTCTTTATCTCATTGCCTAGATGAAGGCTCCAGTTCAATGTCGAAGAGAGTCAAAGTGGACACCTCACTGGTGTTGGGTTTTTCGGATGAAGACAAGAGGGGAACCATACAACCGCACGATGACGCTTTGGTGGTTATACTTAGGATTAGGGGGTATGATGTGAGAAGAGTGATGGTTGACGAGGGAAGCGCAGCCGAGGTTATGTACCCTGACCTGTATATGGGGCTAAATTTGAAACCCCAGGATTTGACAGCCTATAGTTCCCCTTTGGTGAGCTTTGAAAGGAGGTCGGTCATTCCGATGGGTATGATTAGATTACCTGTGCAGACTGGCTCGGACGTAGTGGAGGTGGACTTCATTGTGGTAGATGCTTTCTCTCCGTATACGGCTATTTTGGGCAGGCCTTGGCTGCATACCTTGGGAGCTGTCTTTTCTACTCTCCATCAGAAGGTGAAATATCCATCGGGAAGCTAGGTGTTAGAAATATTAGGAAACCAAGCCATGGTTAGACAATGCTTGATAATGGTTATTCAATATCGGCCTGAGACGGAAACAGCGGCCACTGCCGAGAACGGTTCGTAGCAATCAAAGACCCTGGCGCCCCTCTACGACAGACCTATCGACGAAGCGAAATGTGAAAATCTGGAAAAGGTGAGCGTTGGGGATGATCCGAAGAAGTTCTTTCAGGTCGGGGCTCAGTTGCCTCTGTTGGAAAAGGAGCAGTTGGTTGAATTCCTTAAAAGAAATGTTGATGTGTTTGCATGGGACGCTTATGAAGCCCCAGGAGATTTGGTATTGAGAAAAGTCTTAGGAACTACCAAAAACCTGACCTGGGGAAAATTAGGACCTAATTGGGAAGGACCATATCGTATCACATCGGTGGCAGGAATAGGAGCGTATTACTTGGAGGATCTAGATGAAAAAACTGTAATCCATCCTTGGAATGTAAGCAATCTAAAGAGGTACTACTATTAATAAGAGCAATTCTGTTTTACTTCCTTTTTCAATTCATTCCGGTTATGTATCTTGTGTTTCCCAGTCTATTGAAGTATTAAACAGAAACTAAGTTATGTCAGGCTCTTCGGACCACAAACTTAGTGAAAATTAATACCCTTTGACATCTATTGAAGTATTAAATAGAAACTAAGTTATGTCAGGCTCTTCGGACCACAAACTTAGTGAAAATCAATATCCTTTGACATCTATTGAAGTATTAAACAGAAACTAAGTTATGTCAGGCTCTTCGGACCACCAACTTAGTGAAAAATTAATACCCTTTGACATCTATTGAAGTATTAAACAGAAACTAAGTTATGTCAGGCTCTTCGGACCATAAACTTAGTGAAAATTAATACCCTTTGACATCTATTGAAGTATTAAACAGAAACTAAGTTATGTCAGGCTCTTCGAACCACCAACTTAGTGAAAATTAATACCCTTTGACATCTATTGAAGTATTAAAAAGAAACTAAGTTATGTGGGGCTCCTCGGACCACAAACTTAGTGAAAATTAATACCCTTTGATATCTATTGAAGTATTAAACAGAAACTAAGTTATGTTAGGCTCCTCGGACCACAAACTTAGTGAAAATTAGTACCCTTTGACATCTATTGAAGTATTAAACAGAAACTAAGTTATGTCAAGCTCCTCGGACCACAAACTTGGTTAAAATTAATACCCTTTGGCATCTATTGAAGTGTTAAACAGACGCTAAATTATGACCAAATTGGTATGTTAAAGCAAAATCCATGAGCATCACTTAAAGCATTTTAAGGTACCCAGGACCTACCTATTATTCAAACATTTAGGATACTTTCTCAGGTTTGGATACTTATTGGAATTGATAATCTAAAAACGCGTCTTCATATTGCTGTGGAGTTCACAGTTGTAATCTACTCAGATTCTCAATTAAAACACATAAAGTTGCACTTTCCCTTATATCAGTAAGCTTTACTCTTTTGGGGCATATGGTCATGTAAAAACAAAGAATATTCACGATGGAAAATGCATATATTATAGATCAATTGACAATGTCCCAGATAAGTTTAGAAAGGAAAAATATACATCTCATTATAGCTATCCTTAAGCAAAAAGTGAAGGGAATGTCACTACAATAACTATGGTTTCAATTTTATTTGGAGCTTAGACTTGGGAGCTTTGTCAATTGTTTCAGGAGGAACCTCCTTCTCTTTTTCCTTAGGAGTCTCTCCAGCAGGTAGGATAGTTGAAGCCAAAGCCTGCTCAAAACTTTGAGAAACAGCCCCCTCCTTAGGAACTTCTGCTATCTTATCCAAAGAGGTGTCTCTTGGAGCTTCAGGTATTTTGGGCTGCTCCTGCTGACTAAGATGAAGAGGATTCTGAGTTTGGGCCTCCTTGGCGGAGTCAGCAACTGTAGAGGCTGCTGCCTTTTGGTTGGAAGGAGGGTTTGAGGCTCGTATAGCCGGAGGGAAATAAATGTTTTCTGGCCTTCTCAACTCAGAAGAAGACTCAACCCCAGCTCGGTTGAGAGCTTCTCCCCAAGTCTGAGCACAGTAGGCTCGACATACTTCGGGGACCTCAGCCCGGAGGTTGTTCTCAGTCTCAGCTACGTCGACGTCGTAGCCATGCTGTTCGGCCTCTGCCTTCGCCTTCTCCGCCTCAGCCTTTGCTTTTTCGGCCTGGTCTTTGAGCTTTTGGGCTTGTTCCAATTGTTTCCTCAAGGTTATTATTTGCTCCTTGGAGGCTGTCAACTGGTCGTTAGCCTTTCGCAGGCGCTTTCTCTGATCCTCGGCTTGCCTTTGGGCACTCTCTAAAGCCGAGTCAGTGCTCTTCTGAGCATGTTCTTCCTCGGCTAATTTTTTCTTTAGCTGTACATTGCTTTGTTCGGCAATGGTGAGTGTCTGCACAGTTGTTGCCCGCCTCTTTCTTTCATCATCCAGTTGTTGGCAGTAGGAGTTGGTCATCTCCTCAAGTCTAAAAGTAGCTTGGATAGCCTGCAAAGAAAAAGAGTTAGAAATATGGCAAATAAAAACTGTGCGTAGGATATTTATAAATAAAGAAACAAAGTAAGAGGAATATCACACCATGCCCAAGTATCTTTTGGTATCAAGGAAAACCTCATTCTTTTTTAAACTCCGCAGCTTAGTCATGTCCTCTGGGAGTAAGAGAGTCTCCTCCAGGACTGAGGCGACGTGGCACTCGATGCCCCCGTTGAAGTCCCTCAGTGATGCATCCTCTCTCAGGGGCTCACCGTCGAGCATAGGTGCTGGGAGCCAAGCCTGGGGTTCTGTGGGTTGAGTATCTACCCTCTCCACGCGTCGTTATGTCCCATGACTAACTTTTTGCTACTTCGCAGCACGGTGAACCTCGTCTTCACGAGTAAGACGAGATCCACCTGTCTCCACCACATTCTTGTCTTTCGGCTCTCTCCTCCTTTTCGGATCATTAGGTTCAGGCCTAGACAACTGAGATGGTTGATGAGGGGGGAGAGGAGATTTGGGAGGTGGAGGAAGTTAAGGTTGAGTGGACTTCCCCTGTGGACCTTTTCCAAGTTGGTCTTTAATCAAGTCCATCAAACTCCTCTGGGGCTTTCTTTGGATGCCCATTTCGTCTAAAGTATCCTCGGGCGATGCAGGCTGGTTGAACACTTCAAATTCGTCCGAGGAGTCTATCAGTTCTACAATCCCCTCAGGATTTTCTTCTTCTTCTTCTTCTTCTTCTACTCTTTCTTCTTCTTTCTTCCTTGCCTGGGGAAGGGGGTGAGACGAAGATGTTCCTATCGAAGGGGTGGCCACGAAAAGTGGCTGAGTGAGGGGTGTACCTTCAGGAATCGGAACGCCCTCAGGAACGATGAATCCTTCGAAAGCTACACTAATGCGGTGAAGCCGAGGATCTCTGGCCCTTATCACGCACTTGGGAGCTTGAAATGCTGTGGAAATGGGTTTGTACCCAAGGATTTTGTGTGCCACTCGCAATTGACCGTCGGATTCGTTTACGTACACCTCGGACACAGGATTTTATCTAAACTCTCTCTGTTGACCAATCTGAACTGGGGTCTGGTAGAATGCATGTCTGTAAAACCAATAAAATGAAAAGAAAATTTTGTCAGAAATAAGAATAACGGGGGTCAAGGGAAAGCAATCTAAGTTATGTATATTCACAGCTGAACCCACACCTAGTTTCCCCTCCTTAGTCGAGCAGGGTAGGCCATCGTGCTATTCCCCAGAAAAGATTAAAAAATCATCCTTTAAGCCCTTGTTTGATGTAGGGAGGCATTGAATTAGCCTTACTTCGGGATACCTAGACTTAAGGTAATATCCCTGCCCCTTCAGATGGTATAGATTATACATCCAGTTCACATCGTGATGGGTCAAGTGTAAGTTCATCCTCTCATTTAGGACTTCTATACTCCCTAACACCCTGAACATATTTGGGGCACACTGTGTGGGAGATAACCTAAAAAATCTAAGGTAACTTCTAGTAAGATTACCCATGGGAATGGTCATCCCTCCTTCTATAAAGGCAATCATAGGGATGACCATTTCTCCTGTTTTTCTATCATCCACCCACGCTTCTAGGGCAGCGTATCTCATACCCACTGATGGGGGAATCTTATACTTAGCTCTAAATATCTCTCTATCCTCCTCGGATTCAACCAAACACTTGAACCTACCCATTTTCTAAAAAGTTATGAAGAAAAGTTAATAAGATGGAATGAGAGCTAAGAAGGTTTAAAGAGACTTGCAGGTTTAAAAAGGGAGTCCTCGGACAAGTTTTTGGTATTTATGAACGCACGGAGAGGTAAAAGAGAGTGACAGGTTCAATGTATGAGCGTTAAGGCTGTATAATTATTGTAACTGAAAAGAGAGTTGATTTGAAACGCTATTTATAATGGCACAGAAATTGTAAGCGGGAAAAGTCCCGCTCATAAATCCAGGTTGATCCTCTGCCGCTTGATTTGCATCTTGCCGTTGAACGTGGGAGACAAAAAAGCCGTCATAATTTAATGATGGCGTGTTCTGGACGCTGAAACGTCAGGAATGTTGCCTTGGGCAGGTAGAAAGACGTTTCGAAGACTAGACAAATCCACATAAGGGATGGAAGCCGGATATCAAAATCCCCCTTTTTTTCGAGGTGCCAAAAAGCGAGATTTTGAGGGGCTATTGTGGGGCCAGCTATTTAAAAAGGTATTGGTAAAATTGTAGGAAGTGGGCCTATGGCCCAATAGCCCAGTCCGAGGACGTTAATCCGTCCGAGGATGGCTAAAATGAGGACATGGTGGGAATAATATAAGAAAAGGGAGTGGAGATTGTACATAATGGTCCAAACTGCGTCCGAGGATAAGGTTCATCTCGGAATGATGGCCCAAGGTTGATGCAACTATCTTGTTACCCTGGATAGTTTGCAAGGTTGTATTGTGACTGAGAAACGGATATGAGATAAGGGAGGTAACAAATATCTACTAAATTAAAGCTGCTACCTCCACATTAAATGCTTCTCAGCTATCTCTCTGGCCGCATTAATTTGGAGGTGATACCTGAACAGTAGTGAAGCAGCCTTATGGCTGCTAGTTGAAGACTCTGGGAGGTGTTAGATAAGACAGGAGGGAGTTCCCAGAATCTAACCTACACGTGTATGGTGAAAATGATGAGAGGAACGTGGTATATAACATGAAGAAGGAGGAAAAAGAAAGGGGAGAGAAACATTTTGAACTTTGTTGATCAGGAAGATAGAACCCTAAAAAAACACCTGAGACCTAGCCGAGGAGAGTTTTTATCGTTTGGTTAATTTTGAACGTTCTTTGTTGAGTAATTATCATGGTCTTTTCTACCGAATGGAACTAGTTCTTTCACCCACTCTCTAAAAATTAATTGTTTGGGCTTGTTAGTCTAGTAACCCTTTTCTATTTTGGGTCCTTACAATTAATATTTCAAATGAATTTATATGAATTTCTCTTTTTATTAGATTGTGTAATTTATACTTCTTAAGGAACACTCTGGGAAAAATTCCTAGAGTCACCACTGACCAGAGGAAATGAATAAGATGGAGTAACTAGGTTCACACAGTTGGCGAACAAAACGTAGATTATATAATAGTTTAGGAACATGAAGCACCTTAGGAACTGAAAGGTTTGACGTAATGATAGTGATATATAGAGCGAACAAACATAGTGGAGCCATATGTATGTTGTGCGAATAATAGATGGTTGCTTTGTATGATTGAAATTAGAGAGAAACAAAGTGTCATATGGTTGCAACAAACGGAGTTAAGAAGTCAAAGAGGTAGACTTACTAGGCCAAAATGACAAAATACCTATTTCGCTGAAACTTTCCAGCAAAATACCCCATGTCTGAAACCATTTAGGGATATGCCCCTGTTTTGAAACTCGATTTTTAGAAAATCGAGTTTCAATGAAAATCTCGATTTGCCAAAAATCAAGTTGTTTGAAAAATCCTGCATGAAACTAGAGTTCATGGAACTTGAGTTCCATGTAGGATTTTTTTATTATTATTTTTTTTTTTAAATTTGATTGCCTATAACTTGATTTTCGCCAAATCGAGTTTTTCATTGAAACTCGATTTTTAGAAAATCAAGTTTAAAACAGGGGCATATCTTAAATAGTTTCAGACAGAGGACATTTTGCTGGAAAGTTTCAGCGAAATGGGTATATCCCTGTTTTGGCTAGACTTACTAGGTTAGGGCCGGCTCTACAGTATAAGTAAATAAGGCAGTCAAACAAAACGTAGATTATATGATATTTTAGGAACATGAAACACCTAAGGAACTGAAAGCTTTGACGTAGTGATAGTGTCTAGCTATAGATAAGACAAACATAGTGGAGCCATATGTATGTGCGAATAATAGATGGGTGGTGTGTATAATTGAAATTAGAGGAAAAGAAGGTGTCATATGGTTGACACAGGCAAATTCAAGAAGTCAAGAGGTAGACTTATTAGCTCCAGGCCGACTCTATAGTATAAGTAAAAGAGGTGGTCACTTAAGACTCCCTAATTTTGATCAATAGGGTTATTTTTTTCATTATAATAGTATTAATTAAGCCCAAATATTAGCTAATAAATAAAATAATTTTTTTATATAAAAAAAAGGAAAAATATTACGTTCACAACATTTTTCATAATACTTTTACAATAAATCCTAAGTGGCAGATTGTTATTAGTTGTTATTGGTGGTCAAAAAGTAATTTTAGCGGTGAGTTCAAATTAGAAATAATGAAACTTAACACCTAAGATTTGTTATGAAAATGTTGTGAATGTAGCACTTCTCTAAAAAAAGAAAAAAGAAAAAAAAAAAAAGCAATTCGCAAAAAATTTCACAACAATTGAGTTGGCATACTTTTATTAGTTTTCGTCTAGGTTCATCACTTTTTTACTTACCACTATCAATCTGCCAAATCAACAGGTGTGAAAAGTTTTGTCAAATATTTGTGTCTATAGACTTTCTAAAAAAAAAAAAAAAAAATTCTATGTGGTTCATGTTAATTAGTTATTTTGCATCTAAAACAAGACAATAGAGTTTAAGTAATACTTAAAAAATTTTTGAAGTCATATTTAAATATATAAAAGGTTTTAATTCAGTTTTCGTCTTGGACTCAAAAATACATCAAACCACCTCTGTACTAGGTAAGATACAGTGAGTAGAGGAAGATGATGCACTGTTAGAGCATATCAGAACCCGATTGAAGATATTTTCTAACTCAGCTTTGGTGAGTCCATAGGTGGATCTACAATTCTAGATGACTCAATTGGAGTAGGAGCTAGAAACATATTACTCTCTATGTTGGTAACAGTAGTTGTAAGTGCACTCGAGCCATTTCTACAGGTGATCAGTCTCAAAAGTGTAGCCAAGAGGTTTGCAATAACGGCAATAGTTGTTGGATTGCCTAGATGGACGTTAAGAACCAGGACTCGATTTTCATAACTTGATTTATCAAAACCTAGGACTTGCCGACATTTTATTTGGGGTCTTATATTTGTGTCGGATACTTAACACACTTGGGACAGTTCTGCATGCGTGTTCCAACAGTGTCTTTTAAAAAAAAAAAAAATTGCATGACATTGTTGGGGCACAAGTGTAAGAGGGATCGAATACTCTTTAACGAAAAAAATAAAAAAAAATAATGCTTTGGAAAATAACAGTGCATTTGAAAATTAATAAAGAGTAATGCTACAATCACAAAATATTTTACAACATTTTTACAAATCGTTGATGTAGTAAATTCTTACTGGTTCTCATTTGGGCCTTCCACCAACATTGATTTTTTACTTACCAATAAAACCACTCACCACATCAAAAAAATTAGTAAAATGGTTTGAGGTTTTAGCATTTTCCATTAATAAATATCTTTATTCTTGATCTATATTCTAGTTTCTAAATATTCTTTAATAGGCATTGATTTACTTTATTATCTATTATTGCTTTTAACTTGATATATATTTAACATTATATGAAAAATAAATGCTTAATAATAAATAAATATGTATATATATATATAGTAATTTAATAGATATGTCCGTTGTACCCATGTCATATTTTTTCCAAAAATTATTTTGTTGCCGTGTCGTACCTCTATCCATACCCATGTCCATGCTTCTTAATTCAAAATGTTCTAAGGGGAACCAGAGGGTGTGGTAGTGATACAAGGCTGCTGAGTTGGCGAGGTGTTCAAAGAGGATAGAGTCAGTTAGTTGAGTCAATTAGTGTTACTGTTAATCAATGATTAGTTAGTTAGTTACTGCACTGTTAATCATTGATTAGTTAGTAAGTAATTACTGAAGAATTGGTTGTAATCATTGTGTTAGTTGAGTACCATGCTAAGACTTGTATATATACTTGAGTGTACTCATAGAAACATTCAAACAATAACACAAAAGATTCTTTTACTTTCCTACCCACCCACTCTCTAATTCTCTCTTCCTTATCCCTTTTTCTTGGAGGCCAACTGTCCTTGAACTCAGCTATTTCCCATATAAGATCTTGGATCTTATCAACTGGTATCAGAGCAGGTTTGTCCTGCAATTTCTACATTCTTCCATGACTAAAACATGAGCTTCTGTCATTCTTAATGATACAATAGCTTCCCTCAAATCTACCACAGACCACCACACCAAAGACCTACAAGAAATTCACAAATTTACTAGTATTCACACTCGTACCCTGAATGAAATGAGCCAACAATTAGCTACAATCTTGTAGAAACTAAATGCTGCAGAAAATACAGAACCTAACCTTGAGAATTCACACACCTCTGTAGCTCATATCAACTATAGTATAACTCAAGCATGTCAAGGCCTATGAAGCTAGATTTTCCCAGATTCTTTGAAGAGGAGACAACTTCTTGGATTTATAAAGCCAATCAGTACTTCGAGTACTATAAGATACCAGACAATGAGAAGTTAATGATGACATCCTTCCACATGGATGGAGAAGCTTTGGTTTAGTGTCAAGAAGGTGAAGATGCTGGTGTATTTGGGAATTGGGAGGCATTGGTGTAGGCTTTGATGATCAGATTTGGGTCTACAACCTATGATGATCCCATGGAGGCGTTAACTAGGTTGAGACAAACATCAACAGTGGCATTGTACAAGGGGGAATTTGAGGCTCTATCCAATAGGATTAAAGGGTTGTCTCCATAACACAAACTAGGTTGTTTTCTGAGTGGCTTAAAGGATGAGTTGAGGCTACTTGTGAGGATGTTGAATGCTCCTACTCTTATTGCAGCATTGGGGTTGGAAAAAATCTAAGAAGAGTACCTGTTGGGATGCAAGAAGAGTTACAAGAGTTTACACGAGCAGGATAGGCCTTCCTTGCTTGGATTACCTAGAGTTAGTGCACCAGTTGACACTAGAAATAAAATACCAATTAAAAGAATTTCTCCTGCTCAAATGGAAGAAAGAAAGAAGAAGGATCTTTGCTACAATTGTGATGATAAATGGGCACTTGGGCATAGATGTAAGAATGCCACTTTGTTTCTTTTGGAAGGAATAGAGATGGTTCAAGATTCTAGTTATGAGGTACAACTTACAGAGATTGAAGATAGGGTTACCATTGCCAGGGTACAAGAAGAGGAAATAGATGCTAAAATTACCCTCTATGCCTTAGTTGGTAGTCCTATACCAGGAACAATCACTACAAAAAACTTGACTTGTTTCAACCCACTTTTCTCAATGGTTGACTAAAAAGTGCCGAAACCATCACTAAAAATTGGGGCGTATGGCTAAGTTTGATTAGCTTTATTCCGAAGGTCATTAAAATCCTTGAAATAAACCTATACAACCCTCGGAATAATTTATTAAAATTAGGCGGGCTAGTTTTTACACTCTAGCGCTAATTTTAGCTCAAAATTCAAGCATTTTTCAATGCATCCTATGGCAACCTTTGATAGAAGATATCTCAAAATTTCCAACCCTTGAAATAAAGTCCAAATTTAAAATACAAAGGAAAACTCATTTTTTTCACGCTCCACACTCAGAAACCACTCACACATTCAGAAAATTCTCTCAAAATCGAAGCTCATCTCAGAAACTTCTTCAAAATCGATCTGTGCTCATCTCATCTTCGATGGGCTGATTTGCGATGGTCAACTATCTCATCTCCGACGACAAGCGAGCCGTTGATAGACTGAGCACTCTTCGCCACCCCATTTTTTGATTACAGGCATGTCTCTCTTTGCTTGTTTCCAGAGAAATTATGGAAATTACACTTATATCCGATTCTACTAGGTACGATCTTCCACGGCTTTTCATTTCATTGCATTTCTATAGATTTACTCGGATTCTATATTTGGAGAAATTGTTTGAAATGAATAGGCTTTGTTTGAGTTTTTATTTATTTTAATAGTTATATTTATTTCAATTTCTTTGAAATTCTAGCTCAATTCGTTAGCTTTGTGGTGGAATTTGAGCTTGATTAAATTTCTTTGGACTCGTTTAGAATCTGTTTGGTTGTTGAGAAATCGTAGGAAAATAAATGAGTTTGTATTGTATCGGTTTTGTTGAGATTTTTTTTTTTTGGTTGAAAATTTTTAGTTTTTATTTTTTATTTTTTTTATAATTTTATTGTTGGTGTTTTCAATTGATAAATTTTCTAGCTCAAATCCCTAACCGTTAAATTATGCTGAAATTTGAGTTCTA
The DNA here is from genome assembly GCA_019022515.1 of Quercus aquifolioides. Classification (NCBI taxonomy): domain Eukaryota; kingdom Viridiplantae; phylum Streptophyta; class Magnoliopsida; order Fagales; family Fagaceae; genus Quercus; species Quercus aquifolioides. Next base: position 24,403,787 of record CM032326.1, read on the forward strand.
TTAAATTTCTTTGATTCATTCGAGAATCTGTTTGGTTGTCTAAAAATTGTAGGAAAAGAATGATTTATTGGAGAGGATTTTGGGATTAATTTGTACATTCTGATTTGGTTTGAGCTTAAATTATTGTTTGATTTTGCTATTTGGATTTTGGATGAAAAATAACACATTTGAAATTGTTAGCCTAAAGATTGAATTGTCAATAACTGAGTCTGTGGCTGGCACAACTTAGAATGTTTTTCCTCCAAGAATATGTGTGCAGTCATTAAAGCCATCATCTAGGATCCTACAAGACGCACACACACAAAAGGAGGAAAGGAAAACAAAGAAGAATAACTTTAGACTCCATACCAATTGCACTCTATTGTTCTTGTTGGCCATTTTATTTATTACTGTGGAGATGGGCAAAGGGAAGTGTGTCACATAAAAGTATAACCTGTTGAGAGATTATAGTAGGGAAAAATCTGAAGAACAGGACAATGTTTTACTCAATGGAAGAGGGGAAAGAGTTTGTACTTGTGGAGTGACTATCATCGCTAAAAGAGAAACTCTCAATAAATTGATAGGAATTCTATTGGTATACTTACTTTAATTAGAATTAACAGAGAGAGAACTAATCTAACTCTCTCTGTAAATAATCCAAATCTAGCCGCTAAACAAGAAAAACATAATGTAAATAGCTTATTTACAAACAACCAATCAGATAAAAACACATGTGGCTAGCACACTTAATCTGACATGTGCCTTTTACGTGAACTTTTAACATTACTGTTTCTTTGGTAATTCTTGTGAATTCTAGAATCACTCATAACTTCATTGATGCAACCTTAATACCTGATCTTCAAATTCCAGTTGATGTTTCACAAATTCTTGAAGTGAAGGTGGCCAATAGGGAGATAATCAAAACACAAGGATTGTGCAAAGATGTCCCTGTGTTCATACATGGTCAGATATTCTTGGTTCATCTGCATGTGTTGCCTTGGGGGGCTGTGACTTGGTTTTGGGGACTCAGTGGCTTAGTACCTTAGGAGTTATCAACTGGGTTTCAAACACCTTTCCATGGAATTTACTTATGGAAGCAAGCAGATAGTATTGCAGGGAATCAAAACCTAACCAACAAGACCTAAGATACAAGATGGGGCTCAATTCTTCAAAGAACCTACTAGGAAGGGATTGATTTTGCAGATAACAACTCAATGTTTTACAGTAGAGCAATCCTCCCATCTGGCTGAGATTGCTGCCTTGTTGCAAGAGTTCCATGGAGTTTTTGCTACACCAGTAGGCTTACCTCCTGTGAGAGGCCATGAACATCAAATTATTCTTAAGGAGGGGACTTAGCCAATCTGCAAGAGACTATACAGGTATCCATACTATCAGAAAATTGAGATTGAAAAGATAGTGAAAGAGTTGTTAGAAGTAGGTTCTATTCAAAACAGTCAAAGCCCTTTTGCTTCACCTATTCTTTTAGTAAGAAAATTAGATGGTTCATGGTGTATGTGTATATAGGGCTCTAATAGTTCATCTATATCCCTGTTATAGATGAACTGTTAGATGAATTACATGGGGCTTGCATTTTTTCGAAACTAGATTTGAGATCTAGATACCATCAAATCAGAATGAGGGAATAAGATATTCCTAAGACAGCTTTTAGGACTCATGAGAGACACTATGGATTTTTGGTGATTCCCTTTGGGTTAACAAATGCACACTCTACTTTTCAATCCTTAATGAATCAGGTGTTTAAGCCATATCTTAGAAGATTTATTCTTGCTTTCTTTGATGACATTCTTGTGTATAGTAGAACCAAGGCTGATCATTTGGAACATCTTAGAACTGTTTTGGAAGTGTTGGCTAAGAATTAATTATATGCTAAGATGTCCAAGTGCATGTTTGCTTGTATGGAAGTGGAATATCTTGGTCATGTCATCTCTGGGGAAAGTGTACAAATTGACCCTAAAAAGATCTTGGCTGTACAAGAATGGCATGTTCCCAAGGATGTTAAATCTCTTAGAGGATTCCTAGGCCTCACTTGCTATTACAGGAAATTTGTCAGAGGGTATGGTCATATTGCAGCCCCCTTAACAGCACTTCTGAAGAAAAATTCTTTTTCTTGGAATCCTGAAGCTGAGGAAGCTTTCCAACAACTCAAATTGGCTATGTTCAGTCCTCTTGTATTAGCTTTGCTTGATTTCTCTAAGACATTCACTGTGGAATGTGATGCTTCAGAACATGGCCTAGGTGCTGTTTTGATGCAAGAGCAAAGGCCAATTGCTTTTCACAGTCAAGCATTGAAAGTCAGAGTCCTTGCTTTATCCACTTATGAAAAGGAATTCTTAGCTTTAATCACTGTAGTGAAGAAGTGGAGGCCATATTTGGTTGGTAATACATTTGTTATCAAGACTGATCAACAAAACCTCAAGTATTTGTTACATCAAAGAATAGGCACACCAATTCAACAAAAGTGGTTGTCTAAGCTGTTAGGTTATGCTTTTGTTGTGGAATACAAGAAGGGTACTGACAATGTGGTTGTAAATGCTTTGTCAAGAAAGGAGGGAGAGTCAGTTGAAGCTCAAGCTCAAGGGTGTACAGATTCTTTAGTTGGTGATGCTGCCATTGATTTAAACACTTCAACTACTACTGACTCGGGTACTCTATGTATCATTTCATTTCCAACTCCAACTTGGGTGGCTGAACTCAAGGCTAGTTATGCATTTAATCCGGCTATTCAATCTATTCTATCAACTTTTTAAGCTGGTGGTATACCTCCTAAGGGTTTTTCCTTAGTAAATGGACTGCTATTTTTTAAAGGTAGAATTTATTTGGGACCTACAAGTATTCTCAAATTCTTAATCTTACAACATGTTCATAATGGTCCATTGGGAGGGCATTTAGGTTATTTGAAAACAATACATGGGGTCCAACAAGATTTTTATTGGTCTGGCTTGATGAGAGATTTAAGGCAGTACAAATGTGACATTTGTCAACGGGTCAAGTATGAAAACTATAAACCATCTAGACTGCTTCAGCCTTTACCCATCCCTTCCAAACCTTGGTTGGCTGTGAGCATAAATTTTATTGAAGAATGTAATCTTGGTGGTAGTGGACAGGTTCACTAAATATGTCCATTTCATTGCCTTGTCTCATCCTTATACTGCATCTAAGGTTGCATCCTTGTATATGCAATTCATCTTCAAATTACATGGTTTGCCCGCTTCTATGGTGAGTGATAGGGATCCAATTTTCACTTCCTGTTTTTGGAGTGAATTAATGAAACTTCAAGGTGTTGAGTTAGCCATGTCTTCAACTCACCATCCTCAAACAGATGATCAAATAGAAGTGGTTAGCAGGAGTTTAAAGCAGTACTTAAGGGCTTTTGCAGCCGATAAACCTTCTTCTTGGGTAGAATGGTTGCCCTTAGCTAAATTTTGGTTTAACACCAACTTTCACACCTCTACCAAGTTAACTCCCTTTGAAGCTTTGTATGGTTATTCACCTCCGAGGTTGTTGGATTATATCCTAGGTACTACTCTTGTGGGAGCTGTTAATGAGCATTTGAAGTCTTGGCAGCAAGTTCTATCATTACTTAAGCAGAATTTGCTACTTACTCAAGAAAGAATGAAGTCTTAAGCAGACAAGCACAGGTCTGAGAGAAGTTTTGCAGTGTAGAATTAGGTGTATCTGAGGTTATAGCCCTATAGACAGAGGTCCTTGAAGCATAACACACTTGGTAAATTGTCTCCAAAGTTCTATGGTCCTTTCCAAGTCATACAAAAATTTGGAGAAGTAGCCTACAAACTGGAATTACCCTTAGATTCTTATATTCATCATGTTTTTCATGTTTTTCATGTCTTTTGTCTCAAGGCTAACTAAGTTAGGACACCAGGTTACTCCTATCTCTCAACTCCCTACTGTTACATTAGAAGGTTCTCTCACTCTAGTTGGGACACCAGGCTATTTTCACAATAATTTTACAATAAAGGTTAAGTGGCAAGTCATAACTAGTTTTTATCTAAACCCACAACTGTTATTACTTTTTAACATAGCTTTAACAACTTGCCACCTAGTTTTTTGTGTGAAAATGTTGTGTCAGTAGCACTACTCATAAAATTTCCCTTTCGTTGACGACGAAATAAAATTGTTTATACCTGCACTTTTCTTCTTCTTTAGCAAAACATTACACTCCTTTTGGTACAAAAAAGAAAAAATTACACCACCTATATAACCAACCGATTTGTATTTGTCTTTGATTCTTTTCTCATTCTCTCTATCTTTCTTTCTCCACCCCTTCTATGTTTTCTTTCTATTTAATTAAGTAGTTGGATAAGTGCTTTACAGATTTTCAAGTTCAAGAAGTATTTTAGTGTTTGTTCCAATCCCAATAGAATGACCATGTGTATGGTTAAAAAGCCATACACTTTAAATGCAAAAACTTATATCAATTACTATTTTTTTTTTTTAGTTTCAATTTTACTTCTAGTCCTACTCCTAAGTGTATTAATATTGTTCTTTATCATATATTTTTATTTAATTTATATTACATATAAATATAATAAATTATTATTAATTTGACAAAAAAGTATGATTAGTTATTTAATTATATTTATTTATGCATTCAATAGTTGTTTTCTTACTGATCTTTAAACTATTAAAAAAAAATTTAGACTGTTGTATAATATATTTGTATTGTACACTAAATTGTATTTAGAGTACTATTTTAGATTATTGTATATAATATGAAAGTTTTTTTATAAAGAAATTTAATTTAAATTTTTACTCCCCTACAACAAATTCCTAGTTCCGACTATATATTGAACCTTAGTAAAAAAATCCTAAAGTCGCCACCGGTAGAATCTAAGTGTTTTTTTCCTAGATGCACCCAAATATTTCCCTGAATGGACGGGACAGAAAACAAGCGGACGAAAATGTCCTGCATGGGGCAACATATTTATACTTGCTTTTTTTTTTTTTGTCTTTTTCTTCCTTGATTTCTTCACTTCACTGCAACGCTTCACTGTAATTGTTTAATAAGTTCTCATATATATATATATATATATATAAAAGAAAGTGCCCATTTATATTCAATTTTTTTTAATAAAAATATAATTTATTCTCATTTCCATCTAATAAGGCATGAAAGTAAATTTATATAAACTACGCTTTTATCCTGCCTCTTTTTTATTGTCAATCAAACATCATAAAAGAAAACTAAAATTTGTTTTCGCTTTTTCATTCTCTATTCATTTTTCATTGTCGCACATTTTCATCTCCCAAATTAAACGGCCTAATGGCCTAACGTGGTAAAAATAAAAATCCTATTGATTTCAAAATCAACCAGATTTTTTATTCTTTTTTCTTTTCCTTGTTTTTTTTTTTTTTTTTATGCGCCAAGATACTGACATGCTTTAAACATAGGTTGTCAAAATTTGTTCCCTGGGGGGGGGGGGGGGGGGGGGGGGGGGGGGGGGGGGGGGGAGAGCAACTTGCGTATTGTATAATGAAAAAAATATAGGAGTAGAACCAGCTGTTAATTGTGGACTGTCACTAAGTTTCATTCCTTCCATTTCTTCTAAAGTCAAGTTTAATCAACTTCCATAGGAGAGGGACAGATCGAACAAGACTGGGTTGCAATTTGCAATCATGGATGTCATGAATTTGTCTGTTCTGACTATGGTGTTCTTATTTTTCAAATTGTTGAAATCTCTTATGAAATTGGCTGGGCTTATCCAATAATTTTAAGGTCAGGACCAATTATAGCTCCATAGCTAGAAGCACCGCCCACCGCCCACCACCCCATATCCCCTTCCCACTTTGGGGCATCTTTTTCACGTTGTTCATAAAAATTGTGACATGCTTGCAGTGTAAAAACTATATAGTTCCATTCAACATTTATCACGTATAAATAGACGTTTCCACAAAACATCAAGATCGGAAACCCTCTCTCTCTCAACCATTGCAATCTTGCATTTTTCAATCCATAGCAATGAATATTGCTGCTCCAAGTATTGAAAATGCTGGACCTTTCACTCGTGCATGTGGATGGCACAAGCTATTGCCTAATAAGATAGTCGAGATGGCAAAGAAGATTAAGAAACTGGGACAAGGTGATCCACGGAGAATTATCCATTCGCTAAAAGTAGGACTGGCTCTCACATTGGTTTCCTTATTCTACTACATCCAACCACTCTATGATCGTATTGGCGAAAATTCAATATGGGCTGTCATAACAGACATTCTTGTCTTTGAGTTTTCTGTTGGTAAGCTTGCAACTTATTTACCATGATGCATATATACCAATTTACGGTATAATAGCTTCAGAATTGGAACTAACAATTCCATTTGCGACGTTTTCCGTTTTGATTTTTTCCCAATCTTCTGTAGGAGCAACTCTGGGAAAAGGCTTAAACAGGATGCTAGCAACGTTGTCAGCTAGTGCTCTAGGTGTTGGAGTTCATCACCTAGCAACTCTCTCTGGTGAGAAAGGAGAGCCCATTGTACTTGGTTTCTTCGTCGCTATGATAGGTAACATGTTACAGACAGATTGTGATAATTTAATGTTATAGTTCAAAATTCTCAAACTCATTAGAGGTATAATGCATATATGCAGCTGCAACAGTAACATTTGTGAGATTCTTTCCCACGATGAAGGCGAGGTATGATTATGGGCTGCTCATATTCATATTGACTTTCTCTTTAGTATCTGTTTCGGCTTACCGAGTAGATAAGGTGCTACATATGGCCCATCAGAGGGTAACCACAATCATCATGGGTAGCTTTATCGCTATTGTTACATGCATCTGTATACGTCCCGTTTGGATTGGAGAGGAACTTCAAAATCTGATAGCTAACAACATTGAAAAGCTTGGGAATTTCTTACAAGGTATATATTTCATGCCCCATATATAAAAATCATGGACACTCCAAAACTCTAGTCATATTTGTGTTGGACACGTCCATTCAGATATGTCAAAAAAGAACACTCTTACATATGTGTCCATAATGTATTGGGAGGAAAAAACATATTTATGTTTTTAAAGATTTAAACAATTTTTATTTATTAATTTTGAAAACTTAGAATAAACAAAAAATATTTCTATAAATAAATAAAATATACCTATTTGTTAGGTTCTAAGTACTTAGTAACTAACGTATTAGAACTCTAATTTGTATTGTTGGCAAACCATGATCAAAACAGGTTGTTAGTCTTGTTTTAGACTTGCTCAAAGTATGTCTTTTATGTAAAGTTGGAATCGAGTTAACTGCAGAATTGAGTGTGCATTTCTGATTGACTCGATCGATCGAAAATTAGACTCGATCGATCGAAAGTCGTGCACTAATTTGTATTGTTGGCAAACCATGATCAAAATATGTTATTAGTCTTGTTTTAGACTTGCTCAAAGTATGTCTTTTATGTAAAGTTGGAATCGAGTTAACTGCAGAATTAAGTGTGCATTTCTGATTGACTCAATCGATCGAAAATTAGACTTGATCGATCGAAAGTCGTGCACTAATTTGTATTGTTGGCAAACCATGATCAAAATAGGTTATTAGTCTTGTTTTAGACTTGCTCAAAGTATGTCTTTTATGTAAAGTTGGAATCGAGTTAACTGCAGAATTGAGTGTGCAATTCTGACTGACTCGATCGATCAAAAGTTGTGCAGATTATTTTTTCTGCAGAATTTTCAACTCAGCCCTAAGCCTATATGACGTGTAGGGTTTTAAGTTTTGCCCTAAGTATTTAAGGGAAACCCTAGCCACGTTTTAGATGTTGCTCTATTTGCTGTGTGTGTAAATCTCTTGTAAAATCTGAGAGGTGGTTGCCTTCACACATGCTTAGAATTATCAAGAATGAGAATTCATTAAGCGCTTGATGATCATTCAGTTGTTGCACTAAAGAGCTTAAAGATACACAAGCGGGAGTGCTTGTACTTGCTGGAGAATCCAAGAAAGAAGGAGTCCGTGGTCTCGAAGCTTACACGTAGTCGTGTCAGTAAGTTTTCTACATGAGGTAACAATAAGATGTTAGAGGTCTAAGTCGCTATTGTAAAACTTCGATTCTTTCATAGTGGATTCAGTTTTACCTTGAGAATAGCTAGGTTAAATCCTCCCCAGGTTTTTTACCGGTTTGGTTTTCCTTAGTGATCATATCTTTGTGTTCTTTATATTCCGCACTTTACATTGATATGATTATATGATTGTGTTAACCTAGATCTAAAATTTGGACTAAGTAATAACTTGGCTTGTTAACTAGGTTAATTCGATTGTGTTTTAAGGGGTCTAAAAACAAGCACTATTAATTATTTTTTGTAAACCGACTCATGTCCTAATTCTTCAAGAATTACCTTGTGACTATGTCACATGTCCTGTTCGTGACCTTAGTATATAATTCCTTTCCATTCTCTCTTCTTTTTCCTTTTTTTTTTTTTTTCCTTCTTCTCTTATTACTTAATTTCTCAACAGTTGGTTTTTTTTTTTTTTTTTCTTTTTTCTTTTGCTGTGGAGAATCAATATTAACCAATACAAACTTATAGGATTTGGGAGTGAATTCTTCAAAATATCAGAAGATAGGCAGCCCTTGAGTGATATAGCATTTATTCAAGGATATAAAAGCCTTCTCACTTCAAAAAACAATGAAGAAACTATGGTGAGTACAAAATTGTCACCCTAGCCCTCTTGTTTTCACCTCAAAAAAAAAAAAAAAAAATGAAGTTATTTGAATTCCATGGCTACTGGACTTTTTTTCTTCAATTTTTTGTAATTATTTTTTAATTTTCAGGCTAGTCTAGCAAGATGGGAAATGTGGCACTATCGTTTTGGGCTCTTTCATCCTTGGAAACAATATGTTAAATTTGGAACCCTAACTCGGCAATGCGCCTACAAAATTGAAGCTCTTAACATCTACCTTAAGTTTGAGATTCAAGTAAATCAGCAATACTCAAATTTTTAATGAATAATTTATTTCACACAAGTCATTATGTATAGAAAACTCTTCTGCAAAGATTATGTAGAAACAATTATGTATACTCTTTTTTTTAATCTTTTCTTTATTGCTGAAGTGTATACTCTCTCTCTCTCTCTCACACACACATATATGATAACACACACACACACACACACATATATATATATGATTTTTTATTTATTTATTTTGGTTTTTGCCTCCCTTTAACACAAGGGCGGAGGGAGGGGGCCGGGTAGACCAAAAAATGTTTCCCTTCATATTTTAATTTTCAATAACAGTACCTAATTACTAATAAGTTCACATATATTCCAAATAGTGTAAAAAAAATTGTTAATCTTTTGGTGTTGGTTTTTATTTATATATAATTACAAATAAGTTCACATATTTTCACTTGTAGTTATTTTTATTCGCTATCAGTTATTGTCATCATAATATATTATGAAATTTGTTATATGATCATGAATTATTGTTGATTGTTTTCTTAGGCGTCATGTATCATATTAAATTTATGAAATGATAATTATATATTTATTTCTATTCTTTAATTGAAAATATTTTTGTTTATTTAAAAAAAAATATATGACAAAACTTTCACAAATTTTTTTAATGACTCATTAATTAGGTGGAGTTAATTTACTTACCTATGTTTTGCCATCCTCACAGACGCTCAATGAGTTCGGACGCAAAATTCAAGAGCCAAGCACAAAAATCTGCTCAGAATCTGGAAAAGCTCTTAGGGAATTAGCATCAGCAGTCAAAAAAATGAACCAACCAACATCAGTTAATGCACACATTGCAAACTCAAAAACCGCTATTGAAAACCTGAAATTCATGCTTGATACGTACCATTTGGAAGATGCTAATCTCCAAAAGATCATACCATCTGCAGAAGTTGCTTTAACTCTAATTGATGTTGTACCATGCATCGTGAAGATTGCCGATGCAGTTCAAGAATTAGCCTTCCTTGCACATTTCAAGACTCCGGCCACAAGAGTGTCACCATAACAACCATATGTATGTGCTCCATCGATCAGAGAACAATATTGCTGCCACTTTCCGATGGTTTATATTCGATCTGTTGGAGTTAGTGGATTTTTCTATTAATTACAACTCGGGTACAAGAATAATTTTGGCTTTTAATAATATAAGAAGCTTGATCTAATCCTTCAGCTGTGAAATGCTCATCCTGAGGGGAGTGTTACTGTTAGTATAATAATGGTACTAAAAACTGAACAAGAAAAAGATAATGGATAGAGATTGATCATGCTCGATCTAATTCTATTACTGTAGAATTTTAGTGTCAATAAATGTGTAGTTTTTCTCAAGGATTGGGGAATGTCATGGACTGGCCTTTGTTTTGTATGTCACTTCATACCATAAGATTTTTTTTCTTCATAACAAATACACTTGTATGATATCCTAATGGGTGGTCAAGATTTGTCTCCCCGGACCTGTTTGATAAATCTCTTAAAAAATAACATTTTCTAAGAAAGTTGAAGGTTTGATGTTGACTGCATGCATTTTGTACAATGAAAAATTGAAGTAGGAAACCAAAAAGTTTATGTATACACACTTTATCACACACACCACTATTTATGTACGAGTCAAGTAGTTATTGAATTTTTTTTTCACCAAACACTAGAGAATCAGTTATGTAATCTAACTTGTGAAAAGTCTTTGGTAAAATGAGTTGTAGGGAACAGTAGCTGTTAATTCTAGACTACACTAATTTCATTCCGTCCATGCATCCTGCGTGCACGTACGTACGCATGGAAGCTAGCCATGAATTTGAATGTCCTAATATGTGGTTCTTATTTTTGACCTTAAGAGTATTCACATTGGGAATGACATATGCCATATGTAGGAAAGATTTAGCATAAAAGCCCAACTCCCCCCCCCCCCCCCCCCCAAACATCTGGACTTATAAAAGCTAACTATTGCAAAAAAAATTGCAATTGTGCTACAATGCGATTTTAAAAGTAGAATCGCACTGTAATTCAATTGTAAAAGAAAATATTAATATTTTATTCTCTGAAGCTTCACACGTCTCTCATCTCTCATCTCTCCATCGTTGTAGCTCAATTGTGCTTCGCACATCTCCCATCTCTCTCTCTCTCCATCGCTGAAGCTTCACCAAGCCTCTCTCTTCTCTCTCATTCACACGGTCTCATCTCAAAGCCCCCATTTTCTAAAACCCAGCAAAATCATCAAATCTCAAAGCCACAAAGTACCAAATCAATGCAACAATACAACACAACCAACCCAAACATTCAAACCCAGAAAAACCCAATGACCACCATCAAGGATCAAACAATCAAACCCACCGCCACCATTGATTAAACAATCAAGAGAGAGATGGGTTTAGAGAGAGAGAAAGTCAGAGTTTCGGAGAAAAAGAACATACCACAACCAATCAAACCCACCACCACCATCATTGGTTTTCGGCCATGGTTTCTGATCTCAACCTCTCACCACCACCATTGATCTATGTTTCACAACAACCACCACAACGATCTGGGTCAGACCATTTGGATCTTTGGATGTGGGAACCAAGATTTTGTTAATGGGTTTTTGAAAATCGATCACAACAACCACTACCACAGCTCCCAATAAAGTTTTTGTTAATGGTTTTTTTATTTTTTTATTTGATGCTAGAAATCAATATTTAGGCTTGGAAAGTTTGGATCTTTGGATGTGGGAACTAAGATTTAGGGTTTTCATTTTGTGTTTGTATAGGGATTTATATTAGACTTACGGCTTGCATAGGGTTTCCATTCAAACTTACAACTTGTTTGCATTTGGTGATGATGGTGAAGTTGGGGGTTGCCGTGGCAGTGGTTTGCTGATGTGAGTTCGTGGTGGTGGCAGTGGCGATGGTGGGCAAAGGGCAGTGGGCCTGGTGGTGGCTTGGTGGTTCCGGGTTTGTTTGGTTATTTTTTAATGGGTTTGTGGTTGGTTTTTGGTTGGTTTGTGGCTGGATATTTGCTAGGTTTGTGGTGGGTTTGGTGTCATGGTGGTTGCTGTGTGGTGGTGATTGGGTTGCTATGTGGAGGTGGTGTGGTTGAGAGGGTGGTTGCTGTGTAGATGAGTGTACTGGGTTTTCTTTGTGGTACTTGACCACTGGTTGAGAGAGAGGAAGGGAGACAGAAATTAGAGAGAGAATGAAATATATTTTATTGTATAATTTATATTATTTTAATGTGTTGTATTGTAAAATAAAAGTTGGAATGTTGGGAGTATTGTGCTCTCTCTGTCACTCTGTCGTTTGACTCGGTACTACCACATTTCCCTTTCCACTACCGCGTTTCTTTCACATTGTTCATAAAAAATTGTGATATGCGTGTACTCCAAATTTTTTGAAATTCTCATTTAAGCTCTTTAAAAAGTTAACTAAACTTAATTATTTTAGGCTTCCCCCAATTAAAAATTATGAACTCCTTAGACGAAAAAAAATTAATGCTTTAAAAATGATGCTGCGTCATTGTTATTATGCCACGTGGTATTATTTTATTAAATTAACTAAACACACGTGACAAGATTATGTGGCATTTAACTGAAAATATAGATGAAAGCATTGCTGATTCAAATGAAATGTAACTTTAAAAGTGTAAAATTCAAAATTTAAAATTTTAGAGTATAAAATCCAAAAACACCGAACTTCAAGGATGTAGTTTGTACTTTAACCTTTTTTTTGTTTTAGTGCACTTTAGAAGGATTATTTAATTTTCAAATGTTTTATTTTTTATATTTTTGTTAGAGATATATTAAGCCCAATAGCATAGGCTCAAGTCCAATCTAACTTAGTGTGCAAGCTAAGTATTATACTTGTACAACAAGTCTATTAATCATAGTTAATATAGTTGTGGGGCCAGAGGGGCCAAAGATACTCATTCACATATGTATCGGGCCCGAGGCCCAAACCGAGGACTAGGACATGTCCGAGGACAAACACGTGATGTCATAGAGGCCCACAATTGTAGGTGAAGAAGACAATGTTGATCGTAACAGTCCAAGAAACTACGCCGAGGACGAACCCTTCCTTGATTAACCAAGGCCGAGGTACGAAGAAGTGTTTTACCGACAAAGGCAACCTTCCATACCATTCCATATGAGAAGATAAGTACTACAAGTGAATAGGACATAACGTGATCATGTAGTATCTTCAGGGAAAGCTGCTACCTCCACATTAAATGCACTGCAGCTAACACTCTGGCCGCATTAATGTGGAGGTGATACCTGAATAGTGTATTTCAGCCTTACAGCTACTGCATCGTGACTTAAAGGAGGGGCTGATGGGACAAGTATTAACACCAACCTTCTAGCATGCACGTGTAAGGTGGGAAAGAAAAAGAGAGGAGAGTATAAAAGAAAAGGGTGGCAACAAGAGTAAGAAAAAAGACACTGTATCGTAGAAAAACAAAACTTGTAACTTGATTTGAGAATAAAATACAAGAACAGATCACCTCGGACCTTGCCGAGGACGATTTTTCTTCAATACAACCCTATTTCTTTTCATTCTCTTATCATCTGAATCTATTCCAGCGTTTGTTTGATCAACTAAAGCCCAGTTTTCCAACCCATTTCTCTACAAATTCATTGTTTTGGAATTTTTGGGCCTAAGTCCACCCACGTAGTGAGCTGGGATCTCAAACCTGGTCCTTACAATAGTTAATCTAGGATTTAGCCTCTTATATGTACCTATATATATATATATATTGGGTTCATTGTAACACAAGATTTGTACTTGGTTTACACATTAAGTAAGATTAGGCTCCCCTATGCTATTCGGTTTAATATATCTCTAACAATTCTGAAGATTTTTTTAAAGAAAAATAAAACTTGCCCCAAACGAGCTTGATTTTAGGATGTAGTATAATGATAGGATAACAAACAATGTTAAATAAATAGCAGGAAAGAAACATAAAAGAGAAGAAGAAAGAAACATTGGAAATTTATGTGGTTTAAACTAACAGTCTATGAATATAGAAGAAACCTTTGAGAGCTACATATCTTATCTATGAGTGAAGTACAAATCTTGTGTTACAATAAAAGAGAAACCTTAAATTGACCATACATTAACTATAGTTAATAGACTTGTGAAACAAATATAATTTTTGTCTTGCACACATTAAGTAAAATTGGGTTTGGACCTATTGGGCTTGATATGTCTTTAACAAACCATATTAAGACTTAAAAGTGTGATGGGTAAGGCAAATGACAGCTCTTTCCTCAAGTTCAAGATTTATTTGATAATGGTTAAAAAATTTCAAGTCAAAATAAGGCAGGTATATTATTAATAAGGGTAAATTTCAGTAACCTACCCTAAGGTTTGGGCTAATACCAACTAGGTTCAAAAAATTTTAAAATTGACCAATTTAGTCCCTAAACACCATTAATGCCGTTAGTCAGCCCTCTCATCTCTCTCTCATCTCTCTGATTCTCCCCTGCCCTCTATTCTCTCTATTGTCCCTCTCTCCTCTCTTTGTGTGTACACCCAGCCAAACCTATACCAAATCAGCAAGACATGCACAGATTTTGACTAATGAATCCATCAAATTCTTCTCTTGTACAAAACCAAAAAAAATCACTGTCTCACCACCATTGTCAGTTTTTCACAAACCCACCACCACAAACAAATCTTACACATCACTGATTTAGGCACATATGCACAGTACATCCAAGCCCATTGGAAATCGACCCCTATATCATATTTTCCAAACCTTAATAGCCAAGCTCAAAACACCCAATATCACATTTTACAAACCCAAATGAAAATCAAAATCACTAAATCCCTACAACCAACAAAAACTCAATCCCTAAATTAACCAAAAACCTATCACAATACCAAACACAAAAGGGGTTTGGCCAAAAACAAAAGGAGAAAATAAATTAAAAAAATAAAGAAGAAAATAAGAGAGAAATAAAGAGTAGAAGGCATTGACTAATGGTTGTGGTGGTGGTGGTGAGTTCAGCTGCCATTAGTGGTGGCATGGCTTTGTGGAGTTTAGCCATGGCTGAGCTTGAGAGAAAAAGAACCAATAGAGAGTGCCAATGTGGTACTGGTGTTGGCTTGTGATGACTGTGGCTTGAGATTGTGGCAGTGGTAGTGGCTGTGGCTTGAGATTTTGGCGCCCATAGTTTAGGGTTACGAAGAGGAATGAGAAATCTTGAGTTGAGAGAAGAGAGAGACATGAAGGAGGAGAGAATCTGCAAAAGGAGAGAGAGAATAGTGGGCTAAATGACTAACGGATGGGCTAACTGTGTTTAAGGAGTAAGTTGGGCTTAAGGACTAAGTTGGTCAATTTTGAAATGTGTTGGACCTAGTTGACATTAGTTCAAATCCCAGGATAGGTTGCTGAAATTTATCCTATTAATAATAACGAGGAATTTGATATCCAAGTATTACGAGAAGACACCAGATTTATGTGACGCCACATTTGGAACAAGTTCAAGTCTTTGAATTTGAGACTTTGCATTTAATTTAATTAATTACAAAGAAGTCAAAAATTAAAATGTAGAGTTGCTTGAGAAGGTAGATGTAAATCAATAATAAGAAAAAGATCAAGGGATAAAAATTGTTAGAAATTCTGGAAAATCTTATGAGACTCAAGTTCAAGGTGAACAAATAACCCACAAGTTCTTATTGGATTCCATTGATTCTCCCAAGTCCCGACTTCAAAGCATCGGAATGCAGTGACTTCATTATGGATGAAAATTTAATTTGAATTTTATTCCTAAATTGGTTGACCTCATGTTTTCAAAAAAAAAAAATTTGGCTCACCTCATAAATCAGGTAAAGGTTGCTAAAAAGAATTTTCTGGTCCGCTACTTCTGAAAAATAAGTTTTATAACATTTCACGAAGTGCAAAATGCTTTAAGCATTGATTCATTTGGTTAGAAAAATTTAGTTGAAAATTGAAAATACGAGTATGGTTTTTTTTTTTTTTTTTTTTAAGTGAAGTTCAACCTGTAAATTGTTTGAGAGTAATTTATGATTATCAAATCACTTTAGTTACTACATTGGTAATTTCCTATTTTAGGATTGAGATAATTAAAATGCAATTTCTAAGGTATTATATACACTGGTTTCTTAAAAATAAAAAGGGTATTATATACACTGGGTGCAAGTGAATCCAACGGCAGAATTTTTTTTTTCTTTTTTGGTTTTTTGTATTTGATCCAATGGTAGAAGAAAAAAGTTAACTTTTTTCCCCTCGTACTGAATTCAATTGTACCTGGTGTCTAGAAATTATATTGGATCTCAATCCCTTATTTTACATCAATGAGGCATATATATTGGCCCATATAATTATATGGAATAAAGCTAAATTCCTTTTTGATTTTCACTTACAATATTATTGTGAGACAGAGTTATTTTTCTTTCATATCTAAGAATTATGTTAAACTAAAACAGTGATCGTGGGTTCCAATTAGCCCAACTGGTAAAGTCTCTGATGGTTGTATAAGAGATCCTGGGTTCAATCTCCGCCTACACCAAAACTGATTGGTGTCTTAGTCTGATGATAAAGAGCTATCATTAGGAGCAGACGCTATAGGTTGAAACTCTCTAAAACAAAACAGTGATCTAACCCCTATATGCTATTCAATCTACATAAGCAGAGAATATATATATATATATATATATATATATATATATACACACACACACATATTGACTAATGAAAAGCAAGCATAATAGCAAATTAATTACTGTTTTTGACAGGGAGGAAGCTATTTGATGGCTTGGGGGTTATGCCACCGGAATTCAAAAAAGAACCTAAGAAAATTCTCCTTGGCCTTCCCAAACATGATCCTTTGCGCCTTGTAGAAAAAATTCGTATAATCATACCAAACAATTTAGAAAATGACAAAATTTATACACAGCATTTTAGGTTTTTATCTTAAAATTTAACCATGTGGCTACTTAATTAAAAAATACACTTTCATTCTAAAAATTAAAAAAAAAAAAAAAAAACTAGTAACAGAATTTTAAAAAACAACACCTAAGTCTTGCCATTGGACAAAATTGGCCAATGCCCTTTTCACCCAAATTATATAGTCTTCTGCCCCTCTTCTCAAACTAATTAGGGAAATGTCCCTCTTTTAAAACTTAATTTGCTTAAAATAGAGTTAGGTCTTATAGTGGCGTTTTTAAGAAGCCTATAGTGACGTTTTAAAGATCTATAGTGGCATTTTTGAACTCGACCTCCATGAACTCAAGTTGTAGGTAAAAAAAGTAAAAAAAATTACCTATAACTCAAGTTCATGGAGGTTGAGTTCAAAAACGCCACTATAAGTCCTTAAAACGCCACTATAGAGCTCTAGAAATTTTTTTTTTTTTAAACTCAATTTTGAGCAAATCGAGTTACAAAAAAGTGGCATTTCTCTAATTATTTTGGAAAGTGGGGCAGAAGGCTATATAATTTGGGCGAAAAGGGCATAGGCCAATTTTGTCCCTTGCCATTTGGAAAAACTCCAAAATTTTCCCAAAAAGAAATTATAAATTTATACCATCACAACACCACAGCCTAGTTCAGTCAATCTGCTTCACTCGTTCTTACAGTAAAAATTCTTAGGGTCCATTTGTAAATAATTTATTTAGCTGAAATTGAAAACTATTTGCTAAAAGTGAGGAAAAAAAAAGTTGAAAAATAAGCTGAATAGCATCATGAGACCTATGAATAATATCAAAAAAAGTGCAATGAGACCTATAAATAAAAACAAAAATAAAATAAAACTCAAAATTTTAGTTCATCCCAAACCATCTTTTACTGATGTTAATTTGTCACTTTGTCTTCTCTGCCCGAGCACGCACCATGCTTTCATTTTTCACTAGAGAAATGTCAAATGCGTTTGCACACACTCTCTCTCTCTAGCAGCTGTTACAAATTTTTTTTTTCTTATATTCAAAATGTGTGGCTGTGATGTGTTGGGTAAATGTTGAAGTCATGAATTATGTCAGAATGCACGTGAATACTAGGTGGGATATTTTGAACTTTTGATTCTTTTGACTTGTGTTGGAGTTTTTATTTATTTATTTTCACATCTAATTGGGCCATTCTTTTTTGAGAAACCACCCCCAGAAGAGGGAGGAGAAATATATTGATTCAGATCAGAGAGATACACAGAAACACTATTAGGGGGTAAGTCTTCCATCCAAACATGAAAATGAGAAAACTTACACGCTGATCTTGCTAAACTATGGGCAACTTTATTTCCTTGCCTGCGAATATGACAAAAAGAAACATTTTGGAACGCATGAGAAAGAAGCTTAATGTCCTTAATGATGTGCCCAAAACTAGAGGAGTCGAAGCCACCCCTGGATAAAGCTTCAATGACAGTTTCCGAGTCCCCTTCAAAAATCACCTTCTTAAGATTTAGATCTTGCGCAAAACCAATGGCACTGCACGCCGCCAACACTTCCACCATCTCTACCGAGGTAGGCAGTGGAATAATCTGTGAAAAGGCAGCCATAACAAGACCTTCGTCGTTTCGAATAACACATCCCAAGCCAGCACAGCACGCATTCTGGAAAGTGGCACCATCAAAGTTAGCCTTCAACCAATCCTTTGGCGGAGGGAGCCAACTAGAATGAGCAGCAGCCTGCGGGGCTGGACAGGAAGGACCAGAAGCGCTCCAGAACTCACAAAGCTTTTCCGAAGCCAAGGCATTGATCATCTTCAGCTTCAGCTTCGGCTCACCAACCCGGAGTTGATTTCTGTGAGTCCATAAAAGAGACATAATCATTGCGAATGAGTCAAGTGAAGCACCGTGATCCTGACAGATTTGAATGACATCCAAGAGTGATGAACACTTGACAACCAGTTTGCGGAGCCAAGCAAACTTAAGCTCCCAGACCTGAGCAACAGCACAGCAAGCCCACAGAGCATGAAAAGAAGTTTCACTTTCCATCATACACTCGGGGCAGAGGTCATTACCGAGCACCTTTCGTTTCATCAAGTTTGCTCTTGAGGGAAGAGAATCTGAACCGGCCCGCCAAAGGAGAGTTTTGACTCTGTTGGGAACCTTTAAGGACCAAATGCCTTTCCAGAGTCTCTTGGTGGGGGCCAAATCCGAAACTGAAGGATTGGTGTTTCTGATTTCCTCGGAGAGGAGTCTATATCCAGATTTGACTGAGTACGAGCCATCTATATTGAGGGGCCAAAAAATCATATCATCGCATTCGTTAAAACAAAGAGGGATTGCCTTAATCAGGGAAGCTTCGTGGGGCAGGAAAGTGTTGTCAATTGTATCATTGAGCCAACTATGCCGGTCCTTGTCAATTAGAACTGAGAGCCTGGCATCAGTACCGAGGAAATTCCTTGGCGACACCACAAGCTTATTATGAGGGTCAGGGAGCCAACTATCATGGTAGATCCGGATTAAAGAACCGTTTCCAACCCGCCATTGGAGACCTTTTTTAATTACTGCCCTCCCCTTAAGAATGCTCTTCCAAGCAAACGACCCACTGCCTTCGTTTGCCTCGAAGATAGATCCATTTGGGAAGAATTTTGCTTTAAAAAATCTGTGGAATAGAGAGGACTCATTTCCCAACAACCGCCAAACTTGTTTAGCAAGCATAGCGTCATTAAAATTTTGGAGGTTCTTAAAACCCAAACCGCCCAAACTTTTTGGTTGACAAAGCGAGCTCCATTTGGCCCAGTGTATCTTTCTTTGGTTACCCCTTTGGCCCCACCAGAATTTTCTGATCAAAGACTCAATCTCATTGCACAGGGTGATCAGGAGCTTGAAGCAGCTCATAGCAAAGGTGGGGATTGCCTGGATTACCGCTTTAAGAAGGATTTCCCGACCAGCTTGGGAGAGCAATTGCTCCTTCCATCCCACAAGCTTAGCCATAATCCGCTCCTTAATATAGAGTAAACTCGCCTTCTTTTTTCTGCCAACCAGCGATGGAAGACCCAGGTATTTTTCGAATTGTTTCATCTCTTGCACCCCAAGTGAATCTTTTATTTGATCCAAGACCATGGGAGGGGTAGACTTGCTGAAAAATAAACCGGTCTTGTTCTTGTTTAACTTCTGCCCCGAAGCCAACTCATAACAGTCCAAAAGCGCCTGAATTTTCCTACATTCATCCAATGAAGCTCTACAAAACACCACACTATCGTCCGCAAAGAAAAGATGGGTCAATCTAGGACCCCTTTTGCAAATAGAGACTCCCCTGATCAGACCCACATCCGCTGCATGTTGAAGGAGGCCGTGAAGGCCCTCAGTGCAAAGTAAGAAGAGATATGGCGAGAGAGGATCGCCCTGTCGAAGGCCTCTGGTTGGGTGGAAAACCTCAGACGGTTCGCCATTAATGAGGATAGAGTAGCTGACCGTAGTGATGCATTCCAAAATTAGATCGACCCAACGCCCAGCAAAACCCATTCGCTTCATAATAGCTTCAAGATAACTCCATTCAACCCGGTCGTAGGCCTTGCTCATATCGAATTTCAGGGCCATGAAACCATTCTTGCCACTATGATGGTGCTTCAGGTAGTGGAGAGTTTCGAAGGCCATGAGGATATTGTCTGTGATAACTCTACCAGCCTGGAAAGCACTTTGGTTCTCAGACACCACAGCAGGAAGGATTACCTTTAGTCTATTAGCTAAAACCT
The DNA here is from genome assembly GCA_019022515.1 of Quercus aquifolioides. Taxonomy (NCBI): domain Eukaryota; kingdom Viridiplantae; phylum Streptophyta; class Magnoliopsida; order Fagales; family Fagaceae; genus Quercus; species Quercus aquifolioides. Next base: position 24,424,361 of record CM032326.1, read on the forward strand.
TTGAAACAATCTTATACACGACGTTACACAGACTGATTGGCCTAAATTCAGTGATGTTTTCAGGGGATTTAACTTTAGGGATTAGAGTGATGTAGGTGCTGTTGATTACAGTAGGAATACTACAGTTATTTAAACAATCAAGCACAGCAGAGCAAATATCCACACTAATCAAAGGCCAAAAAGATTGGTAGAAGAGAGGGGGCATACCATCGGGACCAGGGGCAGAGATGGGCTTCATCTGTTTAATGGCAACATCCACTTCCTCCCTGGTAAAAGGACTAAGAAGTTGGGCATTCATCTCCGCAGTCACTGTTGGCTTGACTACATCCATGATATCCGAGAAATCCGTTGGGTGGGATGAGGTGAACAGGGAAGAGAAGTAGTCACATGCTATCTTCCTAATTTGCTGGTCCTCAGTACACCAGGAATTTGCCGAGTCCCTCAACCCCAAAATTCTGTTTCGACAGAATCTGTGGGAAGCTTTGCTATGGAAAAAACTTGTATTGCGATCGCCGCACTGAAGGAAGAGGGTCCTGGACCTTTGCAGCCATAACTGGGATTCTTTGTCAAGAAGCTCATTAATTTCAAATTTTAAGGCCTTGACCACCTCAAAATCTAAGTTTCCCAAGGCAGCCTCAACTTCAGCTTTGGATAGTTTTTTCCCCAGGATTTCAAGTTGCTTCTTGACATTGCCAAAAGAGTGCCTGCTCCAAGCAAGTAGATTCTCACCACAAGCTTTAATCTTCCCCGCCGTAGCGATCATTGAGGAATTCGGAGAGGTGGAGCCCCAAACCTTTTTAACCGTGTCACTACAGCCAGCATCACGTAACCATATCTGCTCAAACTTAAATGGATGATTTGGGCAGGGGGAAATACCATCAAGTTTAATAATAATAGCTTTATGATCAGAGGCGTGGGTTTGGAGGTGTTTTACCTTGGTGCCCGGATTAAGCGCGAACCAGTCGTTATCTGCCACGGCCCTATCCAATCTTTCTAGGACCAGACCAGAAGCCCGTTTCCCCCTCCACGTGAATTTATCACCCACAAAGCCCAGGTCCATGAGCCCACATTCATTGAGCACATCCTGGAAATCCTTCATAAGACTTTCCTTCCTTAAACCCAGCCCAAGCTTCTCGTGAGACCATAAGATTTCATTGAAGTCGCCAGCACACAACCAGGGGAGGGAGTAGCGACGGTGCAGCTCACGGAGAAGTGTCCAAGTCTCCGGTTTCCTGTTGGGATCAGCATGCCCATACACTCCCGTGAATCGCCACTGAGTGGCAGAGACATCCCCAATAATGGCGTCGATGTGGTTCGGAGAAGAGGAAACCACATCAACCTTAACCGATCTCTTCCACATAAGAGCAAGACATCCGATTTTTCCTCCGCTAGGCCCAACCCAAACATGATCGAACTTTAAAGAACCACACAACTGTTTCAGCCTAGCTTCACCTGCCCACGTCTCGGCCAAAAACAGGGCAGTGGGGTCTTGTGCTCGAGTCACCACCTCGAGCTCTCGGACAGTACGCAGGTTCCTAATTGGGCCATTCTAAAGATAACAATGGTGGTGAACTGGGCCATTAAATTAGGTTAAAGACATAGATTTGTGTGACCATTTATTAGTTTACATTAGATTATCAATATCATATTTGCATGGTATATTATAGACATGTGCACAACATTTTACACTTTTTACAATTGTATATGATGTTGTACAAATTAGTTTATTCTACCATGTAAATCTTATATTAATAGTGTAATGTAAACCAATAATTGAACGAAAAAAAAAAAAAAAGAATATATATATATTTTTTATAAAAATAACAATAATATCAAAATAGTATACTACTATTGAACAATATCAAAAACTTTGATTTCCTTGACCAAACCAAAATATCCAAATTCCATTTGATAGATTGTATTGAAATGTATTAAAAAAAAACATTTATTTTGCATTTTTTCATTTGTTGACAATTATTTTTTATTAAACCAATGGCCAATTGTCGGTACTATATGAATGCTAGTTTGGATTTTTAAGATGAAAAAAAATTTGTTTTACTTCAACTTCCTTCGATTGAGATCCTTGAAATCCTGGCTTCGTCCTGGTTTTTGACCAATGAAAAATCATGCATGTTAATCCTGTCATCTCTGACATACCTGCATGTTTTGACTTTTGATTCTTTCATATTCACTTATGGCTTCAACGTTTTTGTAAAAATCATGCATGTTAAACCCGTCATCTCTGACATACCTACATGTTATGACTTTTGATTCTTTCATATTCACTTATGGCTTCAACGTTTTTGTCTTTTTACTTACCTTTTAATCAAATATGAATGTTTCATGATGTATCTTGTTATTCTAGAAGTCCACAAGTGACATCGATACTAGAAATAGAAAACTGATAATGGAACTCGAGGCAATCAACTTACCATATTTGTTAATTTCAACATCATTTTAAGTCTGACCTCCGCACGAGAATCAAAGAAAACGAACCTAAGGCTAAACCCTTTGGAAAAGTTTATCTAATTAACTAGCAAGCACACAGAACTCTTGGCCTGGCTACTATATTTTCTCTTCATTTACTTTTTGTCCTTTATTTATGTTCTTTTTTTTATTTGTAAATAGTTGGGGAGCGATAGAGAGATATAGGGTTCGTTTGGATACCGCTTATTTTGTTGAAAACTAAAAACTAAAAATATTGTAGCAAAATAATTTTTAAATGTGTGAATAGTACCGTGATACCCATTTTTAATAAAAAAGTTGTTGAAAAAAGAGGTTTGTGAGTCCCGTGAACAGTGCACGAGACTCACTGGTGTGACACCACAGCCACAAAACACTCAAAAAAAAAAACGCCCAGGCACAGACGCGTTCCTTTTCATCCCTTTTCATCCGTATTCAAACCCAGCTATAAACTTCAAACCACATACATGTGGCACCAAAAAAAAATTCATTATTATTGGGTTATCAATTGAATCCCATGTTTTGACTTTTATTCAATTTACTATGTACACATTTTTCTTTTTAAAGTTTATATTTAAAACATGAAAGTGATTGTGTGTACAGATGATATAGAAAAATGAGTGTCTATTAATCCTATCGTGGAGTATCTAAATAAGGCCTTACTTTTTGTTCTTCCCACCTTTACCCACTTTTGTCTCTTGCTGTGCGTTTGGAAAACTGCTCCTCATCCAAACACGCTTACCTTGGTAAATTCCTCTTTTTTGACGTGTTATGTAGCCAAGTAATGATTTGGTAATCGTTGTTGTTCTAGTTAATAATGTGGGTCCAAACCTGATCTTTGGCCTCAAAAGCTCCGTTAAAAGATTTCTTTAGCTCCTTAGTAAAGAAAATTATTGTATAAGACGATTTCATGAGACTTCTGTTTCAATGACATAAAAATTTTATGTGTGGAACTAAGTATTTTCTACCAAAATGCATGCAAATATAATTTGCCTGAATGGACGAAAATTGGACAGAAAACAAGTGGACGAAAATGTCCTGCATGGTGCAACGTACTTATCTTTTTCTTTATTCTTTTTTTTTTCTTTTCTTTTTTCACTTTACTGTGCAACGCTTCACTATAATTGTATATATAAAAGAAAGTACCCATTCATAGACAATTTTTTAATAAAAATATAATTTATTATCTTTTTTATTCTATAGGAGTATAAAAGTAAATTTATATAAACTGTATTTTTGATTTTTTCTTTTTTATTTTCAATTAAATATTATAAGAAAAAATTAAAATATCTTCTATACTCTCACTTTTCCATTTTCTATTCATTTTCTATATTCTCACTTTTTGATCTCCCTGATTAACCGGATGGGTAAAAAAGAATCCGATTGATTTCAAAATCAACCAGATTTTTTATTCTATTTTATTTTCCTTGTTTTTCTTTTTCCTTGTACCAAGATACTGACATACTTTAAACATAGGTTGTCAAAATTTGTGCCCCGGGGGTGGGGGTGGGGGGGTGGGGTTGTTGGGGAGGGGGGAGCAACTTGCATATTGTATAATGAAAAAATATAGGAGTAGAACCAGCTGTTAATTGTGGACTTTCACTAAGTTTCATTCCTTCCATTTCTTCTAGAGTCAAGTTTAATCAACGTCCATAGGAGAGGGACAGATCGAACAAGACTGGGTTGCAATTTGCAAGCATGGATGTCATAAATTTGTCTGTTCTAACTAGGGTGTTCTTATTTTTCAAATTGTTGAAACTCACTTGACCTTAGGCCATGCCTTCACACCCAAAAATTTGTCTAACATCTCTCCATCGCAAACCTAGCTAGACCCGTTAATTAAGATAGCTAGGAAGACTTAACTCTCTCTAAAACACAGTTCATAGATTTGGATTTAAACCCTGTTGCCTCAATTCCATTTAAATAATCTACATATTTGGAAATCTAACAAACTAGAGTTTGGGGCATCTTTTTCACGTTGTTCATAAAAATTGTGACATGCTTGCAGTGTAAAAACTATATAGTTGCATTCAACATTTATCACGTATAAATAGACATTTCCACAAAACATCAAGATCGGAAACCCCTCTCTCTCTCAACCATTGCAATCTTGCATTTTTCAATCCATAGCAATGAATATTGCTGCTCCAAATATTGAAAATGCTGGACCTTTCACTCGTGCATGTGGATGGCACAAGCTATTGCCTAATAAGATAGTCGAGATGGCAAAGAAGATTAAGAAACTGGGACAAGATGATCCACGGAGAATTCGCTAAAAGTAGGACTGGCTCTCACATTGGTTTCCTTATTCTACTACATCCAACCACTCTATGATCGTATTGGCGAAAATTCAATATGGGCTGTCATAACAGTCATTCTTGTCTTTGAGTTTTCTGTTGGTAAGCTTGCAACTTATTTACCATGATGCATATAAACCAATTTACGGTGTAATAGCTTCAGAATTGGAACTAACAATTCCATTTGCGACGTATTTCTTTTTGATTTTGAAAGCTCGAAAATGTGTTGAAAAACACAAGAGCTGTTTAGACCCCCCGATTACAATTACGGCTTGGTTGATTTTACACTAACTTAATACTAAGTGCGGAATCGTGTAAACACAAGCGTATAAGCAATAAGCTACTCTAATCCATAAACTAAGCAACACAGCAGTATAATGGAATATAAAAGAGTAGGGAAGAAAGATGCAAACACAGAAAACACCAAGACGTGTTTTCGAAGAGGAAACCGAAGAACTCGGCGAAAAACCTCTCCGCCGCCCTCCAAGCGGAAATCGATCCACTAGACAATCAGTTGGGATACATGAGTAAGCAAGAGACCCTCCAGGCCTAATCTACCCGATGCACCTAAGCCCTCCAAGCTCCTACTCCAACAAGGCTTCTCGGAACCGTGTCTTGTCTAGCTCTCCGGATCCCGCAACAAGCTCCATGTTGCATCTGCCATCCTTGGCTTCTTCCAATGCTTCCCAGCAACTCCAAAACACTCTCTACACTCTAAATAGGTGTGGGTTGTGTTTGGGTACAAATCTCCTCTCAAGGTATGATAATGGGAGAGGGATGGAGAAGAGGCTACAATGATTTCTCACTAAGGAGGAGTAGCTCTCTCTCAAAAGATGGGTGTGTGTGTTGTAGAAAACCTATCTAGGGTTTTTCTATCTGAATAGCCTCTCTAACATTTGTGGGTAATGAGGGTATATATAGTATGGGTGAAGGGTAAGAAAGTCACTCTTAAAAAACCTCCAGGCAGAATGTTTCGCGACTGTCTCGCGGGAAGGCCTTACCTGCGATACAATCGCGAAAATGACATCCTGGCACGACTCTTCAGCTTCCAGTCATGTGCTTCTCACATGGCTCTTTCGCGGCTTAGCTTCCAGCGACACACCCGCGAGATCCACTGAACTTCAATAAAGCTTGAGTCTTCACCAACTTGATACTAAACCCAATACAATTAAATCCCACAAAATACAAGGAGATGAAATAAAGTAATTACAACACATTTTGTCATGGAATAAAGCCAATAAAAAACATAGTTGTAAATCACAACTTTACAGATTTTTTCCCAATCTTCTGTAGGAGCAACTCTGGGAAAAGGCTTAAACAGGATGCTAGCAACGTTGTCAGCTGGTGCTCTAGGTGTTGGAGTTCATCACCTAGCAACTCTCTCTGGTGAGAAAGGAGAGCCCATTGTACTTGGTTTCTTCGTCGCTATGATAGGTAACATGTTACAGACAGATTGTGATAATTTAATGTTATAGTTCAAAATTCTCAAACTCATTAGAGGTATAATGCATATATGCAGCTGCAACAGTAACATTTGTGAGATTCTTTCCCACGATGAAGGCGAGGTATGATTATGGGCTGCTCATATTCATATTGACTTTCTCTTTAGTATCTGTTTCGGGTTACCGAGAAGATAAGGTGCTACATATGGCCCATCAGAGGGTAACCAAAATCATCATGGGTAGCTTTATCGCTATTGTTACATGCATCTGTATACGTCCCGTTTGGATTGGAGAGGAACTTCAAAATCTGATAGCTAACAACATTGAAAAGCTTGGGAATTTCTTACAAGGTATATATTTCATGCCCCATATATAAAAATCATGGACACTCCAAAACTCTAGTCATATTTGTGTTGGACACGTCCCTTTCAGATATGTCAAGAACAGAACACTCTTACATGTGTCCATAATGTATTGGGAGGAAAAAACATATTTATGTTTTTAAAGATTTAAACAATTTTTATTTATTAATTTTGAAAACTTAGAATAAACAAAAAATATTTCTATAAATAAATAAAATATACCTATTAATTATTTTTTGTAAACCGACTTATGTCCTAATTCTTCAAGAATTACCTTGTGACTATGTCACATGTCCTGTTCGTGACCTTAGTATATAATTCCTTTCCATTCTCTCTTCTTTTTCCTTTTTTTTTTTTTTTTTTTTTTCCTTCTTCTCTTATTATTTAATTTCTCAACAGTTTTTTTTTTTCTTTTTCTTTTTCTTTTGCTGTGGAGAATCAATATTAACCAATACAAACTTATAGGATTTGGGAGTGAATTCTTCAAAATATCAGAAGATAGGCAGCCCTTGTGTGATATAGCATTTATTCAAGGATATAAAAGCCTTCTCACTTCAAAAAACAATGAAGAAACTATGGTGAGTATAAAATTGTCACCCTAGCCCTCTTGTTTTCACCTCAAAAAAAAAAAATGAAGTTATTTGAATTCCATGGCTACTTGACTTTTTTTTCTTCAATTTTTGGTAATTATTTTTTAATTTTCAGGCTAATCTAGCAAGATGGGAAATGTGGCACTATCGTTTTGGGCTCTTTCATCCTTGGAAACAATATGTTAAAGTTCGAACCCTAACTCGGCAATGGGCCTACAAAATTGAAGCTCTTAACAACTACCTTAAGTTTGAGATTCAAGTAAATCAGCAATACTCAAATTTTTAATGGATAATTTATTTCACACAAGTCATTATGTATAGAAAACTCTTCTGCAAAGATTATGTAGAAACAATTATGTATACTCTTTTTTTTAATCTTTTCTTTATTGCTGAAGTGTATACTCTCTCACACGCGCGCGCACACACACACACACACACATATATATATATATATATATATCAATATATGATTTTCTATTATTTATTTTGGTTTTTGCCTCCCTCTAACACAAGGGCGGAGGAAGGGGGCCGGGTAGACCATTTAAAGATTACCCTCCCCCCCCCCCCCCCCCCCCCTCCCCTCCCAAAAAATGTTTCCCTTCATATTTTAATTTTCAATAACAGTACCTAATTACAAATAAGTTCACATATATTCCAAATAGTGTAAAAAAAATTGTTAATCTTTTGGTGTTGGTTCTTATTTATATATGATTGCAATGATAACTTTGTCTCAAGAGTAAACTTATTTTCACTAGTAGTTATTTTTATTCGCTATCTGTTAAAGTCATCATAATATATTATGAAATTTGTTATATGATAATGACTTATTGTTGATTGTTTTCTTAGGCGTCATGTATAATATTAAATTTATGAAATGATAATTATATATTTCTTTCTATTCTTTAATTGAAAATATTTTTGTTTATTTTAAAAAAAAAAATATGACAAAACTTTCACAATTTTTTTTAATAACTCATTGGGTAGAGTTAATTCACTTACCTATGTTTTTCCATCCTCACAGACGCTCAATGAGTTCGGAAGCAAAATTCAAGAGCCAAGCACAAAAATCTGCTCAGAATCTGGAAAAGCTCTTAGGGAATTAGCATCAGCAGTCAAAAAAATGAACCAACCAACATCAGTTAATGAACACATTGAAAACTCAAAAACCGCTATTGAAAATCTGAAATTCATGCTTGATACATACCATTCGGAAGATGCTAATCTACAAGAGATCATACCATCTGCAGAAGTTGCTTTGACTCTAATTGATGTCGTACCATGCATCGTGAAGATTGCTGATGCAGTTCAAGAATTAGCCTCCCTTGCACATTTCAAGACTCTGGCCACAAGAGTGTCACCATAACAACCATATGTATGTGCTCCATCAGAGAACAATATTGCTGCCACTTTCTGATGGTTCATATTCGATCTGTTGGAGTTAATGGATTTTTCTATTAAATCCAACTCGGCTACAAGAATTATCTTGGCTTTTGATAATATAAGAAGGCTCGATCTAATTAATCCTTCAGCTGTGAAATGCTCATCTTGTGGGGAGTGTTACTGATAGTATAATAATGATACTAAAAACTGAATAAGAAAAAGATAATGGATAGAGATTGACCATGCTCGATCTAATCCTATTACTGTAGAATTTTATAGTGCCAATAAATGTATGTCACTTCATACCTAAAGATTTTTTTTCTTCATAACAAATACACTTGTATGATATCCTAATGGGTAGTCAAGATTTGTCTCCCCAGATCTGTTTGATAATTTTCTTTAAAAATAACATTTTCTTAAGAAAGTTGAAGGTTTGATGTTGACTGCATTCATTTTGTACAATGAAAAATTGGAGTAGGAAACCAAAAAATTTATGTATATACACTTTGTCATAAACATTACCACAATTTATGTACGAGTCAAGTAGTGATTGAATTTGTTTTTCACCAAACACTAGAGAATCAATTATGTAATCTAACTTGTGAAAAGTCTTTGGTAAAATGAGTTGTAGGAAACAGTAGCTGTTAATTCTGGACTTCACTAGTTTCATTCCGTCCATGCATGCTTGCATGCACGTATGTACGCATGGAAGCCATGAATTTGAATGTCCTAATATATGGTTCTTATTTTTGACCTTAAGGCCATGCTTTCCGACTCAAAATTTGTAATAACATCTGTGCCTAAACGTTTGTTTGTTTGTTTTTTGTGACCATTTATTAGTTTACATTTTTGGGACTCACTGATATTCACCTCGCCTCGCTCAGTGGGATATATACATCAAGGAAGTTAAAATCTGGCCATCGGAAGTCTGTGAATGTGTTATGTCGTTGTCCTGTTGTGGTGTTATATCTTGTTGCTGTGTCATGGTTGTTGTGGTTGTTAAGGTATGGTTTGATGTTGTCTGTAGCTGTGGTTGTCAAGTTATGGTTTCTGTAGTTATGTAAGTCTGGTTGAAGTCTCTGTACAGCACTTTCAGTTTGCAATAAAATCCATCTTAAAGCAAAAATAAAACAAAATAAAACAAAACAAACAAAAAAAACAAAAAATTATTAGTTTACATTAGATTATCAGTATCATATTTGCATGGTATATTATAGACGTGTACAACATTTTACACTTTTTACAATTGTATATGATAATGTATAAATTAGTTTAGTCTACCATGTAAATCTTATATTGATAGTGTAATGTAAACCAATAATTGAATGAAAGAAAAAAAGAAAAGGAAATATATATATATATATATATATCAGTGGCGGCTCCAGGATTTTTTTCTAGAGGGGTCATTGGATCAATAAGAAATATAAACTTTATAAAATCTAAAACAAAAGAAAACTTGAATATAACAACATCACAAAAAAAAAAAAAAAAAAAGTATTCAAATACATGAAGTTTTACGATTGTCTTTTACAAGGTTTCATATTCTGAAATCGCTATATGACAACTTTGCTATCAATCCTATTAGCTACATCTTTTTCAATGTATTTGACATATTTTTTTCTAATACAATGAACACACTAATTATTATTAAAATTAAATCTTAAAAATCATCTAATGTTTCTAAATAAACCATATTAATTATTATTCTTTAGAATACCTTAATTTATTAATTTATAGCTTTTACACGTTGCAATTCTTTTATTGAATTCACAAGACATTTTTGAACAATTCTTTTGAATATTTTTATAATTCTTTAATTTAATTTATTAATTTATGTCCCACTAAGTGACTAAATTGTTTAATTGTTTCATACTTTCATTGTCTTTTTAGTGTTAATGCTCCCACTAACTGATCCACTCAAAAACTTTATATCAACACTTAAACAATCAAACAGTAAACACAAGCATAGAAACTGACGGTCACAAACTCAAAAGTGAAAAAGATAAAAACTCAAAACTCAAAACTCAAAAGCTTTTATCAAAACACTATACCCAGTAAACACACACGGTGAAAGAGTGAGAGAAAGAGAGATGAAATTAAAATACCAAATCAGATGAAAATTGAGATCGCTTGAGAGATCAAGCGACGGCGGCGGTAGATCAGGGACACACCAGCGTCAGGCGATGCAACCTTACTAGGTTAGATCAGGTGATGCGGTGACAAATCGTGGGTGATGCAGCGACAAGGTTGGATTTTTAAGTCTTTGAGATCTTAGGGTCTGGAGAGTGAAGTGGGGGAGGAGTACGTTTTGCTCGCTTAGGTTTGGTTTGGCTTTTTTTTTATGTTTTTTTATATTTGATTATGGGCTTTTTTTTTCTGAAGAGATCAACAAATTTTCTATTGGACTTTTTTAGAAGCTAAATTCAGCCGGGCTTAAGGTCAGGGTGTGCAAATTTTTATTGTAGGGGGTAAAAAAAAAAAAAATTTAAAATATTATATATAAAAATTTTCTTTTTTCCAGGTCAGGGGGTTCATTTGAACCCCCTGCCTTCAACGTAGCGTTGCCCCTAATATATATATATATATATATATATATATATATATTTTATAAAAATAACAATAATATCGAAACAGTATACTGCTATTGAACAATATCAAAAACTTTGATTTCTTTGACCAAACCAAAATATTCAAATTTCATTTGATAAAGGATTGGAATGTTCCAAATCCCCTATGAAAACAATCTTATCATCTTTTAATTTGAGCAATAAAAGAATCACTTTTTTATTATCTTTGCTTATTGTCATCTCATTTGTTTTGTTTCTTTTCTTTCCATTTTCCTTTGCCATGTAATTTTTTCCCATGACGTCCCTTCGGGAATTTTCGCCATGCCTATGCTCTTTTCTCCTAACTTTTGCCTAGACCGCCCTTTCGGATTTTCAATTTAGTAGGGTTCTTTTGCCTAGGTCACCCTTTCAGGTTTTCAACCTAACAGGCTTTTTTTCTTTTCTTTTCTTTTTCTTTAAATGTTGTATTTCCGAAGTCTATCCATGTTAATTGGGCGAAGCATCTCTTCCCCATCCATATCTGTGATCCATGTAGCACCTCCAAACATGATTTTCTTAATGATAAAAGGCCCAGATCATCTTGGATTCATCTTTCCTCTTGTATCAAAAGTCTAATCTCTAAGCACCTTTAGGACCAAGTCTCCTTCTTTAAGGTTTCTTAGTTTCACTTTCTTGTTGAATGCTCTAGCAATCCTTTTTTGGTACCCTTGTGCATGATATTGTGCCCTAGCCCTCTTCTCATCTATCAAGGCCAATTGTTCATATCCCACCTTAGCCCAATCCTCTTCTAGGACCTTGGTTTCCACCAATACTCTCAAAGATTGTATCTCCACCTTAATAGGAAGCACCGCTTCACTACCATAATCCAAAGAGTAAGGTGTTGCCCCAATCAATGCATGGATAGTTCTATAACCCCATAAGGAAAACGAAAGCTTCTCAGCCCAATCTTTGTATGTCACTACCATCTTGGCTAGGATATTCTTCACATTCTTATTAGCTGCTTCTACGGCCCCATTAGCTTGTGGTCGATACGGTGAATAATTGTGATGTTCAATGTTGTACAACTCCATGATCCTTCGAACCTCCCCCTCAAAGTGGGAACCATTATCAAAAATGATCTCTTGGGGCACCCCAAACCGACATATGATGTTGTTTTCTAAGAACCGAGCCATATCTTTAGCCTTCAATACGGAGTAAGAGGCTCCCTCCACCCACTTGGTGAAATAGTCAATTGCCACCAGAATGTATTCATGCCCATTTGAAGCCTTAAGAGCTATCCTTCCAATCACATCTATGCCCCAAACCGAGAATGGCCATGGAGAAGTCATGCTATACAACTCACTAGGTGGTACATGGCTCAAGTTGGCGTGTGTCTAACAATCATGACAACTCTTCACATAGTCCACATAATCAGTCTCCATTGTATTCTAGAAGTACCCTATCCTTAGGATTTTCTTGGCTAACATTCTTTCATTCATATGAGGGCCACAAATCCTTTGATGAACTTCTTCCATTACTTTCTCGGCTTCTTCCTTCTTCAAGCAACGAATGTGTATACCATCGTAGGACCTTCTCTAGAGTTGTCCTCTACATAGGATGTATTGTGTAGCCATCATCCTAATGGAACGACATTCTCTCTTGTCGGCACCATCCAGATATGCCCCTAGTTCCAAGAACTTCATGATGTCATAGTACCATGAAACTTCCTCTTCCTCTACGATCATTACTGAAGCTTCGGTCTTCCCTTTGTGAACCTCCTTATAACTTTGCTCAATCTCCAAGGGTCGTGTCCACACTCCCTCGGGTATTTCAACCCTGAAGGCTAAGGTAGCTAAGGCATCCGCAAATTGATTTTGAACTCTAGGGATGATTATGTATAAAGTATATCTTCCATGTCCCGAACTCAACATCTAAAATGTCCTTATTTGGAAAGTCTTCTTTACCATCTTCCCCCTCTAAAGGATTCTCGGCACAAAAATCTGACACGATGCTCCATTTGATAGTTTTTCTAGCCACATACTTCAAATCGAATTCTGCCAATAAGATCAACCATCTTGACAATCTTCCACTTAAAGCAGGTTTCTCAAAGAGAAACTTCAATGGGTCCATTCTTGCTACCACCCATATCTGGAAAGGTAAGGCAATATGTCTCAGTTTCTGTACGGCCTAAACTAGTGCAAAGCATGACTTTTCTATAGGAGTGTACCTAGTCTCATAATCATGGAACCTCTTGCTCAAGTAGTATATGGCCCTCTCATTCTTGTCATCGTCTTCTTGTGCATGCATACTTCCAACTGCATCCTCTATAATGGAAAGGTATAGGAGTAAGGGTTTTCCATGTTGTGGAGGCACTAGGATAGGTGGGTGGAGGAGATATTCCTTGATTAAGTTCAAAGGCTTTTTGGCACTCATCGTTCCATGTATGTGATTCATTCTTCCTTAGGAGTTTGAAGATGGGCTCACAAGTGGAAGTGAGCTTGGTAATGAATCGACTAATGCATTGTAATCGACCTAAGAAACCCCTTACCTCTTTCTCACTTTTGGGTGGAGGCATCTCTAATATGGCTTTTATCTTGGATGGGTCAACTTTTATCCCTCTATCACTCACTAGGAGGCCTAGCAATTTTCCAGCGATTACTCCAAATATACACTTTTATGGGTTCAATCTTAGCCTATACTCTTTAATCCTCTCGAAGAACTTTCTCAAGTTTACAATGTGGCTTTCCCTATCCTTGGATTTCGCTATTATATCATCGACATACACCTCTACCTCGTTATGCATCATATCATGTAACAAGGCTGTAGCCATCCTTTGGTAGGTTGCCCCAGCATTCTTGAGGCCAAACGACATCACCGTGTAACAATAGATTCCCCATTTGGTAGTGAAAGTGGATTTGGCCATATCTTTGAGAGCCATCTTGATTTGGTTGTATCCTAAAAAGCCATCCATGAAAGACATCAAGGCACTTCCCGCTGTGTTATCCACTAAGACATCAATGTGAGGAAGATGAAAGTCATCCTTAGAGCATGCCTTATTCAAGTCCCTAAAATCCACACACATCCTCACATTCCCATCATTCTTAGGTACGGGCACGACATTGGCTAACCATTCGACTTGGTGTACGGGTTTGATGAACCTTACCTTCAATTGCTTAGTGACTTCCTCCTTGATTTTTAAAAGCCATTCGGTCCTCATTCTTCTCAGTTTTTGTTTGACGGGTACCATTTGATCATGAGGATCAATGTGATGTTGAGTTATCTAGGGGTTAATTCCAGGCATATCTTCATAGGACCACGCAAAAACCTCTTGAAATTCCATGAGAAGTTCTTGAAGATCTTTTCTTTCTTTTTCATTTAGAGTTGAGACAATTTTAATTAAGCGTGGATTCTCATTATTGCCCAAATTAATAGTTTCAAGAGTTGGTTCCACAGGTTTAATTTTCTTTTCCAATTGCTTATTAATTTCATTTTCAAATTCATTTGAATCATTTAAGTGTAGAAATTCAATGTTATGGGAAACATCAAAGTAAGCCAAATCAGAATTCATCTTATTGAAAATATTGAAAAGTACATTGGAACTTGCATTACAAAACTTTTTCCCCATGTTTTCAAAAAACTCAACCCAAGTCCAGTTATTAATAGGCCCCATAATAGGCATGATGAATTCTGTCTTCTTTCTTCTTCAAGGCTTGTCACTCTTCCCCTCGCCCTTCTTTAGCTTAGCAGACCAGTCTTCCCCCTTCAGAGGCTTCCATACATGCATAGCTTCGGTTATGTCATACAGATCCTCTCATTTATTGTGGAAGTCTCTCCCCACCTCATAAAAGAACCAGTCGCCATCATCCCCACTCCAACAGCTAATCATTTCATCATCTCCTTCTTCTTCTTTATTCATCACGAGGTATTGGTCGTTGTTAGAAGAAGGGTCCATGTCGCATTCAAGCATGAAGCGAGCTGGGGTGACTTGAGTTGTTCCCACCTTTGAGGTCCATTCTGGCCAATCATGATCTTCCCCTGATCTTGTGTCTCCCGATTCGGACAAGTCGTTGACATGGGCCCTCTTGAAAGTCCATGGTCCAGGAGCACTCGTCAGTTGTGGCATAAAGTTAGGTAGAAGTAGGCATACCTACCCTTCTGTCATCATGCAGTTGATGTCCTCTTAAGTCAACTCGCTTTGTCTATGATTAGCCTTGTCTTTTTCAGCTTCCACTTCTTCTATCTCAGAGATCAGCTCGCTTTGTCTATGGTTAGCCTTGCCTTTTTCAACTTCCTCTTTTTCTATCTCGGAAAGGCGGCTTATTATCATCTTAAGAACTTCAACTTGCGCCTCCATACACTTGAGCATTTTTTACATAAGTGCTTTTTCACTTGAAGCGTCCATCTTTGCCTCTTGAGGGGCCTTCCCTTTGAATGTCTTGCCTTCCATTGGACTTGGATTGAGGCGATGTTTGAAAAGAAGTCCCACTTTCACTAAGTTCACATCCCAATTAAAGATTTAACCTTTTTTAGATGTCCTTAGAAAATTTTTAGGTTCATTTTAATGTAGGCCCAATTACACTATCACTCCCTTCCCTCTCATGGATTTTTGGCCCTTGTTTTAATGGGTTTTGGTCCTTTTACAATAAAGCTCTCATCTTACTCTCATGGGCTTTCATTAGAATGCACTTAGAAATTTTCAACCATTTGTCCCAAACATGGGCTTACAATGTATTCATCACCTTTAGGCTTTTAATTTTTATTCATTTAATTCACTTTTTTTTTTTTTTTTTGAAATAGCCCTTTAACTAGAATATATTGTAGCCTTCCTTTCAAAGTCCATGAAGTCCTCATCATTTTGAGACTTGGCATACAACAAGGAGGCCCAAGATTAGGGAAGTTCACATTGGCTTTGTAGGATTTTGGATGCCAATTCCATAGCATACTTGTTACCTTAGACCCAAAGTCCTCTTTTTCAAAAAGGCTTTTTCCACTTGGGCCTATGATGGCAATTAGGCTATGGTCTTATGAACCTTTCAAGTTAAGATATACCTTTGGATTTAGGGATAAGCCTCCTATGCGTGAGAACTTCTTTTCTTTTGTCCCATAATATCTTAGGGTTTATATCTTTTTTTTTTTTTTTTTTCCTTTAGAATTAGGTGAACACATGATATATGGTTGAACAAACAAGAGATATAAAGGGCATCATTTATGATAGGCTCTAGGATCTCTCTAAGTGTGGGTAGACCCCCTAAGGCTAAAAGGATAGATAAGTAGGTCACTCACAACTAGGTGAGTTATTGTTAGGACATATGTGTTTCACATGCTAAGAACATATGTCTTACTTATTTATGTAAATTGGCTAATCCTTTGACAAAACGCACTCTACTTGTAATTGGGTAGATCTAGGTGCTTTTAATACTTTAAGAAACTATGTTTCAAGGTCAAGTGTTGAAGTCATCAAGTCTGTCCAAGAGAAAGCAAGTTGAAGTGCAGAATTTTTAAAGCTCGACACCTCTCGATAGCTACCTCGACACCTGCTATCTGTCGAGATTTAAAAAGTCAGAATTCCAAATCTGATTTTCTTGGGATCCGTGAATATGTTTTTGGGACTTCTTTTCTTCTAACCCTAAACATATAAAAGGATTATTTTAAGAGCCGTTTTGTGTGACACAAGTTGTATTATCATTGAGCAATCTCTGTTTATGCAAATTGTGATCAACAGACGAAGTTCTTGACCTAGTTCATCTTTCATCAAGAAGTTGCTGTGTCTTTGCACCATAGGGTTTTGTAACCAAGCATCTTCCTGCTAT
Organism: Quercus aquifolioides; assembly: GCA_019022515.1. NCBI lineage: Eukaryota > Viridiplantae > Streptophyta > Magnoliopsida > Fagales > Fagaceae > Quercus > Quercus aquifolioides. The sequence continues at coordinate 24,441,251 of CM032326.1, forward strand.
TCATCACGTGGATGAACTGAAGAACTTTGCAGCCAACCATTCTTCCTCAAGTTGGTGTTCTGAAGTCGCGTACTGGGATCCGCGCATTGGTTAGTCACGTACTTGGGAGCCGTGCATCAAAGGTGGAAATTGTCACTACAGATCAAGTCCAATTGGGTATTGGGGTAAGGGTTCAACTGTAGGTTGGTAAGGTACTTGGGATTCCTTTCTTGTAACCGCTTGATTTGATAATAGTGGAGTTTCGGGAGTGGTGACCTGAAAATCACCCGGTGGGGTTTTTGCCGTTAGGGTTTTCCCCATTCGTAAACAAATCACCGTGTTATTTATTTTCCGCTGCATATTTAGTATTTGGTGATTTGTTTGTGCTTCCACGCAATTGCATGCTTAATTGATTAATTAACAACTTGGCTAATTAATTAATTAATTAGGGTTTATCACAAGGGGTCATTCAGATTGTGACCTAACAAGTGGTATCAGAGCAGGCACACTCTGATTAGGTTTTAATCTTTGCTGTGTTGATCCATTGACCCCTGTTGTCATTGGCTAAAACCTGCTTAATGAGATCTGTGTTTTCAAATACATCTTGTTTTTCTAATCACTATTTGCTTGAGTGTCTCAGAAAATACAAGTCTAAAAGTTATTTGAATTCTTGTATGATGACTATTGGAAAAGATCTCAGTTTTGCTAAGAAGAAACTAGACTGTCTCAGAATGAAAATGTGCAAAGGAGTTCGTCTGAGAAGAGTGAAAGTTATAGGCTTAGCTCATAAAAGGCAGTTGAGAGAAAGAACCATTCCTTCTGATTTATCATCTAAGCATGAAGTATGTTTCATGATGAAGTCTGCATTCAAGGTAATGGACACATGTCTATGGTATCTTGACAGTGGCTGCTCACGACACATGACTGGAGACAGATCTCTCTTCAAGATCTTTGAGTCTAAGAAAGGTGGCAATGTTACCTTTGGAGATGGAAGCAAGTCACAAATTAAAGGGAAAGGGATTATATCTCTGCCAGGACTGCCAGACATTGCGAATGTCCTTTATGTAGAAGGTCTAAGGGTAAACCTATTGAGCATTAGTCAGATATGTGATCAAGACTTCATGGTGCTATTCTCAAAAGGGAAGTGTCTTGTCATGGATGAATCTGGAAAGAAACTCATTAGTGGGGTTCGTACTTTGGACAACTGTTATGGATTGGTTCCTGATGCTGATATTGTGTGCAATAGTATTCGTCTGCCTAATGAAGATCTGTGGCATCAACGAATGGGACATGCTAGTTACAAGCATCTATCTATTGTATCTAAACATGAGTCAGTCTTGGGGATACCAAAGCTTAGTAGAATCAGCAATGTGGTGTGTGGACCATGTCAGCTTGGAAAACAGACAAAAGCTAAGCATCCAGGCACTCAAACAACGGCTACATCCAGACCATTGGAGCTGTTGCACTTAGATCTTATGGGTCCAACCAGAACTGAGTCTCTTGGGGGTAAGAGATACATCATGGTTGTGGTAGACGACTTCACCAGATACACTTGGGTCATTCTACTGCGATCCAAGTCTGATGCTCCTGAGCACATTGAAGCTTTATGCACAAGACTGCAAAATGAAAAGAGCCTGAAGATTGATCGAATTCGGAGTGACCATGGGAAGGAATTCGAGAACTCATACATGGAATCCTTCTGCACAAGATCGGGTATATCTCAAGAATTCTCTGCTCCTATTACCCCTCAGCAAAATGGTGTGGTAGAAAGGAAGAACAGGGTTATTCAAGAGATGGCTAGAGCCATGCTGCATAACAAGGATGTGGCTAGAAATCTGTGGGGAGAAGCTGTAAACACTGCGTGTCATACAGTAAATAGGGTATACTTCAGACCCGGTACCAAAAAGACTCCCTATGAGTTGTGGAAAGGAAGGAAGCCTAATGTGAAGTACTTCAGAATTTTTGGAAGTACCTGCTTCATTCTCAAGGATAGAGAGAATGTGGGAAAGTTTGACTCCCGGAGTGATGAAGGCATATTTCTTGGTTACTCCTCTACAAGCAAGGCTTATCGAGTGTACAACAAAAGAACTATGAAGGTAATGGAGACAGTAAATGTCGTCATTGATGAGTCTTCAGAGTCAAGTTCTGAGAAAGGCACTGAGGGACTTCCCAAAGAAATTCTTCCTTCTGAGCCTAGGGAAGTTCAAGACATTACTGAACAAGAACCTGCTTCTCCAAGTACTCCTGGTACTCCCAATATTGTGGAAGACCCTGCAGACTTACTCACTTCACCAGAGTCTGAATCTTCAGAAAAGAAGGGACCTTCATCCAGAATCAAATTAAATCATCCTCCAGAAGTCATTGTGAGAGACATGAATGAACTCACATTAAGGAAACGTACAGTTGATAAATGTGTTGCTAACTTTGTGTCTTATTCCTGCTACTTGTCACAGGTTGAACCTAAGAAAGTTGAGGAAGCACTACAAGATGAAAGTTGGGTTGAAGCAATGCATGATGAATTACTCCAATTTCAGAGGAATGATGTTTGGACTCTAGTGCCCAGACCGGAAGGAGAACACATCATCGGTACAAAGTGGATATTCCGCAACAAGACTGATGAAGAAGGAAATGTGATTCGCAACAAAGCTCGACTTGTGGCTCAAGGATACTCACAAATGGAAGGAGTAGACTATGATGAGACATTTGCCCCAGTTGCTCGAATGGAGTCAATCAGAATTCTTCTTGCCCTAGCATGTCAACTGAATTTCAAGCTCTATCAGATGGATGTAAAGACTGCCTTCCTGAATGGGTTACTTAAAGAGGATGTCTATGTGGCTCAACCAAAAGGATTCACTGATCCACACTTTCCAGATCATGTGCTGTACCTTAAAAAGGCACTTTATGGGTTGAAGCAAGCTCCTAGAGCCTGGTATGATAGACTCACACAATATCTTGTGTCACATGGGTTCACAAGAGGAAAGGCTGATCAAACCCTCTTCATCAAAAGGGAAGGTGGGGAGTTAATAGTTGCTCAAGTCTATGTTGACGATATCATCTTTGGGTCGACTAAGGATGAACTGGCTCATGGCTTCTCAAAACTCATGCAAGCCGAGTTCGAGATGAGCATGATTGGAGAGCTGACTCACTTCCTTGGATTGCAGATTCGCCAACAAGACTCAGGTATATTTCTCTCTCAATCTAAATATGCTAAGAATCTTGTGAAAAAATTTGGTTTGGATTCTGCTAGTTCTGTTAGAACCCCTATGAGCCCTAATGTCAAACTCACTGTAGACTTGTTAGGCAAAAGTGTTGATCATTCTCTCTATAGAAGCATGATAGGTAGTCTTCTTTACCTTACTGCTAGTAGACCTGACATTAGTTATAGTGTTGGTGTGTGTGCTAGATATCAGGCTAACCCCAAAGAATCTCACATGATTGCTTTAAAAAGAATTATAAAGTATGTTAAAACCACTGCTGAGTTCGGTGTGTGGTATAGCAAGGACACTAATGGTGTCTTAGCTGGGTACCCTGATGCCGATTGGGCTGGAAATGCTGATGATAGAAAGAGTACCTCGGGGGGTTGCTTTTATGTGGGTAACAATCTTGTCTCTTGGATGAGCAAAAAGCAGAACTCCATCTCCTTATCCACTGCAGAAGCTGAGTACATTGCTGCTGGTAGCTGTTGCACCCAACTCCTCTGGATGCAAAATCTCCTCCATGATTATGGTATTTGTCAAGAGCATCTCACTATTTACTGTGACAATACCAGTGCCATCAATATCTCGAAAAATCCGGTTCAACATTCTAGAACCAAACACATAAAGATACGACATCACTTCATTAGGGAGCTTGTCGAAGATGGTACTCTCACTCTTGAGTTCATCCACACTGATGATCAGAAAGCTGATTTGTTCACCAAACCTCTTGACAGCAAACGTTTTGAATTTCTTCGTCAAAACATTGGTGTCATCTCCATGGATTGATCTCCTTCTCTTGTCCTTCTTCCTCATGCATTTGCATCTAGTTTTTGCTTTGCTTTGCTTAACATGTTTTTGTTTGTTTATTTTCAGTTTTTGTTCATTTTGTTTTTAATATAAAAATAAAATAAAAAAATTGAAAAATCAGAAAAATACAAAAACAGTGTGTGTTTGTGTACTTTGGTATTTGTGTACCTTGGATGGCCATTGAAACAAAGTTTCTAAACTTTGTATCTTTTGTAGCTTAGATGAGCATCTCTATGCACAACTAAGCAAGTGAGCTTTGTGGCTCTTGTTTGTGATGAGTAAGATTAGGTTATCTCTTAAAACTTAACACTCATATCACTCTTTTTGACGGGTAGGACTAGAAAATCCTAAGAGAAAGGCATAAATAACCATCTCACCACTGTTACCCGCCAATCATAGTATGACACCTGTATGCTTCGGCATAGCAAAAGTGCAGTGTCATAGACACCTGTATGCTTCGGCATAGCAAAAGTGCAGTGTCAAAGACATTCGTATGCTTCGGCATAGCAAAAATGCGATGTCAAATGCTTAACATCTTGGGTATCTCTTTTCTCTCTTTTTATGCCCATGCATGATATGCTTAAAAGAAAAATATGCAAAGAAAATATAAAGCAAAAAGATTAAAGATGCTTTAAATATGATTGCAAGCGTGTTTTCTAGGAGATGTGGGAGTTATAGGATGTACCTTGAAGGTGATAGTCCCCATCAAACAGTTATGATTGTGTGTGAGTTAAAAGTTATTTACTCATATCTCAGATCGTCATAACATGTATACACATATGCAATCTTGCGATGTTTTTCACACACAACACGCAATATTCTTTGCTACTTTTGATACATGTGCAGGTACAATGTGATTTGGCCATCACAAGTGTTTACATATGCTAGTGTATGCTCACTAAACTGTCATAACTTGTTTTTGAAATATAAAATTGGTTAGACTTGTTTAGTGTGTGTGTGTGTTTTGCATGATCTTTGTGCTTAATCTCTTGTTGAGAGATGTTTTGAGAGGTTTATATGTTGAGTGGATCCTTGTTAGAGATGTGTGTTGGATTGCATTCATGTCTGTGTTTTTCCCTTCTTGAAAAACTGCTTTTTTTCTGTGTCTCGACACCTTCCTCGACACCTTCTCGATACCTGAGCATCTGTCGAGCCTCTCAAGCTTTTCTTATCGCAATCTCGACACTTCCCTCGACACTTGGTGGATCGATCGAGAAAGTCTCTGTCCTCTCGATAGATTCTCGACACCTGTTGGATCGATCGAGCTTCGCATATCTGAAATTCTTCTTGCATCTCGATACCTCTCGATACCTGCATCTGTCGAAGGCTTATTCCTCGATACCTTTCTCGACAGATACCTCGATACCTCTCGACACCTCAGCTGTCGAGAATTACTGAGGTGCCTATTTAAGTGCAGATCGCGATTCTGAACTCATTTTCTCGATTTCTCTCGATCTCTCCGTGGCTGTTCATCTCCTTTTCACTCTCCTTTCACTCAAAACCTCCAACCCTCTTGGATCTTGCTCTTTTCTTGCTCAAATCACTTGGTAAGATCTCTCTTCTCTTCCATTTTCATGCATTTCATGTTTTGAAAACCTAGTTTTGGGATTTTTCATAAAAATTTGGGGTTTTTCAAAATTGCTGAGTTTTTATTGAAATTTTGGGTTGGGTTTGGACTTAAATGATTTCAAAATGTCATACATTGCATTTCATGTGCATTATAATGATATTTTCATACATTTAGATGTGAGTACTTTGTTTATATGCTGTTAGGAATGGATTGGGCTGAGCCCATGATGATATTTCTGTTTTGCATGTCACATGTTCATGCATTCCCATGCATACGTACTCTTTGTTCATATATCTGTCATATTTGAACTGATTTGGGAATTTTCTGTTTGTCTCCCTCTCTATCTCTTTCTCATTTGTTTACGTTAGTAGTGTCTATGGCACCCAAACGTAAATCTACTCCTGCTCGGAACCCTCTGCGTTCTAGAGCATCTTCATCTTCTGATTCTGCTCCTTTTAACATTCGGTTCCGTGATGGAGATGCCTCAAAGGCATTTGCTGAGAACTTTTCTAGACGAGGTGTTCATTCGGAACGCCAAGTCATTCTGGCGGACTTCGCCGATACTGACCTTCCTTCTGTCATTCACAGTAGGGGATGGGGGTCACTGTGTGACATCCCGGTCACTTGCCCTCTCGTGCTGATACAGGAGTTCTACTCTAATATCCACGGGATTGATCTTTCAGTACCTCATTTTTCCACTCGCGTTCGAGGTATGCGCATTCCTGTCACACCGCAACTTGTTGCGGATGTGCTTAGGGTACCTAGGATAGAGTTTCCTGATTACCCCTCTTGTGAGCGTCTGAGGACTGTGTCCAAAGAAGAGCTCATCTCTGCCTTCTGTCAGCGTCCTGCTGATTGGGGTGAGCATCAGTTCACATCATGTAGGCCTTTTGCTAAAGGTCCTAGATTCATGAACATGGTGATGACTTTTGTTCTCCATCCTCTGTCTCACTATAACTCTATCACAGAGCCTCGTGCTCGATTTCTGCTCTCTCTACTTGAGCATTTGACCATAGATTTCCCTTCTCACTTCATCCGGTCTATCATAGATGTTTATCTTGATTCGGCGTCCCGTGATAAGCTCATCTTTCCTTCTGCTATCACGCGGATTCTATGCCATTTTTCCGTTCCCTTTCCTGTGTCCGACCACTTCACACACATATCTGCCATAGATGCCGCTACCGTAAAACGTAGTGAGGCACAGTTTAGGTCGAGACAGCCTGGTGCCACTCCTCCCTCCCGTTCTGCACCATCCAGATCAGCTCCATCTACATCTGCTCCTTCTTCCTCTTCGAGCGATGTATCCCTTGGTGATATCATGGCGCAGCTGCAGCGCATGGACACTCGTCTTGATACACTCTCTGCTGAGTTGTATCAAGTGAATGTTCGTGTGGGTCGTATTGCACGACGGCAGGCGACCATGGGTGGTTTTGCTCCAGAGGCTACTCCTTCACCACCTACTCCAGTAGCTTCAGATTCTGAGGATGAGGATGATGATGAGGATGATGATGATGATGATGGAGATGCTAGCTCTGCCGATGAGATGTCTGCATGACACTCTACCCTTTGTCACTCGTGACAAAAAGGGGGAGTAGTTTTGGGTTATGAGAGTAGTCATCTTAGGGGGAGAGTTAGTATAGGACATTTTTGATAGGGGGAGTGTTGATACTTTTGAGGGATGTAGTAAGGTTTGATGTATCTTTTCTTTTCTTATCTTTTTAGATACATTGTTCTTGTATATGAGGTCTTGTGACCAGTTTTACATACATGGTACTTATTCTCTTATATATGTGGATGTATGTTTCTTTCACCTCTCTCTTCATGTGTTGTTTTTTTCTATCTTTATACACATGTTCTTTTATTGTATGCAATCTACTTATTTCTGTTTCACACAAGATGCCTTGATGAGTTTTGTTTAAAGTGTTTCAGAAATACAGGTTGTCAAAGTCTACTTATCATAAGCTCTTTTCTTGCAAAGTTTTTCAAGAGTTTGTGTTAGGATAGATTTTATTGTATTCAACAAGTGAATATGAGTTGAGTGATTTATGACTTCTCTCATATGCTCATTTGTTTGTTGTGGTTTTGTCACGGATTGCCAAAGGGGGAGATTGTTAGGACATATGTGTTTCACATGCTAAGAACATATGTCTTACTTATTTATGTAAATTGGCTAATCCTTTGACAAAACGCACTCTACTTGTAATTGGGTAGATCTAGGTGTTTTTAATACTTTAAGAAACTATGTTTCAAGGTCAAGTGTTGAAGTCATCAAGTCTGTCCAAGAGAAAGCAAGTTGAAGTGCAGAATTTTTAAAGCTCGACACCTCTCGATAGCTACCTCGACACCTGCTATCTGTCGAGATTTAAAAAGTCAGAATTCCAAATCTGATTTTCTTGGGATCCGTGAATATGTTTTTGGGACTTCTTTTCTTCTAACCCTAAACATATAAAAGGATTATTTTAAGAGCCGTTTTGTGTGACACAAGTTGTATTATCATTGAGCAATCTCTGTTTATGCAAATTGTGATCAACAGACGAAGTTCTTGACCTAGTTCATCTTTCATCAAGAAGTTGCTGTGTCTTTGCACCATAGGGTTTTGTAACCAAGCATCTTCCTGCTATTCATCACGTGGATGAACTGAAGAACTTTGCAGCCAACCATTCTTCCTCAAGTTGGTGTTCTGAAGTCGCGTACTGGGATCCGCGCATTGGTTAGTCACGTACTTGGGAGCCGTGCATCAAAGGTGGAAATTGTCACTACAGATCAAGTCCAATTGGGTATTGGGGTAAGGGTTCAACTGTAGGTTGGTAAGGTACTTGGGATTCCTTTCTTGTAACCGCTTGATTTGATAATAGTGGAGTTTCGGGAGTGGTGACCTGAAAATCACCCGGTGGGGTTTTTGCCGTTAGGGTTTTCCCCATTCGTAAACAAATCACCGTGTTATTTATTTTCCGCTGCATATTTAGTATTTGGTGATTTGTTTGTGCTTCCACGCAATTGCATGCTTAATTGATTAATTAACAACTTGGCTAATTAATTAATTAATTAGGGTTTATCACAAGGGGTCATTCAGATTGTGACCTAACAGTTATGATTCCAACCGAGGGCCTAAATGGACCCCATATTGGATTGGTAGCAAACCTTTAATGTACTCAAAGCTCATTATAGGTGATGGCACCGATTATGAGTTGGTGAGATGAACTTTGGAAGATTTGGGCCCGAATGGAGCCTTCCATCTTCCCACTCATCACCAACCAAGGTTAAGGGACAAAAGAAACCAAGTGATGTGTGTGCAAACAAATATTGAAATAGTTTTTATTAAGGTTAAGACATAGGACACATAGGAATTAAACTCACAATCCCAAATGGAGTCGCCACTGTGGACATAAGGGGGGGAATTGCCACCTAGTTTTTGCAATGGCCTAGGAACCATATATATAGCGTCCTTTCAAGGAAGGACCTTTTGATCTTACTACCAGATATATGAGTTTGGAGTTTAGGTATACTCTTGGGAAAGTGTTAGACACCCAAGATCGCCCAACCCTAAGGTTGGCCTCCTATAATTGTGTCTTATGTCTTAACCTCATTAAAAACATGTTCAATACTTGCATCTATACTCACACACATATATAAACAAAAGAGAGCCAAACCCGCACACATATATACACTAGCATGTGAAATCCTATCATACATCTAAAACAAGGCAGCAACTTAGTCATAGCAGCAAGGTATCATGGCAATCACAAATATTATATAAAGCATACAGTTGGGATATAAAACAAACATTCAAACGACATACATCATCAAATGCATGTTCATACCAATGCATGACTTACCTTCACCTACCTTTCAGCAACACAGCACCTATGGCATTAATACATAGACATGTGAATGAATGGCATGACATTAAAACTAAGAAACCCTGGTAGCAAATAAACAAACAAACATGTGAAACAGAGACTTTGGAAGCATAAAAACACAGAAAAGAAACTAAACAGGACAACATGTGAAAGTAGAAGCAAAGCAAACAAATAAAAATTAAGGTTTTTGGGCAGCGGTTCACGCATGCAAGAATAGGCCTGCGTACGCATAATCAAGCCTGCATGCACAAGCAAGATTATGTGCATGCAAGTCCTTGCCCAAAAAACCTAACAACACAAAAACAGAGCAGAACTTTAAAACAGAAATTCTAACAACCTAACATGCATTTTAAGCATACAAAAACTTAAACCTAACCTAGAAAAGCATATTAAAACATATTCTAACAAACAAACAAAGCAAGCAAGAAGATTAAAAGGCAGAAAATAAAAGAAAGGAAAAAGAAAAGTTTAGACTAGATGCCTCACACAAAATCTTTTCAAACTTGATTTTGACCGTTCCCCTCAATCAAGTCTATTCACAAACCAATAAGAAAGTGATTAGCAACGTTAAACTAAAAGGATTGGGGCCAGAAAATGTCTCAATCAAATAAAATTGACTTGAGTGTATTTTGTGAAAAAACTCCATTTTGATTCACTATTTTCTAGTGAATCTTGTATTTTTCCCGACGGATTTCTATGTGTTTTGAAAATGTACAATGTAAGGATTTTTATAGTGGAAAAAATGAGGTTTGGAAAAACCCTTAGATGATGTGGGATTCATTCCAAACCTCAATCATTATTGCAGAAAACTTGTCTTTTTCATACTTCTAAAACCCTAGTTGCATACGCAGGAGTGTGCCTGCATACGCATGCTTTGGCCCATGTACGCAGGCCACTGCCCATGTACATGGGCCAAGGGCCACTTTGGTCTTTTGTTTCCAAAAATAGATTTTTGCTTATTTAAAAGGTTATATTTTCCATTTTAACACTTCTCAAGTCAATTTGATATCTGAATGGACTCTAAATTGGCCTTGAACTTTTAGAGTTCGAGCATCATTAGGGAACGGGAATCCTAGTCGTAAGAGGTACAAAATGCGGTGTCTACACATGTTTCATGTTTTTTTGGATGGTCTTGAAAAAACTTAAATTATACAAAATTTAATAAAAACATAACTTGAATAAATCTACATAAAAAATTAAATAATAATAATAATAAACAAAAGATGTTTCTAAGCCTAGTAATAATCTTCTTTTCGCTGTAATAAAAGATGTTTATTAAAATAAAAAATACATTGACCTTATTGGCGCCTATAGGGACCCCAATTAAATGATAGGGAATGTAGTTTATTTTTTTTTTTCACTCAGAATTTTGTGTGTGTGTGTGTGTATATATATATATATAATAGATTATAGATTTATAGTATACATAATTAATATATATATATATATATATATATAAATTTATGTGTGTGATGCATTAATTTTTATATTATTTAATAAGTACAAATAAATTATTTCTTACATATCATGTAATAAAGGCATAAAAGTAAATTTATATAAACTACATTTTCTATTCTCCCACTTTTCTCTTCAACTAAACAAAAAATTTTTCATCCCTCCCACTTTTCCACCCCTCCAACTAAACACATGCGAGGGAAAGCTAAATTTATCCTTTCATTTTTCCATCCTCCCACCAATTTTTTACCCTCCCACCAAACGGGTCCCTAAGTAATGTGAGACAATTACCTCTTCTTTTTTTCTTTTTTTGAGAAACAAACACACATACAAGGGAGAAAAAAAAAAAAAAAAAGGTTCTAACACAAAACCTTTCCACAAACTCGAGTCAAAAGTCATAGAATATTTTTGTTCATTTGTTGTTGTTTGACCTTTTCTTGTTATTGTTATGACTATTTTTGCTATTATTTAAGCTAATTTTTATTGTTGTTATTTAGCCTTTTTATATAAACTTTTTGTTTAAGGGGTTAAGGATTATGTTTGTGGGGTCTATTATTTTTTTTTTGAACACAAAATTTTGAGATTCTTAAGTTAGGGTGTTCAATATTTTTTTAGGTTGGTCAAAATAGCTTAGTTTAAAATTAATTATGTACATAATTTTTTTTTCGATTCAAGGTGCTCATTTGAATACCTTGAGGACTTGAAGTCAATGTGCAGGGTGCAGCCAACCCTGGTCTACAATGGTGCCACATGTCACCTTATGTGTGCTAGCTATACAAAGAGAGGGGTTGATGGAGGGGGCTAGGGTGGGCCATGGCCCCCTTGAATTTTCAAAAATTGCTCTTTTTTATAAACAAGGATATCCAAACCTCTTCAAGTATCTGACTATTTCTTTGAGCATATGTAGCCCTCTTGTTCCACACACACCGATTATTATAGGGAGGAATTCCATAGAGGTGGCCCCAAGATACTGGAAAGAGATTTCGAACCCGGAATCTCATGAATATCACGAGGCCTTAGAAACCACTAAGCCAACCCCTTTGGGTTTCCAAAAATTGCTCTTCTTCTATTTTTGGTAAAAATATAAAAATTTATGTATAAATCTTTATAATGGTCCCCTAGTCCCTAGATTTGACTAATACATCAATTTTGTTTCCCAAAATTATTCTTATATCATACGTAACTCATTAATTCAAACTGTACTTAATGCATTTCATAAAAATATATAAAAGTTTATAAATTATTAATGCAATTTATTTTTCCTCTAATTACTTTTATATCATAATAGCTCATTCAACTAAATAATATTTAGGAGACATCCTAGAAATATATAAGTAAATATTTTTAATAAAACCTTCTTTATTTATTTTTTATTGTTTATAGAAAATTAGAAATATGGACATTTTTTTTTTCCTTTTAGAAGAAATCATAAATGTGGATTTAATGGTTAGGAGTAAGAAATCATATGTATATATATACACTTCTTCTTCTTTTTTAGAGAGTTTCAACCAACTATGGCGTCCGCTCTTCATGAACGATCTTATTATCAAACTAAGACACCAATTAGTTTTTGGTGTAGGTGAAAATTGAACTACATATCTCTTATTTAATTATCAGAAATTTTACCAGTTGAGCTAACTAGAACCCACATATATATATATATATATATATATATATATACACACACTTGATGTAAATACTTTGTTAATGTAAGAAAATAACATATAGTAAATCATGTTATAAACATATTTTATGCGTATATACTTGATGTACATATATATATTTAGCATGACCCGACTCTCAAAAAAATATATTTAGCATGACCCCCTTGAAGAATTTTCTAGTTTCGCCACTAGGAGAGAGCGCATATGGCACATGTGGGAGACATGCTTAAAGCCTCTGGTACTGGTAGTGCATGGGAGGTCCGATTGACGTGATTACAGAGAGGTCAAAGAAAAACAACAGTACACAGGTATAACAATAGTAAACTAACAAGACATAAATGATTACAGTGGGCACAGATGAGAAAGTAGATAAAAATTTGTTTGAATCCTCTTGTCAACCAGATTTCTAGGAGCTAGGGTTATCAAAAAATCCAAATTCCTAGCTAGGAGTCCTCTTGTCAGCGATGATGAAACACTAAACATAGTAAAACAAAGAATCCTAGGAATTTCAAAATCAACCACATCTTTTATTCTATTTTCTTTTTCTTTGGGCCAAGATAATGACATACTTTAAACATAGCTTGTCAAATATTTGTGCCATGTGGCTGTGGGGGAGGGGGGAGCAACGTTTTTCTTATAAATCTCTCCGGGAAAAAAAAATGTCTAGTATGGTTTAAAGATCAAATCATGTTCATGGCATGCGTATTGTAGAATGAAAAATAGGAGTAGAAACAGTCAAACAGCTGTTAATTGTGGACCTGATCACTAGTTTCCTTCCTTCCATTTCTTCTAAAGGTCAAGTTTAATCAACTTACATAGGAGAGGAATAGACAGAACAACACTGGGACGCAACTTGCAGGCATGGATGTCATGAATTAATTTGTCTGTTCTAACTATGGTGTTATTGTTTTTCAAATTGTTGAAACTCACTTGACCTTAGGCCATGCTTTTACACCCAAAAAGCAAAAACTTGTCTAACATCTCTCCATCATAAACCTAGACGGCGCAGAATACCCGTTAATTAAGCTAGCTAGTAAGACTTTGTTAGGTTCTAAGGTCTTAGGATTTTATGTATTTAGAACTCTAATTTGTAATGTTGGCAAACCATGATCAAAACATTGTATTTAGTCTTGTTTAGGCTTGCTCAAAGTTGGTTTATTATTGTACAGTTGGAATCGAGTGGCTGCAGAAGTACTTGGGACTTTTGGCCTGGCTCGATCGATCGAAGAATAGACTCGATCGATCGAAAATCGCACAGGTTGAATTTTCTGCAGAATTTCCAACTCAGCCCTACTTCATTAAACGTTTAGGGTTTTATGTTTTTACCCTAGGTATATAAACAAAATCCTAGCCACGTTTTTGATATTGTCCATATTGTTATGTTGCTCATATTTTCTGTTTGTGTGAATCTCTTGTGAGATCTTCGAGGAGCTTTCCTTCACATAAACTTAGGGTTGTCAATCTCTTGATGATCAACTTAGTTGCAACCATTGGAACTTAAAAGAAAAGCAAGCGGGGAGCTTGTAGCTGATTGAAGAATTCAAGAAAGAAGTAGTCCGTGGATTCGGAGCCTGCGCGTGGTCGTGTCAGGAAGTTCGTACTGGTGGGTAGCATTAGGAAGTCGAGCGGGGAGCTTGTAGTCCTTCTGTAAGAACTTCAATTCTTTCATAGTGAATTCTTTTATGCCTTGAGGATCGGTGGGTCAAATCCTCCCCAGGTTTTTACCGTGTGGTTTCCTGGGTGATCATATCTTGTGTTCTTTATTATTTCCGCTGCTTTATTTGTTTTATATACATGATATGATTATTTGATTGTTTTAACCTAGAATTGCTTAATTTGACTAAGTAACAACTTGGCTAATTAATCTAGGCTACGCAATCTGGTTGTTTAAGGGGTCTAAATAACCTAACAAGTGGTATCAGAGCGGGTAGCTCTTTGTGTTTGAGATTTTTAATCTCTGAGCTGATCCTTGACCCCTGTTGTCATGGAGCATGGACACTCTTTGTTTGTTCCTCCTCATTTTGATGGGAACAACTATGCTTATTGGAAAGTAAGGATGAAAGCATTCCTGAAATCCATTGATGAAAGGGTTTGGAATTCCGTTGAATACGGATGGGTGAAACCCGCTACTCCTGTGAGTGAGTGGCAAACTTCTGAAAAAGAAGCAGCAAGCTTCAATAGCAAAGCTATGAATGCTATCTTTAATGCTGTTTCTATGGAGGAATTTAAGAGGATCTCTAATGTTGAGGTTGCTCATATTGCCTGGAAAATCCTCCAAACTGTGCATGAAGGCACAAAGGCAGTTAAGATTAATAAATTGCAACAATTGACTTCTAGATTTGAAAGCATTAGAATGTCTGATGATGAATCTTTTGATGAATTCTATGCTAAATTAAATGATATTGTCAATTCTGCTTTTAATTTGGGTGAAATCTATGATCAACCTAAAATTGTTAGGAAGATTCTTAGATCTTTAACTGAAAATTTTAGACCCAAAGTGACTGCCATCACTGAAAGCAAGGATGTGGACTCCATCCCTGTTGATGAGCTTGTAGGATCTCTTCAATCCTATGAGTCTGACCTACCTAAAGTGAACAAATCCAAATCAATGGCTCTTAAGTCAGTTGATGATGTTGAGGGTGGTGGATTTGATGATGAGCTCTCTGCTACAGAGATTGCCTATCTTGCCAAAAACTTTAAGAACTTTCTGAGGAATACAAATAGAAAGGCAAGAGGGACTTACACTGCTGAACCTAGAAATTTTAGGAAGAATGATCCCATTAATGTTAACAATTTTGAAAAACCTAGAGAAAATTTTGGTCAATCTTCTAATAACTCTTTGGGTCCTCAGTGTTTTGGCTGTCAAGGGTATGGTCATGTGAAATCTGAATGTCCTACATTCTTGAGGAATAAGGGTAAAGCTATGGCTGTAACCCTTAGTGATAATGAGGTTTCTGATGATGAGTCCGGTGGTGACGAGGATGGAAACTTCATTGCTTTCACGGCTACTGCTATAGTCAATGAAAGCATATCTGCTGAGGAGAACCCTTCTGATGGGGAACTCTCTGAAGATGCAGATCTTCAAGAGGCCTATAACAAACTTTGCAAAGTTGCTGCAAAGGATGCTATGAAAGTTGAACTTGGCCTAAAGAAAATTGATTCTCTTGAGCTTGAAAAGAGAAATTTGCTTGTTAAACTGTTTGATGCTAATGAGCTTTTGAATAATGTTAAATCTGAGAACATGCTTTTGCTTGATAAAGTTAGAACTTTGGAACATGATTTATCTGTTGCTAGATCTGCTAGTTCTAAACTTGATCACATGCTGAATGTTCAAAAGTCTCCTGCTGATAAAACTGGGTTAGGATATGTTGAAAGCATTTTTGATTCTGGACCACATTCCACTACTTTTGTTCCTTCCTCTTCTTCTGAACCTTCTGTGAGTGAGGTTGTGAGTGAAACTGTCAAACCACCTGTGAGTGAGATAGTTAAACCCGTAGAAGTTTCACCACCTAAGAAGATTAGGGTAGACTTAAGAGAATCTAAACCTAAGGAGCCTACCAAATCTAAGGACAAGATGCATGGTAAACCTGCTTGGGTTTGTCATTATTGTGGTAAGTCTGGACACATTCGTCCTAACTGTTACAAGCTTCAAGCTGATAAGAGAGCAACTAAACCAAAAGTGCTTGTGCCTCAAGCACATGATCCTATGGCACTAATTGGTGAATTGGTAAAGGTGTTAAACCTTTATTCCAATCCTGGAGTTGGGAATCACTCGAATGTGAATAAGAACTCCAATGCTCGTGGTGCATCTAAAAAGTTTTGGATGCAAAAGACTCGAACTAACTGAGTCTTTCTGACATGGTCCTTGTGCTTAATTGCTCTATTCTTTGGTGACCATTGTTCTTTGGTTTGTGTCTTTTTATTGTTTTTGTTCTAGGACTTGCATTGCATTACATTCATGCATTTCATTCTAGGATTTATTTGTTTTCTCTTTTAAAAAAAAAAAAAAAAAAAAAAAAAAAAAAAAGGGAAAAGTGAAAGCAAAAATTATGTTAGACACTATTTTTCTTGATTTTTGAAAAACAAGGTTGGTCTATCTTTTGACACATGTCATGTTCTGTGTACCTTGTTTAACTTTGATGAGCTTAAATATTGCACTTGACTAGTTAAAGCCTTGTAGTGCATGTTGTGTGGGAAAGATGTTTATGGTGTTTATCACTTTGTCTTAATCTTGAAGTCACATGTTATTTGACTGTCGGACTTGATCCTTTTGAGAAAGGCATAAATAACCATCTCACCACTGTTCACTAGTCAATCATGAACACCTTAGTGCATATCATAAGATTTTGTGCTCGAGAAAGTGTAGCACATGCACAAAAAGAACATAAGGTGTAGCCTCTTTAAATGCTTAAATGCTTAATGCTTAAAAACTGGTGTGTACTATTAGGCTTGATGCCAATTCACTTAATTCAAACCGGTGTGTACTATTAGGCTTGATGCCATTTCACATAATCTAATCTGGTGTGTACTATTAGGCTTTATGCCAAATTTCACCTAAATAATGGGGCTAAAATACAAGAAACTTACATGATTGCAAGCTTTTGTTCTAGGAGATGTGGGAGTTATAGGATGTAACTCTTTAGGTGATAGTCTCTTTTAAATTCTATGTGATGAATTGTGTAGACTTTGTGTTTGATTGCTATTCACATATCACCTCACATGTATCTCAAGTTTTTGCTAGTATCACACACTACACAAGTTACTCTTTGTTAAACACTGTACATGCTAGTGTGTGTGTTTTTGGTCTGACCAACCAAGTTTGAAATTATCTTGAGATTTGTGTACAACATATTTGTTGTTTGAGAATATTCAAAGGAAGAATGATTGAAACTTGTTTTTGAGAAAATTGGGTTTAAAATTTTGGGTTTTTGAAAAAGCATTCCATCTCATACTCATGCATTTTATTTCTGTAATTTAATGCTTTGAGGAGTTGTTTTTCAAAATTTTGGTTTGTCTTTCAAAACTGTGATTTTTCTCAAAATTTAGTGAGCCTCTGCCCATTTCGATCGATCCAGCCTGATTGTCGATCAATCGAAAAAGTGCTTTCATTTGTCTCAAAATGACTGTGTGTTTCGATCGATCGAATCTGATTTTCGATCAATCGAAAAAGTGCTTTCATTTGTCTCAAAATGACTGTGTGTTTCGATCAATCGAATCTGATTTTCGATCGATCGAACATCGTGAAAAAGGTTTTTAAAAGGTACTTTTCTGACTTTTTCAAAGTTCCTATTTCAAAACTTTTCAAACCTTTTTCCTCTCTCCGCGTTGGCAAGCTCCAATCAGAAGATTTTTGTCGTTTTCCTCCGTTCTTTTTGCAAAATCTCTCTCTCCTCAAGTTGGTAAGACACTTGTGCCCTTCCTTTTGAATTTATTTTCATGTTTTCATGCATATATTCATGCATTTGAGGGTAATTTTCGGAATTTGAATAATTTGGATTTTCTGTTGATTCAAGCCTTATTTTATGAAATTGATCATTGGGTTTTTGTGGGGACACTTCATTAACATGATTATTACCTGTTAATTTGATCAAATTTGAGTTTTGGGAGAAATTGAAAAATCTAGGGCTTGTTCTTGATCCGAATTGGGGCTTTTGTTAAATTGGGATGATTTTGATGAAATTGACTTGTTGTGTAGTTGTAATTAAGCATTATAATCTATGTAATGTATTTTATAATGCTCAATTCATCTTTTTGGTAAAAAAAAAAAAAAAAATTTCAACAAGTGGTTTTCAATTTTTGGTTTTTTGATAAAAATTCCATGTTCAAGCCAATTTTGTCAATTCAATCTCAATTGAACTTATTTGTTTACTGCATTAGATCATGCATCACAACATTATTAATGTTCATGCATCATATAGATTTTTGTTCTATATTTTTTTTATTGTGCTAATTTGCAGTCTGCCCTTGGTTCTGTTTTCTCTTGTTCTTTTTGGTTTTTCACTTTGTGTCTCTGTCCTTTCCTTAGCACTATGCCTAGGAAAACTAGAGCCCGTAGGAATGTTCCCTCACCTTCTCCTTCACCCCCTCCATCCTATGATCGTGAGAGGTTTTCGAGTGAGAAAAACCAAGAGATTTATGAGAAGCTGAATATTAGGAGAAAAATTTGGGCTGAGCGTACTGTTCACTTAGATGAACTTGATCCTGCCATTAGGGCAAACTTTGAGCGTAGGGGCTGGTTACCCTTGGTGGATGTTTCTGATCCTCCTCCACCTTCTGCCTTGATTAGAGAGTTCTATTCGAACATCTCTATCCGCATCTATGATTCCAGCACTCTAGTCAAGAGTTGGATACGAGGCGTAGAGTACACCCTTACTCCTGAGGTAGTGGCTGATGCTCTAGGGGTACCATTGGTTCGACATCCTGTCTATCCATATGACGTGTCTCCCGAGATTAGTGATGTCTTGTCTTACATCACTGGGACTACTGTCCAGTGGGGTTCTGATCCTCGGATCACCTCTGCTGAGCTCTCCGGGTTACACTATCTTTTCTTTAGGATAGCGTGTCATTCTATCTGGCCCATTTCCCATGTTCACACCATTCCTCTTGAGAGGTGTGTATTTTTGTACGCTCTAGTTACTGATGCTCCTATTAGTTTTCCCCATCTTTTTCTTCGTTCTTTGAACGATGTTTATAGGAGTTCATCATCTGCTCATGCTCTTGTTCATCCTATTTTCATTCATAGGATTCTCCTTCATCTTGATCTTGGTGGCTTCCCTTCCTCTGAGCCCGTTCATGTTATTGCTCCTATAGGTGCGTCTTTTCTTAGACAAAGGGCTGCTCATCTTCGAGCTGGTTCTAAACACCCTAGGTCTGAGCCCTCTAGTAGCGCACCTCCTCCTTCTTCTTCTGCAGGTCTTGCTGGTGAGGATGTTACTGATCCAGTTGGTGATGATGCTGCTGCTGCTGATGTTCCTCCACCTCCTTCGGCCGACTTCGATGTTCGTCGTACTTTGGAGACTGTCATGACCGTTCAGGCAGCTCATGGACAGATTTTGGTGGACTTGCTAGATGAGTTTCGTGCTCTACGAGCTGACTTGGCGCGTCTTCATTCACCCTCACCACCTCCTTTTGATGGCGACTTGTGATTGCTCTTTGGCATTCCGTCACAAAAAGGGGGAGTGGTATTTTTGACTTGTTGAGGGGTTTTTGTAGTTAGGGGGAGACTTTTTGTTTTGAGGAGCTTGTGGAGTTTTTTAGATTGTATCTAGGTGCTTCACTTTGTATATCATTTTTGGGGATATTCATGTTAGGGGGAGTAACATTGATTGATATACATGTTATATTCATTGATTCTTGTTGCTTTGTGATTCACTGCTTATTGACTTATATTTATGAGTTGTTCATTCATATATGTCTTTATTTTGTGTTGTGTGAATCTTACAAGAATGTTATACCTGTTGTTTTACTCTTTTCTGTCACACATGCGTTTATGCGTTTGTTGAGTATTTCAGGAATATACAGGTTGATTCAACTAAAGCTGCTGTCTACACTTGCAACTGATGGATAGTAGTTAGGCTGAATTTGATTTTATGAGCATTACCTTTGTAAAGGGCTTTTACTTGTAAAGGGCTTTTACTTGTAAAACTTTGAGCTTTTAATTATGGTTTTGTCACGGATTGCCAAAGGGGGAGTTTGTTAGGTTCTAAGGTCTTAGGATTTTATGTATTTAGAACTCTAATTTGTAATGTTGGCAAACCATGATCAAAACATTGTATTTAGTCTTGTTTAGGCTTGCTCAAAGTTGGTTTATTATTGTACAGTTGGAATCGAGTGGCTGCAGAAGTACTTGGGACTTTTGGCCTGGCTCGATCGATCGAAGAATAGACTCGATCGATCGAAAATCGCACAGGTTGAATTTTCTGCAGAATTTCCAACTCAGCCCTACTTCATTAAACGTTTAGGGTTTTATGTTTTTACCCTAGGTATATAAACAAAATCCTAGCCACGTTTTTTATATTGTCCATATTGTTATGTTGCTCATATTTTCTGTTTGTGTGAATCTCTTGTGAGATCTTCGAGGAGCTTTCCTTCACATAAACTTAGGGTTGTCAATCTCTTGATGATCAACTTAGTTGCAACCATTGGAACTTAAAAGAAAAGCAAGCGGGGAGCTTGTAGCTGATTGAAGAATTCAAGAAAGAAGTAGTCCGTGGATTCGGAGCCTGCGCGTGGTCGTGTCAGAAAGTTCGTACTGGTGGGTAGCATTAGGAAGTCGAGCGGGGAGCTTGTAGTCCTTCTGTAAGAACTTCAATTCTTTCATAGTGAATTTTTTTATGCCTTGAGGATCGGTGGGTCAAATCCTCCCCAGGTTTTTACCGTGTGGTTTCCTGGGTGATCATATCTTGTGTTCTTTATTATTTCCGCTGCTTTATTTGTTTTATATACATGATATGATTATTTGATTGTTTTAACCTAGAATTGCTTAATTTGACTAAGTAACAACTTGGCTAATTAATCTAGGCTACGCAATCTGGTTGTTTAAGGGGTCTAAATAACCTAACAGACTTAACTCTCTCTAAAAAGTGCACAGATTTGGATTTAAACCCTTTCGCCTCAATTTCATTAAAAATAATCTACAGATTTAATTGGAAATCTAACAAACTATAGTTTGAACCTTTCATGTAATTAGCTGGACCGTTTTTTATCCAATGATTACACTTCAGGGCCAAGTATAGCTCCCTAGAACCCCGCCCACCACAACATATCCCCTTCCCATTTCGGGGCATTTTTTTCACGTTGTTCACAAAAATTGTACTATAAAGTTCCATTCAACATTTATATAGTTCCATTCAACATTTACCACGTATAAATAGACATTTTTACTAAACATCATAGATCCAAACCCTTCTCTCTTTTTACTCCTCTCTTTTTACTCTTCTCTCTCTCAACCATTGCAATCTTGCATTTTCAATCCATAGCAATGAATATTGCTGCTCCAAGTATTGAAAATGCTGGACCTTTCACTCGTGCATGTGTATGGCACAAGTTATTGGCTAATAAGATAGTCGAAGTGGTAGAGAAGATTAAGAAACTGGGACAAGATGATCCAAGGAGAATTGTCCATTCGCTAAAAGTAGGACTGGCTCTCACATTGGTTTCCTTATTCTACTACATCCAACCACTCTATGATCGTATTGGCGAAAATTTAATATGGGCTGTCATGACAGTCGTTCTTGTCTTTGAGTTTTCTGTTGGTAAGCTTGGAACTTATTTAATCACCATGATATATAAACCAATTTTTTATGGTATAACAGCTTCAGAATTGGAACTAACAATTGGCAACGTTTTTCTTTTTGATTTTTTTCCAATCTTCTATAGGAGCAACTCTGGGAAAAGGCTTAAACAGGATGCTAGCAACGTTTTCATCTGGCGCTCTAGGTTTTGGAGTTCATTACCTAGCAACTCTGGCTGGTGAGAAAGGAGAGCCCATTGTACTTGGATTCTTCGTCGCTATAATAGGTAACATGTTGCAGATAGATCTAATTCTAATATATATTCTAACAAATTTTTTTATAACTTTTTATATTTGTGTGTCAAAATTTTTTTTTAAATAATTTATTAACAGTTGCCTTAATACACCCGAACCTTTTAATGTTATAGTTCAAAATTCTCAAACTCATGATTAGATTTGTAATGCATGCAGGTGCAACAGTAACATTTGTAAGATTCTTTCCCACAATGAAGACAAGGTATGATTACGGGCTCCTCATATTCATATTGACTTTCACCTTAGTATCTGTTTCCAGTTACCGAGAAGATAAGGTGCTACGCATGGCCCATCAAAGGGTAACCACAATCATCATGGGTAGCTTTATCGCTATTGTTACATGCATCTGTATACGTCCCGTTTGGATTGGAGAGGAACTTCAAAATTTGGTAGCTAACAACATTGAAAAGCTTGGGAATTTCTTACAAGGTATATATATTTTATGCTCCACATATATATATATATATATATATATATATATATATAGTAAAATAAATATGAAACTTTCATGCCCCATATATAAAAATCATGAACACTCCATAACTCTAGTCATATTTATGTTGGACATCCGTTTCCGATATGTCAAGAACAAAACACTCTTATATGTGTCCATATATAATGTATTGGGAGGAAAAACCATATTTATGTTTTTAAAGATTGAAACAGAATATGCCTATTAATTATTTTTTGTATACCAACTCATGTCCTAATTTTTCAAGAATTCCTTGTAACTCTGTCCCATGTCATGTTAGTGTCCTTAGTATATAATTCCTTTCCGTTCTCTCTTTTTTTTCTTTTTTCTTTTTTCTTTTTTTTCTTCTCTTTTAATTTAATTTCTCAATATTGACCAATACAAACTTACAGGATTTAGTGGTGAATACTTCAAAATATCAGAGGATGGGCAACCCTTGAGTGATAAACCATTTCTTCAAGGATATAAAAGTCTTCTCACTTCAAAAAACACTGAAGAAACTATGGTGAGTATAAAATTGTCACCCTAATCCTCTTGTTTACACCTCAAAAAAAAAAAATAGTTATTTGAATTCCATGGCTACTTGAATTTTTCTTCTTTAATTTTTTGTAATTATTTTTTAATTTTCAGGCTAATCTAGCAAGATGGGAACTGTGGCACTATCGTTTTGGGTTCTGTCATCCTTGGAAACAATACGTTAAAATTGGAACTCTAACTCGGCAATGCGCTTACAAAATTGACGCTCTTAACAACTACCTTAAGTCTAAGATCCAAGTAAATCAGCACTACTCAAAATCTAAATAGATGATTTAATTCACATAAGTCATTATGCATAGAACACTCTTCTGCAAAGATTATGTAGACAACAATTGTATATACTCTTCTTTTTTTGCTAAAGTGTATACTCATACATACACACACGTGTATATATATATATATATATATATATATATGATTTTTTTTTTTTTTTTGGTTTTTGGCCCCCGAATGTCCCTTACACAAGGGCGGATTGGAGGGCAGGAGTAGACCATTTAAAGATCCCCCTCCGTCCAAGAAAAAAAAAACACAAAAATTATTTCCCTTCGTCTTTTATTAGTGTATTTCAATTTTCAATATCAGTACCTTAATATTACATTACAAATAAGTTCACATATATTCCAAATAGTGTAAAAATTATATTATTCTTTTGGTGTTGTGTCATATTTCTTTATCATTTGTAATGATGATTAATTTTTCCATGCAAGTAAATCACTCTTTTATGCAATGACTTATTATTTTCGATCAATTTATATTTTTGAATCACTCAAGTTTATAATATGTAAGTTTCTAAATTCTATAACTTCGTCTTAAGAGTAAACTTATATTGTTAACTTGTAGTTATTTTTATTCGCCTATCTGTTAAAGTCATCATAATATATTATCAAATTTGTTATGTGACGATGAACTATTGTTGATTGTTTTGTTAGGCGTCATGTATCATATCAAATTTATGAAATGATAATTATAAATTTATTTCTATTCTTTAATTGAAAATATTTTTGTTTATTTTAAAAAAAATTATGAGAAATCTTTCTTAATTTTTTTTAAATAAAAAATGTTTTCAATTAATGTATAAAGTCCCTGATGAAAATTAAAAATTTTCAATAAATTAAATAATTACTTAATTATTAAAATGCTTTATCAATTAATATTTAGTTACTCTAAAGGACTTTGTAACTGAATTGACACATTCTCATACACAAAGTGCTTGGAAGTTTAGGTAAAAAGATTATTTGAGTTGGGGGGTTAGCAGCAAACTATAATTATCTCAAAAAAAAAAAAAAAAAAAAAAAACACAAATAATAATAATAATGTCATACATCCTTAATCATGACTCATGAAGTATAGTTAATTCACTGACCTATGATTTGCCATCCTCACAGACGCTCAATGAGTTCGGAAGCAAAATTCAAGATCCAAGCACAAAAATCTGCTCAGAATCTGGAAAAGCTCTCAGGGAATTAGCATCAACAATCAAAAAAATGAACCAATCAACATCAGTTAATGCCCACATTGAAAACTTAAAAACCGCTACTGAAAACCTGAAATCCATGCTTGATACATACCATTTGAAAGATGCTAATCTCCAAGATATCATACCATCTGCAGAAGTTGCTTTAACTCTAATTGACGTTGTACCATGCATCGTGAAGATTGCCGATGCAGTTCATGAATTAGCCTCCCTTGCACATTTCAGGACTCCGGCCACAAGAGTGTCACCATAACAACCATATATATGTGCTCCATCGATCGGGGAACAATATTGCTGCCACTTTCCGACGGTTCATATCCAATTTGTTGGAGGTAGTGGATTTTTCTACATTTTTCTACTAAGTCCAACTCAGCTACAAGAATAATATTGGCGTGTGTAAGTATAAGAAGGCTAGATCTAATCCTTCAGCAGCAAAAGGATCATCTTGAGGGGAGTGTTACTATTAGTATAATAATGATACTAAAAACTTTAACAAGAAAAAGATAAATGGATGGTTATCGATAATGCTTAATCTAATCCTATTACTGTAGAATTTTATAGTGTGAATAAATGTGTGGTTTTCCTCAAGGTTTGGGAAATATCAAGGACTTGCCTATGTTTAGTAACTCATACCTTTAGATTTTTGTTCTTCATAACAAATACACTTGTATGATTTCCTTTCCCTCATAGTAAGTTGTGACATTATATTATATTTTCAAATGAGATTCTTATGCAAAATATAACTTTAAATAATGACTACTAATTAAACTGATTGATCCAAAAAAAAAAAAATTGAAGTTATTTCAATGCAAAAACGCCTGCAAGTGAGGGTGAAGCAAAGACTTTAAGGGTCCATTTGATAGGCATCTGTAGTTTTGTACCTAATTGAGGGCTATAGGCTATTGTACCTAATTGAGGGCTGTAGGCTATTGTACCTAATTGACAGTTAGTGTATCTGTTAGTAGCAGCATATTAGTTAGTTAGTTAGTGGGAGCATTTGGCGGTTAGAGTAGCTAGGGTCGTGCTGGTATAAAGATCAGGAATCATATTGTACAAAGGAGTAATGAATGAATTCTCTTGTTAATCTCCTTTTCTCTCTAATCCTTTGTACTCTCATTTCTTTCTCTCTTCTCTGCTACGGAGGCTCAGGTCCCCTCAAAGTGACCTACCTTAATTCTTAATTCTATCACACAATTCCTAACATTGGTATCAGAACACCTGATCCTTCTACACCACCATGACAGAAACTCGTTCCAACTCACAGAATTCAGAAAAAATCGCAGCTTTAGCTAGGGTTTCAGAAAATCATGAGCAGGCCTTATAAGAAATTTAGAAACAATTGTAGACCATTAATAGGTTCATGCAAAGAATGGTTGAAGTAGAGGAGAAGCGACAACAAGCTCCAAGTTCAAGCTCTTGAGCTCTTCTCGTCAACAATCATGTGGGAAATTCAGAATCTTTGCCTATGAATTCTATCAAGAATCTGAAATTGGAGTTTCTTCGGTTCCAAGGAGAAGATCCAACTTGCTGGGTATATTGAGCAAAGTAGTTCTTTACTTATCAGAACACTCCAAAGCATCAACAAGTGGTTATGGCATTGTATCATCTTGATGGGGAAGCTTTGATTTGGTTTCAGAATGTTGAACTAGCTGGGGGTTTTGCTAGCTAGGATGTCTTCATTAAAGCTTTACAAACCAAATTTGGAGTCATAGCTTATGATGATCCTATGGAGGCACTTACTCGTCTTAAGCAAACTTCATCTGTGGTAGCTTATAAAGGTAATTTTGAAATTCTCTCTAACAGGCTTGTGGGGTTATCTAAGTCTCATAAACTTAGCTGTTTTTTTAGTGGATTGAATGATGAATTTAGACTACTTGTGAGAATGTTAGTACCTAAGTCCCTTAATGAAGCATTTGGGTTAGCTAAATTCCAGGAAGAGTATTTGTTGAGTAGTAGGAAAGTGATAGGCCAAGAATGTATTGACCCCTTGTGATAAATTAATCAATTAATTAGCCAAGTTAATTAATTAATTCAATTATGAAAGCTCGAAAATATGTCGAAAAACACAAGAGCTGTTTAGACCCCCAAATTAAAGTTACAGCTTGGTTGATTTTACACTAACTTAATACTAAGTGCGGAATAGTATAAACACAAGCGTATAAGCAAGACAACTACTATAATCCATATTTAAAGCAACACAGCAGTAAAAATGAAATGAACAAGAGTAGGGAAGAGAGATGCAAACACAGATAACACCGAGACGTGTTATCGAAGAGGAAACCGAAGAACTCGGCGAAAAACTTCTCTACCGCCCTTCAAGCGGAAATCGATCCACTAGACAATCAGTTGGGATACATGGGTTAGCAAGAGACCCTCCAAGCCTAATCTACCTAATGTACCTAAGCCCTCCAAGCTCCTACTCCAACAAGGCTTCTTGGAACCGTGTCTTGTCTTAGTTCTCCGAATCCCGCAACAAGCTCCATGTTGCATCTGCCATCATCGGCTTCTTCCAATGCTTCCCAGCAGCACCAAAACTTCACTTAACACTCTGAAAGGGTGTGGTAAGTGTTTGAGTTATCAACCTCTCAATGGTATGGAAGTGGAGAGGTAGAAGATGAGGAAATTTCCAAAACAAATGTGTAGAAGATTGTGGGTATAACAATCTCTAACTCTCAAGGTGTTTGGTTAGGGTTTTCTCTCAGAAGCTCTCCTCAACATTTATGGGTAATGTGGGTATATATAGTGTAGGTACAGAAAGTGTGTATCAGACTAGACAGGCTGGCAGAACAGAATGCCTCGCGGGTGTCTCGCGGGAAGGCCTTACCCGCGAGATACTCGCGAGACACAGCTGTCTCCATCTGGCCTGACTCTTCGCATTCCAGCATGTGTAGGGCACATGAGTCACTTCGCGGGAAGCTAAGTTGCGAGATACCCGCAAGAAATCTTCAGTCTTCAAATGCTTGAGTCTTCACACTCTCTCTCTCTAACACACAACCCTTACAATGAAATCCCACAATAAATACAGGGTACAACAGATTAAATATAATTACAATCAAATTTGGCACGGAATATAAGCCAACAAAACATATAGTTGTAAATAAATTAGCATGCAATAAGCGTGGTAGCACAAACAAATCACCAACTAAGGAAAATAAAGTTGACACGATGATTTGTTTTCGAATGGGGAAAACCTACACGGCAAAAACTCCACCGGGTGATTTTAAGATCACTAGTCCTAAGAATTCACTATTATCACAACAAGTGGTTATAAGTAAAGGAATCACAATACCTTATACCAACCTACAATTGAACCCTTACCCAATACCTAATTGGACTTGTTTTGTAGTGACAATCTCTCCTTTCAATGCACAGCTCCCAGTTCGTGACTAACCAATTCGATACCTGGATCCCAGTACGCGGCTTACTCACCAACTTGAGAAAGATGTTGACTGCAAAGTTCTTTAGTTCATCAACACAATGAAGATCACAAAACTCCTTGGTTACAAAACCCTACGGTGTACAAACATAGCAGCTTCTTGAAGAAAAAGATAAACTAGGGCATATGTCTCCGGTTCACAATATGCTTGTGAAAAACTTTTGCATTGAGTTGCATCAGCTGTGACGGCCTTTAAAACAATCCTTATATATGTTTAGGGTTGTGAGAAAAGAAAGCTCAAACATCTATTCACGGATTGGAGTGGAATTAGCTCTGAAAAACTAATTTTCATAAACCTCAATAGATACCTTATCTGTCGAGCAACTGTTGAGCATTGGGCTGAAACAGCTTTTTAAACCTCGATAGATACTAGCTGTCAAGCTTTAAAATCCAGAACTTCTTCACTTGTTTCCTGAACAGACTTGCATGGCTTTAACACTTGAACTTGAAACCTTGTTCCTTGAAGTATTAAACACATCCTAGATCTACCCAATTACAAGTAAAGTGTGTTTTGTCAAAGGATTAGCCAATTCTATATTGACATATGTTCCTAACATTGATTCACATATGTCCTAACAGAAAGGATTTAGGGGTGGTGTAATTGATAATAGGAAACTTTCAATTCTCGGATTGCATAAGTTTGAGAGTAAGACTGATCAGAAACTCAAGCTTCCATTACAAAGGTTAACTAGTGTTCAAATGGAGGAAAGGAGGAAACTTGGACTTTGTTATAACTGTGATGAAAATGGCAAAAGGGGCATAGATGTAAGGGAGCTAAGTTGTTTTTACTTGAAGGGTTTGATATGGAGATTGAACAAAAATCTGGGGTGCAATTGGTGGAGTTGGAAGATGATGGGGTGATGTTGGGACATCAAGAAGCTGTGCAGGCATCTGAGAATATAATTGCTCCTGCTAAAATTGCTCCTACTAAAATTACTTTGTATGCTTTAGTGGGCAGCCCTTCCTCTCAAACAATGAAGGTTAGGGGAAGGATAAAGAATAGAGAGTGGTGTCTCTCATTGACTCTGGAAGTACACATAACTTCTTGGATGCTACTGACTTGGATAATCTAAGGTTATCACTTGATACATCACAGATTTTAGAAGTTAAAGTGGCTGATGGTACATTGGGGGTGTGTCATGGGGTTACCCTCTCTATTCAGGGGTATAAATTTGTGTTGGATCTTAATGTGTTGCATTCCGGGGGGGGGGGGGGGGGGGGGGGGGTGCAATGGTTCTTGGAACCCAATGGCTGAGTACACTGGGTGCGATCATTTGGGATTTCAAGCTATTGACCATGAGGTTTTGTTACTTGGGTAAAGAGGTGTTTTTGCAAAGTTTGCATCTATCACCATCAACTTTTTCGAAGGCTGACAAGCTCTTCACTAATTCAACAAAGAAGGGTTTGGTTCTTCAAATTACTGTTGTCAACACTACTAGTCCTAACCAACCACTGCTACCTACTGCTCTGTCTGCCTTGTTAGATCAATTTTCCAAGGTATTTGACATCCCTTCTAGATTGCCTCCAATCCGAGGGCATGAGCATCAGATTGTACTCAAGGAAGGCACAACACCTGTCTATGAAAGGCCCTACAAGTATCCCTATTTCCAAAAATCTGAAATTGAAAAGATTGTCAATGAATTATTTAAAGTTGGTTCTATTGAACCTAGTCAAAGTCCTTTTTCTTCACATGTCCTTCTTGTTAGAAAAAGCCGTTAGTAGTTGGAGGATGTGCAACTATAGGGCTTTAATAGGGGTACTATTAAAGATAAGTTTCCAATACTTGTGGTAGATGAATTGTTGGATGAACTTGCTGGTGCTACCATTTTTTCTAAGTTAGATTTGAGATCAGGCTACCACCAAATCCGTATGAAACTTGAGGATATTCCTAAGGTGGCATTCAGAACTCATGAGGGTCATTATGAATTTCTTATGATGCCTTTTGGTTTAACAAATGCACCATCTCATTCCAAGCTCTTATGAATGCCATATTCAAACCTTATTTGAGAAAATTTGTCTTAGTTTTCTTTGATGATATCTTGGTCTTTAGTTCTTGCTTGGAAGGTTATCTGTCACATTTGAGAATTGTTTTGAACACCCTATTGTCTAATTAGTTGTATGCAAAGAACTCCAAATGTGTATTTGGGTGTAGTGAGGTTGAGTATCTTGGCCATATTATATCTAGTGATGGGGTCAAGGCAAATCCTAAGAAGATTATGGCTATGTAGCAGTTGCCTATTCCAACCACTCTTAAAGATTTAAAAGGTTTCCTAGGCCTCACTGGGTGTTATAGAAAGTTTATTTAATGGTATGGAGCTACTGCTTAACCCTTAACAAACCTCCTTAAGAAAGATAGGCCTTCAACCAACTCAAGGCAGCTGTGATTCAACCTCCAGTTTTGGCTCTTCCCAATTTCTCAAAACCCTTTGTCATTGAGTGTAATGCTTCTGGGGTTGGTTTGGGGGCTATCATAATGCAAGCCAACAGACCCATTGCCTTCCACAGCCAAGCCCTGAAGGGTAAACACCTTCATTTGTCCACTTATGAGACTGAATTGTTAGCATTGGCAACTGCTGTCAAGAAATAGAGGCCATACTTTCTTGGAAGACCTTTTGTGGTAAGGACTAACCATCAAAGCCTCAAGTTTCTACTTGAACAAAGGATTGCCACTCTTGCTCAACAGAAATGGCTTGTTAAGCTCTTGGGTTATGCATTTGTAGTGGAATATAAGGAGGGAAGTGAGAATAAGGTGGCTGATGCACTTTCTAGAAGCCCTAACTTGCCTCCACAACCTAATCTACAAAAGACTAGCTGTCTATTTCTCCTTTTAGTTCTTGATCCTACTTAGTTGACCATACTTAGGGATAGCTGCTTTCAAGATCAAAGCTTGCAGCAGCTTATTCAGTCCATTTAAGTTGGTACTACTCCCAAGGGTTTTACTTGGCAAAATGGCCTGATTTTTTACAAAGGCAGATTTTTTTTTTTTTTTTTTTTTATGGTTACATTGCCCTTTAAAATCCCAAGTTCTGCATTTAGTTCACAGTAGTCTTATGGTAGGCCGTTCGGGCTTCCTTATGTCATTTCAAAGGGCTAAAAGGGAATTTTTTTGGCATGGTATGAAGGCTGATATCAAGAAGTATGTGAGGGAGTGTGATGTCTGTCAACGAATTAAATTTGAGACTTCTGTCCCTGCTAGATTACTGCAGCCATTGAAGATCCCCACTACTCCTTGGACTGATGTTAGCTTGGATTTTGTGGAAGGGTTACCTAAGCCATAAGGGTTTAAGGAGATTTTGGTGGTGATGGATAACTAAGTATGTTCACTTTTTGCCTATTTCTCACCCCTACACTGCTATTAAAGTGGCAACTTTGTATATGCAGTATGTCTTTAAGCTTCAAGGTATGCCTACCTCTATTGTAAGTGATAGAGATGCCACATTCACCTCCTTATTCTGGTCTAAGTTGTTTAGGCTACAGGGGACTGAATTAGCCATGTCAACAGCTTATCATCCTTAAACTGATGGGCAGACTGAGGTTATTAATAGGAGTTTAGAGCAATATTTACGAGCTTTCACTAGTGAGAAACCCCATAGATGGGCTAAATGGTTACCATTGGCTAAATTCTGCTTCAATTCTAATTTCCATACTAGCTTGAAGATGACTCCATTTGAAGCCTTGTATGGATTTCCTCCCCCAACAATGCAGTCTTACATACCTAGTACCACTAGAGTGGAGGCTTTGGACTCTCTTTTAAGTCAGAGGGAGGCTATCTTGGGTACTCTTCAAAAGCAGCTCTCTATTACTCAAGAGTAGATAAAGATTCAAGTTGATAAGCATAGGTAGGACAAGTCTTTTGCTATTGGTGATTAGGTGTATCTGAAGTTACAACCTTATAGGCAGAGCACTTTGGCTTACAAGGGGAAGTGGAAGCTGTCACCAAGGTACTTAGGTCCCTTTCAAGTACCGCAGAAGGTTGGTGCAGTAGCTTATAAGCTAGACTTGCCACCTAAAGCTAAGATTCACCATGTCTTCCATGTATCATGCTTGAAGCTAAAGCTGGGTCAGCATATCCATCCTTTACCAATTTTGCCACCTATGGATGAGGAAGGTCAAGTGTAAATTGAACCTACTGCTGTGCTGCGGACCAAAACCAAGGCCTTAAGGTCTCGAGTGATTACTAAGGTTTTAGTCCAGTGGTTTGGCTATCCTTCTAAAGATGCCACTTAGGAATCATTGCATCAGCTGCAACTTATCTTTCCTCACCTTGTGGGCAAGGTGCTGTAAATGGAGAGGGGTAATGATACGCATTTGTAGTTTTGTACCTAATTAAGGGTTGTAGGCTATTGTACCTAAATGACAGTCAGTGTATCTGTTAGTAGTAGCATATCAGTTAGTTAGTTAGTTAGTGGGAGCATTTGGTGGTTAGAGTAGCTAGGGTCATGCTAGTATAAAGATCAGGAATCATATTGTACAAAGGATTAAGGAATGAATTCTCTTGTTAATCTCCTTCTTTTCTCTCAAATGTGACAAATGATCTTCCAAGCAAAACTAAAGACCAAGATATCATCAAAGAAAACTAAGACAAATTTTCTCAAATAAGGTCTAAATATTGCATTCACAAGAGCTTGGAATGTAGATGGTGCATTTGTCAAACCAAAGGGCATCACAAGAAATTCATAATGACCCTCATGAATTATGAATATTGTCTTAGGAATATCCTCAGGTTTCATACGGATTTGGTGGTAGCCTGATCTCAAATCTAACTTAGAAAAATGGTAGCACTAGCAAGTTAATCAATAATTCATCTACCACAGGTATTGGAAACTTATCTTTAACAGTAGCCCTATTTAAAGCCCTATAGTCTATGCACAGCCTCCAACTACCAACAGCTTTTCTAACAAGAAGGACAGGTGAAGAAAAAGGACTTTAACTAAGTTGGATAGAACTAACATCAAGTAATTCATTGACAATCTTTTCAATTTCAGATTTTTGGAAATAGGGATACCTGTAGGGCCTTTCACAGACTGGTTTTGTGCCTTCCTTGAGTACAATCTGATGCTCATGCCCTCGGATTTGAGGCAATCTAGAAGGGATGTCAAATACCTTGGAAAATTAATCTAACAAGGCAGACAGAGCAGTAGGTAGCAGTGGTTGGTCAGGACTAGTAGTGTTGATAGCTGTAATTTGAAGAACCAAACCCTTCTTTGTTGAATCAGTGAAAAGCTTGTCAACCTCTGAAAAAGTTTATGGTGACAAATGCAAACCTTGCAAGAACACCTCTTTACCCAAGTAACAAAATCTCATGGTCAATAGCTTGAAATCCCAAATGATCACACCCAATGTACTCAGCCATTGGGTTCCAAGAACCACTGCACAACCCTCCCCCCCCCCCCCCCCCTCCCCAAATGCAACATATTAAGATCCAACACAAATTTATACCCCTGAATAAAGAGGGTAACCCCATGACACACCCCCAATGTCTAAACAATACTGCCATCGGCCACTTTAACTTCTAAAATCTGTGATGTATCAAGTGGTAACCTCAGATTATCACAGTCAGTAACATCAAAGAAATTGTGTACTTCCAGAGTCAATGAGAGACACCACCTCTCTATTCTTTATACTTCCCCTAACCCTCATTGTTTGAGAGGAAGGGCTACCCACTAAAGCATACAAAGTAATTTCAACAAAAGCAACTATATTCTCAGATGCCTGCATAGCTTCTTGATGTCCCAACATCACCCCATCATCTTCCAACTCCACCAATTGCACCCCAGATTTTTGTTCAATCTCCATATCACACCCTTCAAGTAAAAACAACTTAGCTCCCTTACACCTATGCCCCATTTGCCATTTTTCATCACAGTTATAACAAAGTCCAAGTTTCCTCCTTTCCTCCATTTAAGCACTAATTAACCTTTGTAATGGAAGCTTGAGTTTCCGATTAGTCTTACTCTCAAACTTAGGCAGTCCGAGAATTGAAGGACAGAAGAGATTTAATTTTTGCTTTGTTGTGTTTGTGGCTTGACTTTGGATTGGCAAAGTCGGTGGGGCCTCTTCGTGTCGTAATACATTGCTGACCCTTGCCTATTATATATATTATGTGATGTAGCTGCATAATTGTATAGAGAAAGAGATATCTACAAGGTCTAGTGTAAATACAATTGGGTGCTCTTTGTGTGTGAGAGTCAATAGTGTATTTCGGGTTAGGATCTTGTAAGAGTGTTATTATGCTACTATTGTAATCTCTTAATTCTATAGTAGAACTTTCTCTATTACTGTTTATGGACATAGGCATATTGCCGAACCACATAAATTCCATGTGTCTATTTTTTCTTCTCTCTTCTTTAATCTTGCGTAAGTGGGTTTATTTTCACAATACTCTCATATGAGTTTGGATGGAAGGAAGGAAAAGTGGAGCAATGGAAAACTCATTTATTTGATTGAGAAGAAAAATGAGAGGGTGGAAAATGAAGTTGGTATACATTGACTCATATGCCCTTATTAAAAAAATTGTGCTCAATTAAAAAAAAATAAACAAACAATCAATCAAAAAAAATCCCACGAAGTTTATTAAAACAAAAATCATGCCCAATTAAAAATTAAATAAAAGCAAAGAACCAAACGAAGAAAAAAAAAAGGGGCAAACAACCAAAATAGCATACACACACCCATTTAGCCACACACACACAAAAAGAGGCAATACAAGGGTGTGCAAATGCAACCAACCCGCCAAAACCGACCCAACCCACTGGGTTGGGTAGATTTTTAGGGGTAGGTGAGTTGGGTTGGGTTGTGAAATTTGTTTTTACAATTGGTGAAGTTGAGTTCGGTTCATAAGATTTACAAATCCACCTTACCCGACCCAACCCACCTATATTTAATATATATTTATATTTTGTAAAATTTATTTTAAAGTATATTATAAAAAAAAATATTTACTTTTTTTACCCCTCTTCCTAAATAAAACCCAAATCCTAAGTTCTTTTCATATAATTTGTGTTAGTTTAGAATTATGCTCATGATTATTTTGTTATAAATTTGCTCTTATTTGTGGTGGTGTTATTCTAATTCTCAATTTAATATTAATAATATTAATTTATATATATATATATATATGTGTGTGTGTGTGTGTGTGTCCAACCCATAGGTCCAACCCAACCCAACCCATGTGGATCGAGTAGGGTTGGGTTGGACCCCCTGTGATGAGTTGAATTTTTTTTAACCCACCATGATAGAGTAGGTTGAAAAAACCCCCTCAACCTAACCCAATCCGACCCATGCACGCCCGCAATACGTTACATAAAGATAGAAGACAAAAACAAATGAAGAAAAAAACAATGATTGATGAAGACATGTAACATAACTAATATAACGTTAAAGACCAATAGAATAATATTCTTGGTTATAAAATGTGAAGATAACTACATTCCAAAATACAATAGTGCATTTAAATCAATAGAAAGTATTTACAAGAAAGAAGGGAAAAAAAAACATAATTTAAATATATAATTTTATTATATATTATTAATTTATGGTATCACCAATTAGACCACCAATTGGACCAAAAGAAACCAAAACCTACTCCATTTTTCAGTTCCTTATCTTTATTTACTTCGGTTTTAAAATCATGGTTTAAATACTAAAGGTGTTCATTCTCAAAACAAAAAAAAAAAACAAGAACAAAAAAAAAACTAAATGTGTTAACAAAGAATTCCAAAATTCAAAATGGACAACCTTCTCTCTCTCTCTCTCTCTCTCTCCACATAGGCTAAGACACTAACATACTTTGAACATGGGTTGTCAAGATTTGACTCCCAGGTGGGGGCGGAGCATACTTCTGTTTGATAAATCTCTTGAAAATAGGAGTAAAACTTTTTTAAGAAGGTTGAAGATTTGATATTGACTGCATGCATTTTGTACAATGAAAAATTGGAGTAGGAAACCAAAAAGTTTATATATACACACTTTCTCACACTCGTTACCACAACTTAATCAACTTATGTATGTATTAAGGGGTGATTGAATTGTTTTTCACCTAGTATTAGTGTAAGTGATGTAATCTAACTTGAGCAAAGTGTGACGTAAAATGAGTGTCCTTATCAGAAGAGTTGTTAGGAAACGGTAGCTGTTAATTGTGGACTTTGGAAAGGATAGAACAAGTCATGAGTGTTCCATCTTCAATCTTCATTACGCATGAAGTCATGAATTTGAATTATTGTCCTAATAAATGGTTGTTATTTTTGACCTTTAGGCCATGCTTTCAGAATTAAAATCTTGTTATAACATGTGTGCATCATCACAAACAAAAACTACCAGCTAATGATGCTCTAATTAAAACACAGTTCCAAGATTTGGATTAAAAACCTTTTGCCTCTATTCCGGTTTAGCATCTACAGGCTTGGAAATCAATCAGATCAAGTTTAAATGTTTGACGACATTGGTTTTGGTTGTACCTATTTTGACCAATAATTCCTTCAAGGAAAGGACCAATTATACTTCCCATGTGTTCTCTGTCTTTACTACCGCATCCCCCTTTCTACCACCGAGTCTCTTTCATATTGATCATAAATATTGTGATTTGCGTGTACTCTTAAAGGACGGAACTAAGTTGACCCCCAAAATTTTGAAAAGTTCATTTAAGCTCTTTAAAAACTTAACTAATTAAAATTTGTTCTTATAGGCTTCCCCCAAGAAAAAATTATGAACTCCTTCCTCTCAAAAGGAGAAAAAAGAAAATTAATGTTTTAAAGATGATGCCACATCATTGTTATTATGTCATGTGACATCATTTTATTGAGTTAACTAAATACATATAACAAGTTTATGTGACATTTAATGGCAAATATGGACAAAGGTGATGCTGATGTAAACAGAATATAACTTTAGGAAGTAAAATACAAATTCTGAAACTTTAAAGTATAAAATCCAAAGATACTAAAATTTCAGAGATGTAGTTTACACTTTAACCAAAAAAATTTATAGAGCACTTTAGAAAGATTATTTGATTTTCTTTTTTTTATGTTTTTGTTAAAGATATATTAAGTCCAATCGACAGGTTCAAGCCCAATCTTACTTAATGTGCAAGCCAAGTATTATACTTGTACAACAAGTCTATTAATCATAGTTAAATATAGTTAGTTTAGGATTTAGCCTCATATATGTACCCGTATTGGGTTTATTTGAATATAGGAATTGTACCATGGTTTGCACACTAAGTAAGATTAGGCTTAGGCCTACGCTATTGGGATTAATATATCCTTAACAATTTTAAGGATTTTTTAAAAGAAAAATGAAACTTGCCCTAAACGAGCTTGATTGCAGAATGTAGTATAATGATAGGATAATAAACAATGTTAAATAAATTGGATGTTACAGAGAGCGGAAGAGGAAACATAGAAGACAATAAGAAAGAACGCAAGAAAATTACATGATTCAGACTAACAACCTACGTCTATGAAGATAAACTTTTGAGGGCTACACATCTTATCTATGAGCGAAATACAAATCTTATATTACAATGAAGGCGAAACCTTAGACTAACCATATATTGACCATGTTTAATAGACTTATAGTACAAATATAATTTTTAGGACAAAGATTAGTTACAAAATTGGTTGTAGCGTAAGGCTACAACCTGACTCAATAACTTTTTATTGGAGGTGAATTTTGACAAAACCACAGTTGGATTACATCTTCTTCTTATATCCTCCATACTTGCAAAATTTTTAGAAAATTAAAAATCAATAGCTATGTCATCAATAAATTGTTTAAATTTCAAATTTTTATAGTTTAAAATTATATATAAAATATAAGCTTATAGATCATATAGTAAATAATATTCGATTGACACAAAATTTGACATGTGTATTAAAAACATAAAGGACATGCAATTCAACGGTTAGATTTTCAAAATATGTTGTAATATTTATTTTATTGATAGTAAGGTTGTAGCTAAAGTTTGTCCTAATTTTTATCACGTCAAGTAGAATTGGGCTTCTTCTAAATTTTTTTTTTTTTTTTTTAAATTAGAATTGGGCTTTATATATCTTTAACAAACCGTATTAAAACTTAAGGCCAAGAATGATTTGATAATGGTTTAAAAATTTTCTAGTCAAATTACGGCAGAGATATTCTTAATAATAATGAGGATTTTGATATCCAAGTATCATGAGAAAGATACCAGATTTATGTGACACCACATTTTGAACAAGATCAAGTCTTTGAATTTGAAATTCTGCATGAAATTTTATTACGATGATGTCAAACATTAAAATGTAGAGTTGCTTGAGAAGACAGATGTTGGGATAAAAATTGTTAGAAATTCTTGAAAATCTTATGAGACTCAAGTTCAAGGTGAACAAATAACCCACAAGTTCTTATATTGGATCCCATTGATTTTCCCGAGTCCCGACGTCAAAGCATCGGTATGCAATGACTTCATTAATTAGGGATGAAAATTTAATTTGACTTATTATTCTTAAATTGATTAACCTCATAAATCAGTTAAAGTTTGCTATGAAGAATTTTCTAGTCCTCTACTTCTGGGAAATAAGTTTTATAACATTTCACTAAGTGCAAATTGCTTTAATCATCGATTCATTTGGTTAGAAAATTTTAGTTTAAAACTGAAAATACGAGATTGGTTTTTTTTTTTTTTTTTTAAGTGAAGCTCAACCTATAAATTATTTGAGAGTAATTTATGATTATCAAATCACTTTAGTTACTACATCGGTAATTTTCTATTGTAGGACTGAGATAATAAGATGCAATATCTAATATATTATATACACTAGGTGCAAGTGAATATAATGACATAATTTTTTTTTTTTTTTTTTTTTTGGTTTTTTTTATTTGATCCAATGGTAGAGGAACAAAGTAAACTTGTTTCCCCTCTTACTGAATTCAATTGTACCTGGTATATTGGATCTCAGTCCCTTATTTTAAATTTTACATCATGACGCCTATATTGGCCTATGATAATTATATGGAATAAAACTAATTAAATTCCCTTTTAATTTTCTCTTACAATATTGCTTTGAGACAGTTATTTTTTTCTTTCATATCTAAGCATTATGTTAAACTAAACAAGATCTAACCC
This sequence comes from Quercus aquifolioides, assembly GCA_019022515.1. Classification (NCBI taxonomy): domain Eukaryota; kingdom Viridiplantae; phylum Streptophyta; class Magnoliopsida; order Fagales; family Fagaceae; genus Quercus; species Quercus aquifolioides. The sequence goes on from CM032326.1 coordinate 24,480,350, forward strand.
CTTGATGCTATTCAATCTACATAAGCAGAAAATATATAGCATCCAGCCATCCACATATTGACTAATGAAAAGCATGCATAATAGCAAATTATTATTGTTTTCGACTTGTGAAGAATAATGCATGTTGATCCTGTCATCTATGACATACCTGCATGTTCTGATTCTCTCATATTCACTTCTGGC